>OZ007516.1:2864120-3196209 GCA_963931865.1 Axinella damicornis | reverse complement strand
CGAAGAGCGTGAGCAACTTGATTCTGGCGGTGGAGGTGCGCTGTCACAAGGTGCAGGGCATGACGGAAGCTTTTTTTGATAGCATAATCCCTGGCAAATTTATCTGCTGTCTCACTTGAGAAAAGCGGTAAATACGGCTTTTTGGTGAACTGAACTGCTCATTTTTGCACGGCTATACAGCGTATCGGTAAAAGCTTCCGTCATGCCCTGCACCTTGTGACAGCGCACCTCCACCTCAAGAATCAAGTTGCTCAAGCTGTTCGTACCAGAGATTTTGGGTTAGCGAGCTTAAGTATACATTTCCCAATACATTTCACACGGCGCGCGCGCACGAGTATCCCGTAACCTTAACTGGAAACCCACTCACATCTGTAATGAATTCCTTGGTGCTAAGAGTTGCAGATGACTATAGCCCACAATGGGACATTGTTTGGTGGGTGATTCTATAACCACATACATTTACAGAGAACCTGATAGGACATCACCTGATGCTTTAGATATTCATCATTGTCCAGTACACCCCTTTAACTGGAACTCCACACACAGGTACTGAACCATGAGGCTATATAGCTAATCAACAGATGTCCCCTCCCATGCACATATGGTGGGGGTTCTTGGAATCAATAAAATAATGTCTTCCACTGTACATAACCTCAAAGTGCCTATCCTGCTTCATCCTTTCACTCAATGAAGCATAAATGTATGAAGCATTGCCAAGTTGATAATTTGTAGCTGTTATATCCTTCCCCTTTTTAAGTTCATGAAATGGTTTGAAGCTACAACATAATGAAGGTGTTCAACAATCAGTTCATCGAGAACAGGTACATTGTATAGTATCTTGTGCCATGCAGGAATTAAGATGATACCAAGGGATTGTAAACTATAGCTTTAACTTTACTTTAACTCCTGCATGGCATTGCATAATTATGTATATGGCCTATGGGCCAGACATGGCATATATATACAAGGTTTGTTAATCACAAGACAACCTTACATATGAGTCATTATGTTGTACAAATTGCCATTTAAAAAAGTGGAAGATGATAGCTAGCTACAAATTACAAATTTACATTATACTTCACTGAAAAAGATGAAGCACAGTATAGGCACTTTGAGGTTATGTATAGTGGAAGACATTTCTAGCTGATTCCAAGAACCCACCATGTGGGGAGGGATGAAAATCTATTGACATCAAGGAATTCATGGTTCAGTACCAGTGTAGTTACTCAAGGGATGTACCAGACAATGATGAATTTCTAAAGTATGTCGTATCAGGGTTCTCTGTGAATGCATGTGGCCATGGTAACCATCCACCAAACAACTTTGATCCTTTTGAGGGCTATATTCATCTGCAACTGTTTATTAGCTAGCACCAAGGAATTCATTGCAGATGTGAGTGGGTTTCCAGTTAAAGGGTGCATGTGTCAGGGCTCAGAGACAGTGATCCTGTATATCAGGTGCTCTGTGAATGTAGTTTGGGGAACCGCCCCCTATTTGGAACCTGCTGAGGGCTGGCCCACACAGCACAAGTATAGAGGTCAAGAAGTAATAACATGCCTTTCCTTATGGGATATAGCAACTCCAATCATGTATTATGTGATATCCTTGAATCCCAGACCTTCTACACCTCCAGTTTTGGAACGCTTAGCTACAGTGGGAACTAGTAATATGTAAAGCATGTCACACCAACAGGCCCATAGGAGCTGGTACGGCCCGAGCCATACCACTTGTTCAGGATAATAATAGTTCAGTTAGCCATACCACTTCAAATATTCACATATCCTTTCCATGCACGTCGAGAGTGAGGCAGTCATGGATGATTGAAAGGTTAGCAGTGGCAATGCAACGCAAAGCACGAAGGTGCTACAGAGCCAATCCAGATAGCTGAAAAAGTGCAGGTGAAATTTTTTCCCGTGCTTCACACCAATTGGATCAGTACTACGCACCTCTATGCACTGCCTTCGGCAGTGGCCATCCACTAAAAAATACCTTCCTCTGGGCCTGACTAATCTAACAGTTGCCATAGAAACCTTGTAGATGCTGATTTGCCTTCAAAGTGCTGTGTCCAGTGGGAAAAAAGAGGACTCAGCACAAAAATCAGGACTCTACAAGGTTCTATAGCAACTGTTAGACTAGTGTGGCATGCTTCACTTGTTACCGTTCCCACTGTAGCGATAAACTTGAAATTGGAGGTGTAGAGAATGTCTGGGAACGAGGCTACCACAATACAACATAGGAGTCCTACCAGAGCAATAACAGGCCCGTAGGCAGGATTTCCAGGAGGGGGGTTTGGTATGGGCACTGCCGAAGGCAGTGAACAGAAGCGCGTAGGCGTGAAAAATTTTTTTTCATGGTCATTTTCAGTGACCTAGATGGGCTCTTGTAGCACCTTCACCGCTTCGCATTGCACTGCCACTGCTTCTGGTTTGCTTGCAATCCACGACCGTCTCACTCACAGTGCACGTTCCATCACGTGAGTATTCTCTGCCACGATATGTGCTGGTGCGCACGCTGCAGAAACTCTGCTTTGTTCTGACGACGGTGATTTCTCTACGGCTAGTCAACTACTTACAAAGAAACGGTAGAGTTTTTGAAGCTAGATTGTATAATTTTATTTTGCCCCCCCCCCCCCCCCCCCCCCCCCCCCCCCCCCCTCCCGGGCCTGTATAATATCCCATAAGGAAAGGCATGTATGTAATTCATGACCTCCTGTGTAGGCCAGCTCTTAGCAGGTTCCAAACAGAACAGGGGGAGGTTCCCCAAACTACATTCACAGAGCACATGCATGATATATCGTCTCTGAGCCTGACACACCCTTTAACTGGAAATCCACACACTTCTGCAATGAATTCCTTGGTGCTAGCTAATTAACAGTTGCAGATGACTATAGCCCACAATGGGAGTTGTTTGCACAGTGGGCTGTTTGGTGGGTGGTTCCTAACCACGTACATTCAGAGAACCTGATAGGACATCACCCGATGCTTTAGATATTCAGTACACCCCTTTAACTGGAACTCCACACACTTGTACTCAGTGAACCATGAATTCCTTGAGGGATATAGCTAGCTAATCAACAGATGTCCCCCTCCCATGCAAATGGTGGGGGTCCTTGGAATCAATAAATGTCTTCCACTGTACATCACCTCAAAGTACCTACCCTGCTTCATCCTTTCATTCCTGGTAGGGGGAAAATTGTGCCACGTAATCTAATCTCAAACCTCACACAATCATTGTGCGGTTGTGTCACTGCGACCATGACGGTGTAGTCAGAATCTCTGTAGTCCTTTCCTGCGCGCTGGTGAAAACTCACCTTGGTGGTGGAGATACCAGCGCTTTTGTCGTGCCGTCGGCCGCCATTGCATGCTTGAGCGCTCACTTCGACTTTCGTTGCCAGTGTCGGAGTGAATAATGTCCCCCCGGACATTATTCACTAGTGAATAATGTCCCCTCCAGTGAATAATGTCCCCCCTTGCGTATGCACCACCAAGGTGATTGCCGACCTGCGAAGGTGATCGATCGATGTAGCGCTGCGTTATACTGCTGATCATTTATATCATGGACCCCAAGTATGACGAGATTTACGAGTTGCTCACCTTCCATCGCTACCCCACCGGTTTTTCTAAAAGCGAGAAGAAAGAGCCAAGAAAACTTTTGCGTTCGTGCACACATCACTAAGGCTTAGGGGGCACTAGTACAATGCTCTTTGTGCAAGGAGTGGTAGTGTTTGCGTTCTATTATCTATGGTGGTACCATCAATCCTATTGTAATATAGCTTGATGTAGTCATTGACACCCCAAGGTACAAGTGATTTGTATTTTCTCTGTTGAACATTATTTTTAGCGTAACGCTTTATGATAAGTTGGTAACCCTAGTCTTAAAAGGCTTGGAGACAGAGGACAATTCACCACTGAATTTTGTCCTGGGGGGGACATAATTCACTGGTGAATAATATCCTAGGGGAAGACACTATTCACTGAGGGGGGACATTATTCACTGGTGAATAATGTCCGGGGGGACATTATTCACCAGTGAATAATGTCCAGGGGGACACTCTACACTATGACACCAGTACAGCTCTTACGAAGGGCCCACAAAGATCCTGACCACACGGCCGTGATCGCTGTCGTTCACTGACGCTTGCATGCTGAAACCCACCGTGCTGGCGAAGTTGTGAGCGCTGTAATAATTTCTTGTCTTCCCTTTGGCCTCCATTGCTAGCGATCGACTGAGCGTTGTTGCCACGTGGCATGTGCGTTAATTGGAACGAACTGCGATAATTACGGCGAGTCCAAACTGTACTGGGGTTGCAACGGCGGTTGCCCGTCGATCCCCACATAGTCGTGTTCTCAGGGTGTCCGTCTGGTGGATGTCTGTTTGCTGTATGACCGTATGTAACTGGTAGTGTTGCGCCACGCCGCGTGCTGGTCACCGACAGTACCGAGTTGAGCCAGTAGTGGCAAGATATAAGGACAAAATATGCATTAATCCACCGCGGTAACCGGTTATCGTGGTTCCCAAGGTTCTCACATGTATAACCTCCAATTACAGCTTTCTCTGCATGCTAGATGCTGAACTCACATGCAGACAATAAAATAATGTCATGTACAATGGCTGTTATCACATCACATGACAAGCGCTTATTAATTTTGCGTGCTCGGTGCAGTATGCGTAGTAATACGCGGCTACTGTATCTTCTGTATCCCGACGTAACCTGGATGGACTACTGTATCCCTGGCCCTGCGCTCGACTGGAGATGGACTAGCTACTATAATTTCAAAATGATATGACGTCTACCGTACGCCTAGATCTCCTTAGTCATCTCGTGCCCAGCCGGAAACGTGTACGGAAAATCCGTCTGGTGACTTTCAGCAACATCCTCGGTCTTTATTTATTATTCATAGTTTATCAGACATGTACATGCGTAATTCCCAGGTGCTGTTTAATTACGCATATAATGAGAAGTAATGATCTGCAGCTGCATCATTACTTTTCAGTGATAAATTGTGCAGTGATGACTAGTCACTGTTGTCTCATTTGTGGGGGAAAAAACCCCTGCCATTGTCTAGAAGAATTATTGACCCACCGTCGCCGGGTATCCAACGGAGTTAGAGATTTCGATTCGTGAAGCCACTGGCCCAGGTTTCGTGTTTCCAGGCCTTGGCGAGCGGCAATCGCTGTCAGTATTGGAAATCACTGTGCCGATTCGCGGCACTAGAAGTTCTTGGACAGCACAGGTAGCTATCCATTTCTGACCCACTGTTGGCCATTCGCAAGTAGTTCCTGATGACTTCACACTATTAACAAAGAGAAAATTAAATTCTCTACGATTTCATTGGCAGTCTGAAATTCCTTCCTAAAAGTACGAATTTTTAATGAGGACCGCAGTTTCTGCGCAAAGTCGCCAGACCCTCTTTCCCGCGAGGGGTGGGGTCTGGGCACGAGACTAAGATCTCCTCTGTGCCCTCCTGATGACGGTGTCGCGTGCACATGTCTCCATTTAATGCACACCGTATGTTTGATTGTACTTTTTCGGACCCTAGTTTTTCCTGTCTCTGTTTTGCACATTGTATACATGGAAGATGGTCAACAGTTTGCTTGCAATACCCTGTGGGTCCCACAAATCAAGAATCTTCACTGATCTTTGATCATTATAATAATTTTATACCGTCAGTAACATACTGACAAGGCCGGGTTAGTGGGAGGCTGACGTATTAAGTAGTACAGTAACTGTGGTTTTGTGGCCTTGCTGTCCTTAGTTAAAGACTTTGTACAATTTTCGTCCCTCTCTATACGCACTAATAATATTTTGCATGTGTGGAAACTGTTGATCTGATCATTGGAAACAACTTAGTACGACAAAGTAGCACCAGTAATTTTTAGAATTACTGACCACTGAGAACTGGTTAGGATTGGGAACCACTGGTAACCAATGGGAACCACTGAGAACCACTAGTAACCACTGAAAACCATCAAGAACCACTGGGAACCCACTGGTAACCACTGAGAACCATCGGTAACCACTGGTAACCATTGGTAACCACTGAGAACCATTGGGAACCACTGGGACTCCCACTGGTAACCACTGAGAACCATTGGGAACCACTGATAACCACTGGTAACCATTGGTAACCACTGGGAACCACTGAGTCACACACTCACTTCTAACAATGCTGAATCAAAAGCTTTGACCGTTTTCATATACAATGTGTATATTGGTCCGGCAGGAAGTACATATGGCCCTAAGTTCCTAACCCATTGCCCTACTTCCTGCCGGACCAATATCCACTTCGTTTCATATACTGCCCAGCCTTCACTACTATAGTGACATGCAGTATGTCAGGCGAGCCCCACAATGCCCTGCATTCTCCTAGTTTGCCAAGTTTGAAATTACCCCGTGCGCATGCGCGCAGCAGGGGTAGAGTGATCGGTTTGTCTGTCTGTCTGTCTGTCCATGGAGTTTCAGCAATGAAGACCTTCCTGAAGGCTTAGTTAGAAGCCTTGTCAGAATTCAGAAAATACTAGCGTCTACATAACTCACAGACCAGAGATCCACTCAAGGGCTGAGAAAAGCTGGGTGAAAGTCTTGTTTCTAATTTATACAACTTGACCACACCCTGTTTCTAACATTACTGCCTCAACTTACAGTGTCTCATTCTGCATGCTGACATCGCTGTATTAAAAGTTGGTAGGCCCATCGTGCATGCTGTATTAAACATCGGCGGTAGACCTCATGTCAAAGTAGCGCATGGGGTAAGTGCTCTGCTGAGCACCTCTAGTTTGTAGCTATCATCCTTCCCCTTTTTTGGTTTGAAGCTACAACATAATGAAGGTGTTCAATAAAGCTTGTGTCAGTTCATTAATTCCTTGAGAACAGGTACAGTATCTACGTGTGCCATGCATGCAGGAGTCAAGATGATACCAAGGGATTGTAAACTACTCAGCATTACTAAGGCATGGGAAATCAATTTCACGTCACGCGGAGAATAAATTATAGTCTGCGGAAATATTCATTTAGTGTACGGAGAAAGATAATGGCGGCGCGATGAAACGAGCAGAGTATAGTCTACTAGTGTGTCTCTCTGGATGATAGTTGTAGCTTCGCTTTGTGCTAGTTGTAGCCTATACCTTTGGTAGTTGCTTGTGTGACTACGTGGTGCTGCTCCTATGTGGATTTCGAACGGTAGTATATGCCTGAACTTTACACTGTGTCCTGCCGACTGTGACATGGAAAGTGTTGGACGAAAGGCGGAGGTGAAGAACGCTACACAAAGTTGTCGGATATGGCTTGGGGGGTTGAGTATGAATCGGCAATAGCAAAACTTGCTACATGGAAGTGAGTTCACCGTTGATACTCGTTTATGGGCGTGCTTTGTGTCGTAACGCTACTCGATGTTGATGACTTTCGGCGTCCAGCAGGAGTGTTGTTGGTGACTGCCGATTCATGTAGATGGTTCCGTGTGTAGTACCATGAGCTGAACGTGTACAGAAAGTTTGGTCGCGGACAAAAGTTGTCTTCACCTCCGCCTTTTGTGATTGGGGCGAGCCTGAGCGAGCCCCACATAGACGTGTAAAACGGAATCCGTGTCTGTATGTCTGTATGTATGTATGTATGTATGTATCGTACGTACGTATACCGTAAATAAACGATTCTGCAAATAACCGAAAGTCCCTTGCGTCATGATAATTTACACGTGCATGCTCAGCGCTCGATCGCTCATCAATGTTGCAACGTTGTTCTGAGACTCAGAGAGGCACGAATTGGTGAACCGTGTACTCCTTGGATGGCTACAGAGACCACTCACGAATCTACCTCTTCAATGGATACCCGGCGCACAGCAACAAAGACTGCATGCGAAAGTGCGACTCAGTCTGCCGACTGATCTAGCTAGCTAGCGCTACATGTACAAGTTCACCGATCGCGACTCGCGGCTGCACTGTTGCTCACTGTGTTGAAGTCACTGACTCGTAGACCTAGCTACCTCTGGTCTTCAATGGCTACAGTCATGGGAGCTACTGCATAGCGAAAGAAGACAGCGAGAGTGCTTTCATCTGCTCGTACCGCATGTAGCTAGCTAGCTATACTACATGATCACCATGTACTGTCCATACAGTTCTTGTGCTGCAATTCTACAGCCTGAGGTTGAGTTACATTCGAATAAGCATGTTGCATATGCATGCACTCGCTCAGGCTCGCCCCACAATGTTATACATTCTGCTAGTTTATTCTTAAATATTGGACGATTGATGTGGGCCGCAATTACTAGCCACGCCCACATATGGGGTTTCCATGGTAACGTGCATATAGCTTGGGGTGTCTATTATTGCCGAGCGCATTAGCGCGAGGCTTTGAATGGGGGATCTATTTCTCACTATATACGTATGTACGTACGTGCGTACGTGGTACGTACGTACCGGAATATGTCACGCTCAGGAATGTTGATAGGAATGTTGCGGGTTTCCTGCCGGCCAATTGAGTTTCATTTGCTGCGAGGGCTCGACGGTGCGAGAACTACAACCTTGAGAAGCAGATCAGTGGACGAGCGCGCGGCGCTCCAGGGCTTGCAGAGCTGGAGCAGCTACATATGGAGTCACACAGTCAGCGCAGTCGACATCCGTTTATACCGCAACTCCACAATAGTCCTCGCGTAGCCAGAGGCTAGGGTACAAGCGAGCGGGGCCTTCAGGGCTTGCAGAGCTAGAGCAGCTACATGTGGAGTCGAACAGTGAGTGTAATCGACATGTTTATCTCAGGGATTCTCAGCTCCACACTCGCAAATTCACACTTAGCTATCGTACTCGTAAAGCACGTGGCCAGGCTGCGCATGCGGCCGCGGCGTGCGCGCGAGGCAATTATGCGGATACGTATTCCTAGTATAGTATCATCATACTCCATCTGATTCCTTGTACTTTACAAAATATTGATGAAAGTGTACCAGTATGTCTAGAACTCAAATTATGCCAGTCCCATGCCTTAGTTCGCCTGAGTATAGCTAGCTACAACTGGTGTCATCCTACCGTATGGCTGGAAAATTTGGCGGTTTGGCGGATTACCGGTATGAACGCACCGCCAAATTAAATTCCGCCAATATTTTGTCATGACGTGCTTGTGGGCGGGTCTCTTAGCAACGCTCGAGCTCTCGCGCACGCACTATAGCACCTGTCTGATCTGCCAGAAATACGAGCAAGCAGTTGATACATGGCCGACGATGGTGCTCCTTCGCATCACTGCTATTGCATATGGGTTCTTTTCGTTACCACTCGCACGGCAGTTCCTCTCCTACACTCTCATCTCAGAGGATTTTGTAGATGTGGTACCTCGAACATAGCTCTCCACCGCAAACTCGGACTCCCATCGCAGCCTACTGACACAAAAGTTTCGCACGTAAAACCACCGAGCGCTCCGCGGCCACGCACGCGGCCTTGCAGTTAGTTTGACGTCATTCTCGCTCTGCAAATTTCCAAATCCGCCAAATGCAATTCACAGCATTTTAGAGCCAATCTGCCAAATTTAATTCCCGCCAAATTTTCCGGCCATATGATACTTTAACTGCATGGCATTGCATATGTATGGGCCATAGATGCTATTAGCCTCATTCCCAGGCTCGCTGTCTCGGGCCTGGGAACGAGGCTAAGATACCATACTGCAAGCGAGGGAAAGCTGGGAGGGGCCTGTGAACAAGGCTATAGCTATAGCTAACGTTTCATTTACCAAATTATGCCAGTGGATAATGCTGAGCGTATACATAGCTGTGAGTTATGCCATAACGGCTGTGTTTGATGTGTTGCCATCCATGGTTTTAGTTAGGTTTGCCATAACCAAAATGCATGCATGTTTTCTGACTGTGGTATAGGCAGCTTGTCAGAAGCCCCACAAAGCTTGGTATGCAGTACACTCTCTAACAGACACTTCTGTGTAATTAGAAATCCTGTAACCTAGTTTGGGTTGCATGAGTTGCAATTCTGCAAGTTCAGCACCAATAATCCCTCACCATCGATGAACCAATAGTGCAGTTTGGTGCCAATGTAGATGCACTATTCACAATACAACAATTTGTGTTATTGGAACTTAGTTACAGTATTCATGTATCAGCTATGGCTTTGTGCATGGGGCAAAAGAATATATTCGTAATTGTGTTGCCTTAGCTTCATACATGAGGTGAGTACAACTGCATCTTTCTGGTAAGTGGCAGAGGAGGTTGGACACAGTCATGTGACCTACGAATTTATATGGAAGTTTACAATACAAATTGTGTTCTCGGTAGTCTTTACGAGTATCTCGACAAACTTGGCATCATTCCAAAGCTCCAGTAAATATGCCGTCAACCCTGTTCAACCCCCTGGTCGCTTAGGCTGTGCGGCCTCTTGAAGGATCGGCCGCGCGGGATGGCGGAGAAGCCATACTCCCGGTACTCCAACTGGAAGCCTTCCCAAACTGAAGCGTCTTCAACGTACTCCTACCTTTCAAACTGCCTAACTGTAGCTTCACTTCTCATCGTTGGCAATTTACGTTTCCCTCGCTCCCCGGCCATATTGACTTGGGAACGAGGCTGGCAAGGTTAGGAATGTAAAACATGCAATTATTTCCATTCAAGCGCAGCGTATAGTCACGTGTGCAGAAAATGTGTCCAACCTCCTCTGGGTAAGTGGATTTAGACTCTACATGACATTCACAGTACACCTGCTAGATCACCATACTCAAGTGTATATAAAAATGTATTCATTGGAAGCAGGGACATTAATCATGCATACTATACAGTAAAGGCATACTTGTAGATACAGTAGCAATTGCAAATGCAAAACATTGTGTTCATGATATAGTACAACTTTTATTCATATGATGCTGAAATGTTTCTAAAGACAGGTGTGGTTGTTTACAGTTAGCAAGCAAATTTTTCAGTGTGCTTTTGTCTGCTTTGATGCTCTCTTCGTAAATCATTCTGAGTTCTGGTTTAACAACATCAGTATTTGGGAAACCCACGGTGTAAATTTTTTTCTGCATAAATTCAGCGATTTTGCTAGTTGACGGATCAGACATTAAGTCACATTTGATTTGTTGTCGTGCAGTGTCATCCAGTCCTTCACAACAAGTTATGACCAAGGCAGAAATAAGTGAAATCTCCTTTGCAAACTTACAGGTAATAAAGAAATTAAATGCAGCTTGATCCTCCCTAGTAAAGCGACCATTTTTGAAAACAAATAGTATTAAATGAATACCATGTGGGCGGGATTGTATAAAACTTTCAATAGCTGCATTGATTTGATCCTGGTTTAGCTTGTAAGACACTCCCACTGTGTCAATTAGCTTAAAGGCATAATTATACTCACGATCACTTTTCACAAGGCCGGGAGGATATACTCGGATATCTGCTGATTTCGTAACACTTTCAACTGATGCAGAAACCTGAAAACATTCCCCCCCAAGAATCTTGTTAGCAATTGTTGCTTTTCCAACACCTGTTTTTCCAACAATTAGGACAGTACGACTATCCAAATTTGTCCTGTTACCTGAATGGCTAAATTCAGCAGCAGTCTTGTTGGTGTTACCCTCATGGACTTCAGTTTTCATAGCATTCGTTTTCTTTTTCACAGCAGCAGCAGCAGCAGCAGCGACGTGATCACTTTTGACCCCGAACTTCATCCCATCATTCTTAGGCTTCTCATTTTCGGTCTCCTGTACATGTCCATCGCGATCAATGGTTGCAGGCCTCTTTTTGACGTCCTCCTTGGTTTTGTGTGCATCGCAATGGATGGGTACAGGGCTCTCGCTGATGTTCTCCTTGATTACCTGTCCATCATGACCAGCGTGCTCAGGCCTCCTGTTCTCTTTGATTTCCTGATGAACGGGCTCAGGCCTCTCGGTTTTCAGTCCATCGTGATCGATGGAGGCAGGCCTTTCATTGACATTTTCCTCAGCTTCCTGTCCATCGCAATTGATGGTGTTGGCATTCTCCTCGGTTTCCTGTCCATCACGATCGACGGGCTCAGGCCTCCGGTCGGCGGTTTCCTGTCTATCGCGATCGACGAGTGCAGGCTGCTTGCCGACGTTCCCCTTGGATTCCTGTTCATCGCGATCGATAGGCAAAGGGATCTCGGACTCGGTCTCCCGTCCATCGCAATCGATGGGCGCAGCCCTCTGTTTCTTGGCTTCCAATCCATTGCGATCGATATCGATGAGCGCACTCTCCACGACCTTCTCCTCGTTTCCCTGTCCATCGCAATCGACGGTCACAGACCTCTCATCGACGCCGAAGTTCTCGCGTTTGGTAAGACTCATAGCATCGGCGATGTTATCCTTTTCGGGGGTTGATTTCATCTTAGACTTAGGCTCTTTAGGAGTAGGAGCCCCATCGTTGTTATCCTCACTTTCGATTGTTGCAGACTTCGAATTGCAGCAACCCATCTTCACGTCTGTATATACGGACGCATGAAATTCGGCTCCTTCTTTATCCATAGTGTTCCAAGTGGCGTGTTTCACACCGATCTGGAGTTCCAGAACCGGACGTCCTGATTGCGCGCGTCATCAGTTTACTACACCGGGCCGGCCGTGGCGAAAGTACGAAAAAGCGCTGAGAAGGCCTAGCTAGGCCTAGCCTGGAAGGGTTTCGCACGTGATTCGTGCTGCGACCGTCATAAAACGTCATCAGTTCAAGACCACTAGACCTAGTACTAGTACACCGTAGCTAACTGCGATCGCATACGGAGACAAGTCAACGGCCAGAAGAGAGCCACACCGACTTATCCAAGCTAGAAGTCTTTTTTTTTTTTTTAACAAGATAAAGACTTTATGCAATAGCAAGGGACACACATTTAGCTACAATAGCTATTACTGGTGCATCCAAAACATTTACACAAACATAATTTTTTTTTTTTTTTTCTATGAAATTCGTGTTATAAACACAAGGCAACATGAGTAGCAGTAATGCTAATGTGATACATGAGCCTTATAAGGTGAAAACAAACAGTATATACCTACCTACATCGAATGTAACAATCTTTTAAACACAGAGATAGATGATGCGTGCTTAACAGAATTAGGTAAAGCATTCCACAGAGTAATGACACTAGGTACAAATGATGAAAACATGTACTGTGTGCGAGCAAATGGCCTACTAAAGTTAGTGTGTTGGTTGGTGCTATATGGGAAGTTATGTTGTACAAATACTCCTGGAGGAAAGTAGGAGAAGTTGCCGATAATTTTGTACATAGTGGCAAGTTTCAGAAAGTTGCGGCGAGTGGAAAGTGGTGGAAAGTTCAAAAGTTGTAGCATACTGTCATAGTCAAGGTTCCATTGTTGCAGACAGACCTTACATGCAAATTTTTGCACTGATTCCAGAGACTGGATGCCTTTGTTTGTGTATGGGTCCCATAGTTGAGATGCATATTCTAAATGAGGCCTTATGCAGGTCAGATAGAGACATCTCAAAGTATTAGTGTCAGCCCAGCTGGAAAACCGTCTATGTAACATACCAATGAGTTTCCTGGCTTTACTACAGATATGTTGAATGTGGTCGTTCCAGTTGAGTGTAGAAGTCACTGTAACTCCTAAGTATCGATAGCTGTCCACCTGCTCCATGATACAGCTACCCAGGAACAATCCACTAGATGGATAAAGGGGGTGTCTCTTCTTTGAAGCAATAATGTATTTGCATTTGGATGGATTCAGTTTGAGATGACAAGCTCGTGTACATCCATTGATAGCATCAATGTCTTGTTGTAGGTATCGATAGTCTTCAGGACAGTAGATGGGCTTGAAAAGCAGGATGTCATCCACATACATTGTTAGTTTAGATCCACTAGTAAGTGGCAGAGAGCACGCACAATTTATATACACTAGGAATAATAGTGGACCTAAAACCGAGCCCTGGGGTACACCAGATGTTACAGGAGTAGTATCAGAGGATGCACCGTCGACAACAACAAATTGTTTCCTGTCACAGAGGTAACTTGTGATCCATTGAAGAATGTGCGGATTCAAACCATGATCCCTTAGCTTTTGTAGAAGAGGTAGATGTGGTACTGTATCAAAAGCTTTTTGTAAGTCGAAAAAGACAAGGGCGATGTCGGCACCAGATTCCAGCATCTGGAGAATTTCATTAAAAGTGGATATAAGAGCAGTCACAGTAGATTTTCCGGCAGTAAATCCCCATTGATCTTTAGCCAGCAAGTTATTTTCTGTCAGATGATTGTACAACACACTGTGGATATGCCGTTCCAATAGCTTGCTGATGACTGGGAGAAGTGAAATAGGTCTATAGTTACGAGGATTATCTGTGTTTGGTGAAGCCTTAGGAATTGGTACAACGGAAGAAATCTTCCACTGATGAGGTACTTTTCCCGTTTTGATGGATAAATTGAACAGTCTTGTTACAAGGGGAGAAATTGTGTGGGCTGTGTTCTTCAGCATTGTTCCGGATATTCCATCTGGTCCTGATGCCTTGCTGGTATCAATTGCAAGAAGTAGGCCAAGGACCTCATCCTCTGAGCAAAAAATATTTTCAGGCAGTTCTGCTGAGGAGTTTACGGAAAAAGTCTGGGAGTCAGCTTCAGTTAGAGGAGGAACAGTTGAATTGAAATTTTGGGAGAGAACCTCATTTAGCATTGAGGCCTGTCAACATTTGTGGAAGCAATAATTGAACCATTGTTCAGGGTGGGAATTTGGCTGGATGTCTTCTTCAAAAATTTTACTGTTTTCCAGAACTGTTTGCTACCTTGACTAGACACTTTCTTCAAATGATCCTTCTTCGCCTGCCTAAGTGTATGCACAACTTGGTTTCTCAGTGAAGTGTATTTCTTCCATGTAGTCGTGCCTCCTGTTTCCCTTGCTTCCTTATAGGCACTGTTTCTTTTCCTGATTTTGGCTCTGATGCTTCTGCTCATCCATGGTAAGTTACGCCTAGGAAAGATGGTAGCCCTAGGAATACATTCTTCCATGATAGTCATGAATTTGCTCTCCCATGTGGTCCATACTGCGTCTATGTTTGTCTCATTATCCAGGAAAGTCCAGTCAGTTGCATTGATAAGTCTGTTAGCCTTGTCAAAGTCGGCATGAGAATACCTCCAGATAGTTCGTTTTCTACTCTTCACAGGTGGCGTGTTCTGGAAGCACTTAATGGTAAGATTGATACCATTGTGATCAGAATTGCCTAAAGGTGGAATTACATTACAAGACACCAGCTGAGAGGGAGATGATAAGAGTACAAGGTCTATAAGTGATGCTCTTCCAGAAGGGCTGATATGAGTAGGCTGGGGGACGACCTGCGTTAGTACAAAACTCTGTATAAAAATAGATAACTTAGAAAACAAGGGATGACTCTGTTTACAAAAATCTATATTAAAATCTCCGAGTAATACAAAACTAGATAAAATAGCTACATCTAAGTTTTCTATAACAGAGTAAAGGTCATCCAAAGCCGTGTTTTTGTCAGGTGGTCGATACCACAACCCAATGTACACCTTCTGATGAGCATTGTTTATATTGTGAAGTGACACAAGCAAAAACTCCAGTTCCTCAGGGCCACACATTGTCACTTGGAATTCAAATTTATTAGAGATGTACAATGCAATCCCACCTCCATGTCTGTTGCGATCGCACCTTACACATTGGTATCCTGGAATGGCACATTCTGATTCCATGATGTCTTCACTAAGCCAGGTTTCAGTAAGGCACACTACATCGGGTTTTTCAATGTCACACTGGGCAGACAATTCATCCAGTTTAGGATACAGGCTTCTTGCATTAAAATACAGTATGCGCAAATTTTTTGAACACTGATTTTCCACATGCGAGCGATCGGTGTTACCACTGCGAGAGTTTTCACCCTCCACAGAAGGCGGAAAGTCAAAACTTAGGTCTGGGGTGGCAAGGGCGGAGCCTGAGATAAATTTCCAGGTGCATGGCATGGTTCTAACTTCCAAGATGTTTGCAGCGATACCCTCTCCCATGCAGACTCTAGCTTTTCCAATGAATCCTCTTCCATGTAAATTAGGAACCACCATCTAATCTTGTTTCCAGGGAGGCGTTTGTACTTGCGCTTTACAACCATATTGCCAATTTGAGGTACTGCTTCAGGAGAAACTAGATTCGACACAGTGTTCTTGACCGCACCACTTGAACAGGATTTTACAGTACCCCATATCCGTCTAACCCCGCTGACTCTGACCTTTTGAGTGTCAGTATTCACACCTGGATCTAGGGTATTGTTTTGACTCACCAGGGTACCGTTGACCCGCTGACTGTCTGTCTGGATTTGAGTGCTGGGACCTTCGTTTGACAAGCCTTCCCCTTGTGAGTTAGTTTTCGGCGGTTCCCCTGTCCGTGGGTTAGGCTGCACCCTTCCATCCTGATGACTGGCACCTCCTCGAGAGTTGGTACCTCCGTGACCGCGATTCCGATTGCCATTTCCAGCTCTACGTCGGCCGGTGTTACTGTTCGAATTCGGGTTGGTTTGGGGCGTAGCACTTCTCGATCCTTGCTGTCGGCTCCCCCTGCCGGCAACCGTAGCCCAAGTTTCACCAGCGTTGCTCCTTCCATTCGTTTGGAGTTCCTGTACCTGAACGGTAAGGGCGGCTACGGCCTCGCGGAGCTCGCAGATGATCTTCATCTGCATGTTTGAGCTACATCTCGGGCAGTGAAAAGGCTCCTCCGTCTTCAACTTCGCGAATTCTGACTTAGGGAGGCACACGCAGGTTCTGTGTAGCCAACATTGACATTCGCCATCACAGAAGACCGCGTCGTCGCCGTCTTCAGTTTCCGAATCGTCTACCACCTGCTTCTCGCAAATGCTGCATATAGCTAGCTCTTGCTGGCTCGCATCCGTGTCGGCACTGTTGTCCATTGCTCGAGCTGAGTATGAGTCTCCTTAAGCGGTACTTAAAACAGTAAAATGATGAAGAAGAGGTAATATCATAAGGTAGGCCATTCCATAGATAACAAGTGTTGGGAACAAAGGAATACAATAAAGAATTTGTATATGCAAATGGTTGATACAATAGATTACCAGACACTGAGCGGGTTGACATAGGATGAGTGTGAAAGCCTGACCGGAGGTTAATTAAGTTCTCAGGGAAACAGAAGATGTTGTTGGTGATCTTGTACATAGTGCAGAGCTTGAGAAACACTCGACGGTCACGAATTGTTGGAAGACCAAGGATGTGCCGGAGGTCACTGTATGAGCCTGACCAGTTTTTAGTACAAATCTTACAAGCTAGCTTTTGCACAGACTCGAGTTTTTCAATGTCCTTTTCCAGATGAGGATCCCACAGCACACAGCAATACTCCAGTAACGGGCGTACCAGGGTGGTATAGAGTTTTGTTAATACAGATGTATGTGCATTCCTGTAGAACCTTCTATAGATACAGCCCAGAGCTTTCCTAGCCTTCGATACAACTGTTTCAATATGTGCAGACCAGGACAGATCAGAGGATATGAGAACTCCCAGGTATTTCATACAGGAGACTTTCTCAATGGTAGAGGACCCGGGGCAAGATGGGAGCTAGGCTGTTTCTTTTCCTACTGATCAGCATACATTTACATTTGGCAGCGTTTAGAGTCATGGAACACCGGACAAGCCAGTTGGAAATTGCATTTAGGTCAGATTGAAAGAGGTGGTGATCTTCCAGTGTACGAATAGGTTTATACAATAAGATATCGTCTGCATCCGTCACGGAAATTTTGGTCCGGCGAAAAAATTGGTCCGGGGGACCAAAATTTCCGGGCGGATCATTTTTTCCTGAAAATATGGCCCCCTTGTAAAAATAATGGTCCGACCCGCACCGCGAGCGGTTCCGCCTGCTGCTTATTGTCTTACGTGCTTGATAGAGCTAGACTACTTCATGTACACTATGGTGGATAGCTACAAGTAGCCTGCATTGTAATAGCGAGTGTATTGGCATGCTTGATGTCACAGCCTACGGCTACTGTCATCGTACCGCGCCGTGAGCGGCGTATTGCTCAGAGTGCGAGTTGTGGCTTGACAATGAACATCGACATTGAGCCAGCAGAATTTGTCCAGGTCATCCACAATGGTAGAGGACACTGCTACTGCACTGGCATTTGGAGAGCCCCCATGCAGCTCAGTACCACTTCGATCAACAGAATATGCCTGTACAGTGGAACTGCTTTGAGAGAAGGAAGATGTCATTTTTCCAGCAAGCTGAGACGGGCCACAGAATCAACTATCAAATCAGTAGAAGTCCCAGTGTACTGCATTTGTAAGATGCCAGAGCTAGCGAACATTTGATTGAGTGCTCTGGCTGTAAGAAGTAGTAGGTTAGGGGGAGGACCAAAATTTTCCAGGGTAGGACCAATTTTTCCGGAAAAAAAGGTCTGGGGGACCAATTTTTCGGTGGAAAAAATGGTCCTAGGACCAATTTTTCCAGGACCAAAATTCCAGTGACAGTACTGCAAGCGACAAAAGCTGGGGTGGAGGCCTGGGAACGAGGCTAGGCGAAAGGGGGTCCATTGAAAAGGCCTCCTTAATCAACAGTGTGTTCTCTGAAAACTTCATTCCTCCACTGTCACCTGCTGACTTTCAGGCCGAAACTATCTCATCATTACCTGATGACATCGATCCTTTGTACTGAAGAAGGCCGGGGTCTTCAATTTCAGAGTATCTGGACTGGCCGGACACTGGTAAGACTTAAGGCCTCTGGTCTGGATGGCATCTCTGGGAAAATGCTGAAAGGCAATATTCATTCCATTTCACGTTTTCTAACTGATTTGTTTAACCTTTATCAGTACTGGTGACAATTCCACAGAAGTGGTTCTGTTGTTCCCATTCCTAAAACCCCAACGAGTACAGGCCTATCTCACTCAGTAAACTACTGGAAAAGCACATGTAGCTACGGCTTACTCCTTCAGCATCTTACTGAAAACAACCTTCTATCTGAGTTGCAGTGGGGCTTTACAGTGGTGCCGGCATAGGAAGATGATTTGATAAAGGGGGGCTCTACAAGCTTAGGTGGTACGGCTTACCTGAGCACCAAGAGTCAGCTGCCGAAGGCAGTGCATAGAGGTGTGTAGTGCTGATTAGTCCACGCGAAGCGCGGAAAACATTTTGCTGCCTTCATTTTTCAGTTATCGGGATGGGCTCTCGAGGATCAATGCTGTAGAGAGACATTGACTACTGAGCTCCGTCTGGAGTGTAATTCAGTGAGTGGACATGCCCACCATTCTGGTAAAGGGGTGGGGCTATACACCCAACCCCCCCAGCCCCCTAAATTTGTAGTGTGCATTAAATAGGGACGAGTTGTTGATCATACTGCTAGCAGCCAGGAAAGCACCATGAAACTGTGACGAGAGAATGTCTAGAAGGTAAGTTTTATACCAGAATATAAAGGGGGCCAGCCCAGCCCCCGTGGTTCCTACGCCAATGACGCCACTGCTTTACCTCTGGAAAATCCACTGTAACAGCCCTTTTATCAACATTCCACAGTATTCTCCACTCTGGTCATGATGATATCTTTTTTGACCTGGATCCGAGTCAGTTCCAGTGTCCCCCAAGGATCTGTTTTGGGTCCTCTCTTATTCTTGACCAGGTTTCAACCTTGACCTTGTCAGAAGGGGCCAGAATGGCAGTAAATGACATTCTTCTGTTCAAGCCAATAAGGTGTGCAAGTGTGCGAGCCCCGTGTATATAGTACATGAGCTGTGTGTATATATGTGTAATGTCTTACCGTAAAGAAATACTTCTGCAAATAACCGAAAGCTGCAACGTCATGACAAATTTTAATGCTCAACAACGTTGAGAAAATCGTGAACACGGTCACTAGCTATGGCTACCTCTTGAATGGCCACACCAGAAACAGAGACCACTCACAAGCCTACCTGTGGGCGCTACTACATGTGAACAAAGACAGCGATAGTTCATTCATGAGCTGTAGCTTCAGCCTGACTCACTGGGAGACGAAAGCAGTTCCTGTGGATACGTGTGTACTTTTGGTAGGGTCTGTGTGATGTGCACGAAACCACTTCATGTCTGCGCATGCATGCACTTGCTCAGGCTCACCCCATAATGTTGTAGCTACATTCCTCTAGTTAAAGTGTAAAAAACATTAAAAATGTAGGGATAGCAGAACAGCAAAAAGTAAGAAGACAAGCAGGGATGATGGCATAAACCAGTTCAGTATACAACCCCGTCTTACATATCTTTCCACATAATACAAGTCATGTATAATGAGAAAAGTATGTAGGGTGTTGTATATATATACTGAACTGTTTTATGCCATCATCCCTGCTTGTTTTCTTACTTTTTGCTGTTCTGCTATCCCTACATCTCCATACATTTTATTACACTTGTTTACCTCATTTTTGTCTCAGTGCCGAAGTGCCGAGGTACGTATACGTCCGTCTGTCTGTCCACATAGCTGGAGTGCATGCGCGACGGATTTACTAACTAGTATTAAATGTGCATGTGGCCGCACCCTACTGTGCTAGACAACTGAAGACACAAACAAGATCATGTGAGATTTCAGCAAGAGAGGCTAAAACAGCAAGAAGTCGGATTACAAGGTATACGCAAGAATGATCGCCTGAGGGGCGCCAAGAACGCAGACTATACAAGCTGACTGAGAAAGGCAACAGCAAAGAAGGCCTGAACAAGAGTCTGGAACAGAGAGAGCAACCACTACAACGACTACAAGCTGACCGAGAGAGGAGACGGCTAAGAAGGCAACGAGAAACCACTGACCAACGTAGGCAACGTGTAGCTAGCTAGATGCTCGTAGACTACATCAGTATTCCTCCATTGACAAATTTAGTCTAAGTCTTCGCTTCAAGCCACTTTGTCTGTGTGCTCGCGTATACTTTTTCAGTCTAAGTCAAAGGTATGACCAGTGCGCCTTTCATTGAAGTTTGTCCATCATATGTGTCTATTGGTGCAACAAATTGTGACGTATTTGCCTGTTGACACACTGTAAAGTCTGTCATCAGTACAGCAGCATGCGCCAAGATTTGATCTAATCTCAGAGCTATAGCTAGCTACCGAGCAAATCTTTTTAAACCATCTGTAGTGTCCAACACTTGTATCAGTCTTGCAAGCAAACCGCCGACAGCGCCGAGACAATTTTTCAAAAAAGGCGTCTTGTTTAACATAGCAGCATACTTGATAGCATTCACTCCACACACAGTACACAATTTTGAGTTCAGAGTTGCTCTACGCATGCGCACATATGAAGAAAATGGCGTCGCACATGAAGCCATAGTTATTGAGTGGGCGGTTTCAAGCGCCTCGTGAGACTTCGCAGTTGCCAAAAAGCGATGGGGTCGTGCACTGCTCAGTGTAAAATGCTGCTGTTTTGTGCAAACACCGTCGTGAGGGAGTCAGCCAAATTTGAACTAGCCCGTCTGAAGAAAGAAAAAGAAGAAGAAAACCGATTTTGGCGGCCCGGTTTGGCGACTTTTTGTTGCGGTACTTTCGCGACGGTTATTCACGACACTGGGAGTCTTCTGGGCCAGGAAAACACTTGAAGATGAATAGTAAGCTGTCATAAAGGCTTATTTGCTGCCGTTTTTGAAATTTGGAGAGATTTTGAGAGATTTTTTTGTAATAGCTTAGGCCTATATTGCGTGTCCGTTGTATCCCTACATATAGAGTCTACCGACTCTATGATACCTGTACTATTATACAACTGCATGGAGGTTGTTCTAGGGCACCGCAAGTCACTTGGCGCCTGTATATAGTCCAGTTAGAGCATGCCCTGTGCACGGTGTAGTCTCAGACCCAGACCTAATTCACTGCAAAAATACGATTTGGTATTTTTATAATTGCCGTTGTCACCAGATTTATCACTTTTGACATTGTTTTATGGGCTATAGCTAATAGTATGTCCCCCTTGACATGCAGCCACCTTGTCACTGGAGCACAAGAAACGACTGACGAGGGATGGGAAGTTTGCTTAGACCATGCACAGACGAGTACTACAAAACAAACTATTTCGTTAGAACCTCATTGTGGGAGCTGATATTGAGTAATTGAGTAAACTTCCATTGCTACCCATAGCAACCCATGCACATCATTCTTTGATTTAGCATGGGAAGGATCATCATGCCTTTGGAAAGAATTCAGTGGGAGCAGATACTTGAGTCATAGTAAACTTCAGTAGCTACCCAGTAATTTGAATTAGCAATGGTTGGATGGTCATGGCTAGTGGTGAATGCGCACGTCAATAAAGACGTAGCGCTATAGCTACTATCAAATTGCATAACGTATAACACTCATAAGGTCTACATAAGTATACCAGAAACTGTAGAAAAATCTCCATATATAACGATCAATAAAATTGTTGCCACTGCTGAGACAATCGAAGTGGATTAGTAGAATGGTTATTGTCGTCACAGTGATGAATACGACTCCACACACCCGTCGCGGCATCGGCCGTAGCCATCCTGACTGCTGAAGCGTTAGCGCGTTCAAAGGCATTATCATTAATTCACTGCAGTCATCAACCAGCAACCGTAGTTTCTGTTCATCTTTTTTTGCACTCTCTTGATAGATGGGTTGGAGTTGTGGCTTTACAGCATCAATAATTGGAAAGCCAACTGTTAAAACCCCTTTCTTCATGGCACAAGTAATGTCCTTAGTATTTTCGTTTTCGTAAAGCTCCTTGACAAGAGCTTCTCGCGCTATTTCATGAAGTCCTTCACAACACGTCACGACCAAAGCTGAATTGTTAGCGATACTTTCGCCAAACATTTCGAGGATGTACTTGAATGCTTCACTGTCTTCATTGGTAAAGCGAGCATTCTTAGAAACAAAAATTACTAGGTGAATGCCAGCTTCTAGAAAGAGTTTCATATCATCAATATGTTCGATGGAGAAATGATTGGACTGTCCAGCGGTATCAATCAGCTTGATATTGTACATTGTGCCGTTTGTTCCTGCTTGGCCAGTAACGATATTGCTCCCGATTTGGCGCGTAACACTGCCAACAGGCGTGGAGATCTTAAAGATTTGGGAACCAATAATCTGATTGGCAATTGTTGATTTTCCAACACCTGCTTTTCCAAGGATAAGTATGTTCCGTACTTTAGGCGGAGAGCCATGAAGAGGCAGAGCCGGCCTTCCATACTCCACTCCTACGGAATTGGTTATTGCACTCCGTGTAGCCATCGAGCCGAAAATTATTTTGGTTAGCTAAACTATTCTCACACAACATTACCGGAAGTAATTATATAAGTACATAACAGTGAATACCTAACATAAAATTATAGCTACGTAATGTCCGGTAATAACTATAACAACCCTACTTTCATGCGGCGTCTTCGATGATGGCAGCTCTTCAGATTCAGAGACGCAATGTTGTAG
Organism: Axinella damicornis; assembly: GCA_963931865.1. NCBI lineage: Eukaryota > Metazoa > Porifera > Demospongiae > Axinellida > Axinellidae > Axinella > Axinella damicornis. Next base: position 3,172,905 of record OZ007516.1, on the reverse strand, counting down.
TATTAGGAAAGACGGGCGCTGGAAAATCGACAGTAGCCAATAAAATTGTTGGAAAGGAGGTGTTTACAGTTGCAAAAGAGTCCGTTGCAAGCGTGACTAAAGAACCTAGCTCAAAAGAAGCGAAAGTCACCGTGGACGATATTCAATACTACATTAAAGCGATCGATACAGTCGGATTGTTCGATACAGGCAACACAAGTCATGCGGCTATATTTCGTCAGGCAAAGACTTTCTTCAGAGACAAAGTCCCAGAAGGTATCAGTCTAGTGCTGTTTGTCTTTAAGGAGGGCCGTTTTACTAAAGAGGAGAATGTTACGTTCCAAAGCCTTATAGACAACTTCGGAAAAGAGAGAATCAGTGATATATCGGCACTTATCGTAACTTGCTGTGAAAATATGGATTCTCATGCCCGAAGCGCCTACGTGAAAGAACTGGAAGAAGATCCGCTCACGAAACCCATTACCAGCTTTATGCGCAAAGGTATTTACACCGTTGGGTTCCCTGATGTTGAAAAAGCAGGTGCACGGCTTAAACCCATTTACGAAGACTCTGCCAAAGAAGACGCAGAAGTCCTGCGAAAGTTGATCCAGGATTGTGAAGACCCAATGATACTGTCAAAAGAATTACTTAGTGAAACTTTTTGGGACAAACTGGCGAGCTTTGTTGCAGATAGCAAAAAGGGCTCTTGCACCATGCTATAACTTATGCCCCATGCACGTCACACATTAGTAATTTCAGCAGTGCACTTGTCCATATACCATGTATATAATACTGCATGGATAAACTAGATTACAGGGGAAAATTGTGCCGTGTAAATAAATAATGAATTTTCCAAGGATATATGTATGTTCTGTACTTGAGGTGGAGACTCACGAAGAGGCAGAGCCGGCCTTCATACTCCACTCCTGTATACGAAATCGATTACTGCACTCCGTGTAGCCATCAAGCTGAAACTTATTATTGGTTGGCTAAACTATTTTCACACAAGTACATACGAGGCACAAGTATATAGTGATTATACATACAGTGACACAACACATTTAAAACATGACTTTGTAATTTCCAGTAAAAATAAAACAAAACTCAAAAAACCGTACTTTCATGCAGTGATGGAAGCTCTTCATTATAGCGACGTGCACAAGCATGCACCCAGCTGACACCACAGCTTACAAGTCACACATAATATAGAGACAATGTTGTAGTATTGCATGCAATAAAAAACCCTACCCCTCCTTCCTTCCCCATATTTATTTAGCTTAAGCTTGTTGTACTTTGTGTACAAATATTAATACAATGGGACCACTTCCCAAAAGACCGACATTCTTGGGTTGCGCTCTAACTAATTTGCGGGCACTTCGGGTTGTGCTGACACTTCGGGTTGCACTCTCACCTCCCGGACACTTCAGACCACGAGCTGGCTAGCTGATGGCTGCCCCAATAATTTACGCACACTGAGCAAACAGATCACAACACTCCCACAGCCCAGAAACTTTAAGCTGTAGCCCAGACTCACGTCTTCGAACAAAGCCTCAGGAACCTCTTGCTGCTTGTACACAACTGCCGCAGCCCAGACCAGACGGAACGGAACGGGACCCAAAAAATCCACGCAAGGATTAAATTTTAATTTATATCTTGGGAAGTAACAACCAAACATTTACCTTGTTAACTTTTTGTACAGTATATATGGTCTTATGGGCCAAAGTTGGCCTGCTAGTCATTGTGATGTGACTAAAAAATAAAATTGAATTGAACTGTAAGCAGAGAGGTCTGAATAACTCCAAAGTCAAAGTTCGCCAAACAACCCCAGAGGGGAACGGCACAAACACCAAATTCATACATGCACACATGATTGAGTTCATGGTGACGTTGCTGTATCCTGGACAGTCAGGTTGGGATGGGAGTTGATCCTTGGGTTTGAGCATTAAACCAAGGCATGTAGACCTTGGACACAATGGCATCAAATTCTCAACATCACCCTGCAGCACTCAACCAGCTCCATTTGCCACTCTCCATCGGTCAACACATGTGTATGGTAACTGAGGAAATACTGCATCCCCAGAGCTAGAGGAGAGGGTTCTCATGCAAGTTACCACATTGCTAAAACTTGCTTCTCTGGAAGGGCAAAGGGCAAATTCCATTATAACTGAACCTTCCCTTTGACAGAAAATCAAGGGCTTTGGTATTTGGATCCATGCAGGTCTGAGCCTGTGTTGAGCACTAGAGACTCTCACTCTACCAGTGCATGCACCACCGGGACAGACAGAGGTATAGCTAGCTAGCTACAGGACAAAGGTTTGCTTGGTCAAGTCTGTCTACTTGTGTGCATGAGCTGCCACCTGCGTTGTTCAGTATTGATGCATTATCACTGAGCCCCTGCGCCAGCGATCTCACCTCCATTCACGCTAGCACAGCGAGGCATACACAGTTATCAGAGCGGGTCTTGCCTTAGCTGCTGCATGCTACCCAATCAAGTGTGTCTGCTAGCTTTGGCTGTTGCTCCTCGATTGCGTCCGCTTGCAACCCCAGCCATGTTCTGGAAGGTTCCAACCTCTGCCCAACATTCTTGAGCCTTCTTAATTCAGTGCAAGAAATAGAGGATTGCCAAAATGGGTTTCCTCAGTTGCAGTTTTGTGATGACTCATCCCCTGACCTTGATACTGCTTTTGTCACTTAAAAGTTGTTTATCCAATACAAGATCCTTATAATTCCTGGTGACTGATGAAAAATTTCCCACGCTTTGCACAGTTTCTCAACAAAAATCCTTGATTTGTAAAAATCCTGGGTAGTTTTAACCTATAAATTTTGTTGCCTGAGTTGCAATTTTGTGAGTTGCACACCAACAATACCTTGCTGGATCTGGTGCTGCAACTCTCCTTGCACGAACCCAGTACAAAATTTATTGGATACCCATGCAGAGTGCAGTAACATTCATCATTTGAGTTCCATCTGCATGGGTGCAATATTCACGTGATGACGCTATTGGTCAGGATAATATTCATGTTACTGCAATTGTTACTGCAATTGGAACTCATAAGTTACTATATTCATGTATCAACTATTGGCTAGCTTAATTATGACTGTCATTGAGCTCTCTGATCTGCTGAAGGGCAATGGCAGTGAAGGGCCCATCCCCTCCCAAAGACAATTACTGATCGCAAGAGCAACATCAAAAATGCATAGAACAATATCATTAATGGAAATAGAATGAAGCATTAAAGCCTGCTCAATGCCCAGCAGAAGGTCGACGTCCATCACAGCCATCATGAGAGACCATCGTAGCTTTCCTTTGTTGACATGGTGATTAGGTAACAACACCATCAATCTGACATCAGGGCATACATCCAGTACCCCGTACGTACCCTTACAGTGATATTGCATGTACCATAGTGACTAATAAGCTACGCATCTCATGCAATTGATAAAAGTGCACAAACTAGAGGCAAAAAATTTTCTCTGAAAAATTAAAAAGGATTTAGCGATGGCGTGTTGTATTCTACCTGTCGAAAACCTAAGAAACAAGGAGAAATGCCATTAACCAGCCCAATCCCATCCCATCCTTGAAATTAAATTCTAAATGGGATGGGACTGAGTGCAGCCCCACAGAGTGGGACGGGAAGCGAGCTGGCTACAGCTATCCAAACATTCCATACAGAGAAACCTGCACACAAATACCATTAATGCAGTTGACAGTTAGCTTGTACTGAGTTTACATGACTCCCGCAGTTTGGAAGCCATGTGGCGTCACACCTCTCTCTGACTCTGTCACAGTGCTGACGTGTCACGCATATGTCATCTTCCACCTGGTGGAGGTATACGTTCCTCCCCATCCACAAGGCATGACCCACACGTATCGAAGTAGCAAGAGACTAACAGTCGGTAGAATACCCCTGTGATCGTTAAGAGCCCACGCGAAGGGGCGGGCTCTGCGCCTTCTTAGCGCAGGGCCCGAGTACGACCGGGGGTGTCAAATTCCCCATGACACACGGCGTAATGTATTTTTCGGGGGTCCAAATGTAACGTGATTAACCTGGGTCCCAGAGTTGTCGGATTCTGCGGTCAAGATACGGGTTGTGCTGCAAATGGGCGGATTACTTTGCTGCTGCTGGTGCTGCCTGGATAACGATGAGGGCAGGTGTTGCCTGGATAACGATGAGGGCAGGTGTTGCCTGGATAACGATGAGGGCAGGTGTTGCGCATGCCTGGATAACGATGAGGGCTGGTGCTGCCTGCAGAACGATGAGGTTCAATCCAGTAGAGACGATTACGGTAGTTTCTCTTCGACTGGTGAAACTCGCAACATAATACTGTTTGGAAAAACTGGTTCCGGCAAAGCAACGATTGCTAATCGTATCTTGGGCAGCCCTGTGTTTAGGGTTACCACTTCAGTTGGGGGTATTACACGCTCAGTTGGAGAATGCACAGGCCGCAAGAAAGTACGCTCTGGTACAAGCGATATCACATACACGATTAAGTTAGTTGACACTGTTGAGGAGTCCAGTACCAAACTGCGCACTCAGCATATCTCGACTGAAATGCAGAGCTTTGCTGAAAGTGTCCGAGGTGGTATCCATTTGGTCCTTTTTGTCTTCAAATACGGTCGCTTGACTAAGGAGGATAAAAATGCATTCGACTTCATCATCAAGAATTATCAGCAATGTATCTCAAACATTTCAGCATTAGTTGTAACGTGTTGCGAAGGACTGGATGACACTGCACGGAAACAGGCTGTTACAGAGTTTCGAACTGAAGGTTCAACTATATCAATTGCTGAAGCAATGAAGAAAGGTATTCTGACTGTTGGTTTCCCAAACCCTACTACTTTGGGAGAAAAACTTAAACCCATTTATGAAGATAGCATGAAAACAGATGCAGAAGCACTGAAAGATTTGGTTGCACATGCTTCAATGGGAGTATCCATTCCTCCAAGGCGATAATTGACATATTGCAACAATTTTCTTTTTTTCCCCTTCAGATTGATAATGTAGTACGATATAAATAGCTAGGCCTATGCATAATTATAAACTAGATAATTAGGATAATTAACATTACCGACCGGAAGTTGTAGCGAGTCAAACACTGGCTCATCTTTCGATGAGTCTTGAATGAAAGACACTATACAGAAGGCGCATGCCATAGAGCTAGATGAACACTAACTTACTAGACAGGCTGGGCCGGATTGAGATGGAGATCTAGCCTGACTTACTGACCGATAGTAACGTAGTGAGAGGGATCACAGCTACGAGTAGAAGTTTGCTGCGGTAGCTTCGCAGAGGCAGACGACTGTGTTCTCAGCTTCATGATTGTACAGACCGGTTTGGGAGAGAAATGGCACGAATGTTAATAACGGGAGTTTCTAGCTGATTACGTGCTATGAGCGGCAGTCTGTTTTGTGATGACGTTGTCAGAGGCGTGAGTGACTCCTAGGTGTCATGGGAAATTTGGTATCCAAGGAAATCTGACACCCCCATGCAATTTTTCGTTGGAAAAAACTAGCACCCCTTCAGGAAAACTGGAACCCCCATCTGACTGTAGGATATCTAGGATATCTGGCACCCCCTCACAAAAATCCTTGGATATTTGGCACGCCCCTGCCAAAAATCCTAGAATATTCGGTACCACCTTCTATTTTTCCAGAGGGAGGTCATGATCATGGGTGGGGTCACATAATCATGGTCTAGGAAAATTGTCCACCAATTAAGTTAATATTCTGATTTTCAACTCAATCTTTCTTCCCATATCTGGATGGGGTATAAGCTAGGAAATATGACTGAAATTAAGTTTTAATTGAACCACCCACATCCTACTTTTCAATAATTCTCGACTCTTTCGAGGGGCAAGTACACTCCTGATAACCATTGCAACGTACTGCAAGTGACAAAATAAACAGGGGATGAGGCTAAATGCCAGTTTTAAATATGCTAGTTTTTTTTTATCTATAAATAAACGTGTATGTAAACCATTGGCCCAAAAGGAAAACAAAAATAGGGACAAGCAAGGATAAATTTGATAAGAGTCAATGCACTCCGTCTACACTTGCGGGTATATACGAGTGAGGAGGCGTATGCTAATTGGAGCCTATATATACAGAGATTACGCATGTGTAAAGGTCGTTTCTACGCTACAGTGCAACAACAGTTGGCATCTCGAAATATTTCTTTTGACATTATCATCTTGTCGTCACAATCCCGCACCAACTTATGCAGGTCTGCTGCATCTTCTTTGGCAGATTCTTCGTAAATGGCTTTAAGCTGCGGACTTGCTTTGTCAAGATCAGGGAACCCAACTGTGTAAATACCTTTGCGCATAAAGCTGGCGATATGTTTTGTGCGGTCATTGGATCTCAGTTCTTCCACATAGGCGCTTCGTGCATCAGAATCCATATCTTCACAGTGAGTCACGATAAGTGCCGATATATCACTGATTTTCTCTTTTCCGAAGTTATTTATAAGGCTTTGGATCGTAACTATCTCCTCTTTCTCAGTAATACGGCCCTTCCCAGAGACGAACAGAACTAGACTGACACCTTCTGGAACCTTGTCTCTGAAGAAAGCCTTTGCCTGTCGAAATATAGCCGCATGACTCGTGTTGGGTGTATCGAACAATCCGACTGTATCAATCGCTTTAAAGAGGTATTGAATATCCTCCACGGTGACTTCAGTTTCTTTTGAAACAGGTTCTTTAGTCACGCTCGCAGCGGACTGTTTTTCAACTGCAAACAACTTCTTTCCAACAATTTGATTAGCTACTGTCGATTTTCCAGCGCCTGTCCTTCCCAATACCAATACATTGCGTCTCTGCATATGCTGAATCCGAACTGCAGCCATCATCGAAGACATGAAACTGGTTTTCTAGTCCGTCAGAATCCAGCAATTGCATAGTTTAAATTAATAACGTTGTTTTAGTCACTGTATAATCACTTCCGGTGACAAGTGATAGGCATCGTGGATAGCTAGCAGCATAGATCTATTATCTATGCTAGCAATGACCGTTCGCGGGAAAAGGGGGTCCCTAAAATCATGTAAACATGTGGACCCCGGTGTCACGGGAACCCCGGCGTCATGGGGCGTTATTTGGTCCAGTTACGAGTGCTATTACTGCAGGAGCAGTTACTTGTGAACCATATTCTGGACGGTTGAAGTAGTAGATAAGACGTTTCCGCCACATAAACGCTGTGCCAAACGTCCCCAGTGGAAAGTAGGCGTGGTCTTTTGGTTTTACGCCGTTGCTATTCAGTGCGCTATGAGAATGCTGAGCCCGTGCATGGGGGCCATCGCACATACATGTACAAAAGTGGTAGTACACCGTGAGTATAAAATGAATATGAATATGTTGAGCTGGGTGTATAATTAATAATGACTACCATTATTATCAGCTTGCCGTTACGGTACAAGTACATGCGCGATTACTCTTCGATGGAGCTTAAGTATACAGGTACTAAATTAGTGATTGGTCCGGCATGAAGTAGGCGATGAGTTAGGGTATATTACGTCCAGGATCAGTGCTGAATGCATGCACATGCATACTTACCAATATCCAGGTCGTAATAATGGAATTAGTGCATGCATGGTAGTAGTAGTATGCAGTAAGACTCTTACTGTTTGTATCGTGCTTTGTGTCCACTTCAGAAAGGCAGAAGCGGCATATCACCGTCCACAAAGTTTGAAACCATGAACTCCATGATGCTGGAGTCGTATATTTTGCCGAATATTTGTCCGTGTTATTTCAGCTTACATATCTCGATGGATTATATGGTGAATGTAACGGAACTGCTCGCACATGCGTGAACAGTGGATACCAGGTGCTCTTCTCCGAATTACCAAGCGCCTGGGAACGAGGCTAGTGCTGCATGGGTTTGGGTTAAATGGCATTCACAAAGAACTGGATAAGACATCACCTGATACAGAATTTCCTTTAGATTAGCATTTTGAGACCTGACACAACCTCTTATACACTGCTAATTGTTTTGCAAGGTGGTTCACCCTCTTACACTACAAAGCAGTGGTTCACTCTCTTACACAACAAATGAGGTGGTTTCACCCTCTTATAAGAGTACAAATTGTTTCAAGGAGGTGGTATATAGGAGGTGGTTTCCTAACAACATTCATGTAGCAGCTAGACAGTACAACATCCAGCACTGCCCAGAGCTCAGCCCTCTTACAATGAACTTGGTTGCTGCCCAACCATGTAGCCATGCATGTTGGTGTCAGAGCTCAATATTATAGTTTGCATAAAAAGGTTTAAATGATGGTGAATAATCTCATAATCATACTACATCTCCTAATTTATGATAGCTACATTAACCCACTGACACTCGGAGAAAAAAAAATTTCTCTGGAGGTCTCTTAGCTTAAAGGGATGCAATAAACATACCGTTCTCTCCAGTTTTCAGCCCCCAAACTTCACACGCATGCCCATTCAGCCATCCTCCACACGTTCATGACTCTAACCACACACACCCATCAAGGGGCATTCAATAGTCATGGCTAGGCTGGGAAGAAAGCTTCACTCCCAGAAAAGGAGGCCCTACAAGGCGAGAGGACTGTTTTCTCAGCCCATTCATGTAAAGGAGAAAATGGCCCACCTGGCTCCAACTAAGGGCTTGTCAAGGCCAAGCCCAGAAGCAGCCATGTTATCTTGGCTGCATGAGTACTGAAACCTGCCCACCTCCCCTTGTCCTGCCCTTTCTGCTCATGCAGAACCTAAGTCGATGCAAGGACATTGCATCAAAAGATGACAGTCTCATGCCGTCTGTAGATGGCTTTATCAGTTAAAGTGTTATTAATAATATTAAAAATTGATCGAGTGTGAGCGAGCCCCACATTAGTTGTTGTTGAACTGTGTAGATCTGTCCCCCATATCGTAAACCTGCCACATGCGACATATTGACATACATGTACGAAACAGTTTTTTTGATTGCGGGGGAGGGTCAGACTTCAAACATAATTATTCACTTTGAATAGTTCGTGGACATTGGAAAAGTAGTATGGATCTCAGATTCACTTTTGCTCTGTAATTAGGGTATACCGGTATATACCTCTTTAAAGCAGGTGCGAGTCACATCCACGTATGGTCAGTAGCTAGACAATGTATGTTATTAATTGGGGCGAGCATGAGCGAGCCCCACATAGACGAGTTTGCTGCGAATTTCCTATGTATGTTTATATATATCTGTTGTACGTTGTGCAGTAAATCACTTCCTGCTCTTATTTTGCATATTCTTACGTCATGCGTTAATTCCAAAATGATAACCAGGCTCTGTACCTTCTCGCCTGTGGTGACAGCAAACTGGATGAAGTCCGCACTTAGCTAGCTAGCTAGCTAGCTACCTATTCACCGACCTCAGACCTGTAGCTAGCTACATGTCCTACAGAACACATGGTGTGCTAGACCAGTGTGCAGCATGCATATAGCTAGGCCCTTGTGTTGTGCACATGTGTGTCATAATATTATAATGATTTCTTTTTCCTCAGTCATGCAACATTGGACAGGCTGCATTGGCAGGGGACATTAAAATTTGACTGACCGTGCATGAAAATACTCGTTCTGCATTGTACTCACTCACACTCGCCCCACAATGTCATGCATTCTCCTAGTACAAAATAAATTGGCCGAAAATAGGACTATATACTCGAAGTGCAGAATCTTCATCCTTTGATTACCAAGCTGTATCCTGTATGTTGCATATTTGGAGCCCGGAATGAGCTTGACCTTTGACCACTCCATTCAGAAAACTACTTAATTAACTTGTTGCTGCCAATCATTCCTTTACTACGCAGCAGCAATGCATCGAGTACTCCTGACAGCACATGATCTAATCTAACTCGAGAAATTCCATGGAATTTGCAATGAACACAAGGCAATTGAATTGCATAGTATCAGAAAACCACCCGGTTCGGAAACCTAATGTCAGTACGTTTACTGTCAAAACAGGAAACCCTCACACAAATATTACTGGGGAAGGTTTTTACGGTTTAAACCTATCCGTATACTTTGCCAGTCATCAACATAATATGGAACCCACGTGGTGCTTTCTGAATCAAAACTAGTATGGAGCTTGAAAGCAGTCCGAGTCCTTTTGTCACTGCCGCCTCCAAGTGGTAGTGAGTGTGGTGACAGTGAAAGTGAATCCTCCAGGGCGACCACTGTCCTTCCAGGCAAGCCATTTCCAGAAGAAGTGGCAACTGTTCTTGAATCCCTGTATATCAGAGGCATGACAGGATGGGGCAAGAGGCACTCCAGAGATATTGAGTCGGCCATTACAAGCACAGGTCTCCAGATTACACAAGTGAAGGTGTGTTAGATAACCATGATGTAATAATGATAGCAGTTAATTATCCTGGTCTTTGCATAATATTATTATAGAATTGGATCCGACGGCGCAACACGAAGAGGAAAGCTGGAGAGGAGGCAGACGGTGAGTATATATATATACCATAACCTCTGCAGCAAGCTTTTTTTACAAACAAGCACATTCACATGACTATTCCACAATGCTGAAGATGAAGCATGTTGTCCATTGAAGAGGGTCAGACTAACACCTTGGTAGCAGCATCTCAAAAACTTTGGACAAATTGAAGGTATTTAACCTGTTATATTTGCAGACGTGTATAACCATGCATATATCCACAATCTGTATTACCTTTGCTTTTGTAGCTGGAAAGACTGCTATGGCATATAACCCAGCTGTGATCAACAAGGAGGCAAGTGCAATCTATCAAAGAATGTCAATACGAGAAAAGGATGAGTCAGGTGACTAGCACTACTGATGCAGCGAAGAGAATGAAGAAGAAGCAAGTACTAAAAGATGGTGAAAAAGAAGATCCAGAACTTGGTAGGTCAGGAGTCAAACCCTAACACCTTTTCCCAATTGTCTACAAGAAACCCATTACTGCTTGGACCTCCATAACCTTTTTCAGTAGTCCACTAGGAAACCCAGAAACCTTACTCCAGCAGTCCACTAGGAAACTCAAAAACATTTTCCACTAGGCTACTAGGAAACCCAAAAACCTTTTTCCAGTATTTGTACTGGAGCACCCAAAACCTGTGTCCAGTAATTGTGCTGGAACACCCAACACCTTTATCCAAGTACATGTGGGTGGAGCACCCAAACGTGACCTTTTGACAGGTCATGCATAGTAGTTAGACTGGATCGGGATCCAACTTTTATGAAAGTGCATGTTTGAACCCCTTTGAAATTACTGGACCCTAACCGTAACCCTAACCCTACTTATTTCAGAGAGGGTGCAATAGTATTTGGATTGGGGGGTCCAAGTACTTCAAACTGGGGGGAACGTTTTTATGAATATAGCTATATTATGGATGTACACATTCTGCATGGTATATTAATTCCTGAAGTTGAAATGAATGTCAGAAGAGAAAAAAGATGTATGTGCTATCATATAACCTTTTTCCTCTTCTTACCTGATTCACAGTTTGATGAATTGGAAGAGCTCGGGTTCGTTGGCTTTTCCGTGGCCTTCTTTCAAGAGAAAAGCCAGATTGTTGGCACTTCATCTACCCTTCAGTGCTTCACCCCACAGCTTGTGGAGTATCTTCATGCTTTACTTATCACAGGTTGGTTTAATCGTGGTAATAATTACAAGTAGCTTCGCTCGCTTTGCTCGCTCAGCTACTTCCCCCTTGTTTGCCTATGTGAGTAATCCGGCGCCGGACACCTCTCTTTGCGAGCTGCTGCTCTCGATTGCATCCACTTCAGCAGCTGCTCCCCGATTGTGTCCACTTCAGCTGCTGCTCCCCAATTGCGTCCGCTTCGACTGCTGCTCCCTGAATGCGTCCGCTTTGACTGCTGCTCCCTGATTGCATCCACTTGCATGTAGCCCTATATAGCTGTTCTGGACTTGAACACTCCACAATGTTCTCGAACATTCTTCGTGGAGTTTGAGGTTCATGTATCAAATTGAAGTACGAAGGTCGCGTGTCACTAGTGTAGTCCGCCCCACAAACATCCCACTTCCGTCACACACACACACGTTAAAATCTTGATTGTCGTCTATGCGTACTAATTATCATTTTGCAGCACTGAGCCTGGTTAATGGCATTTTCTCCTTGTATCTTAGCTTTTTCAAGCAGTGGAATAATTCCGAATGTGATAGGCCATCACTAAATCCCTTTTAATTTTTCAGAGAAACTTTTTTGCCTCTAGTATAGAACAAAGATGGCACTTGGAGTAGCAACCTCAGAGAGAAATAGAAATGCAGTTAACCTGGACACCCCCAGATATCTGTGGACATTTGCTCACGTTTGCCCCATATTCACATGCAACTTTCAACTATGTACAGGTAACATAGGTGACTTCATGTAGGTGCTATGCAGCTGCAGGCACCCACCTCCGGCCAAAACTGAAGATTTGCAAGGGTCCCTCACATAAGGGTGCCAGTTTGAAGTCAGGACCTTCAAAGAGAGTGATGCACTCCTCATCTACAACGCTGGGGTGATGGACAGTTCATACCTAACAACGAAATGAGACCCAATTGCCGTAAAGACCCATTTTGGTGTAAACCACTTGGCCCACCTTTTGCTCACAAATATGCTGCCGGATCACCTGAAAGAAGCCCAAGCCACTCAGATTGCACAACCATTTAAATTCTGCCTTGGAATAAACTTTGATGTGCGCATTATACAACCACAACAAGGCTACCAAGCTCACAGCCTGAAGCTGACTTTTATGTGTCTTATATACGTACGTATTCAGTATATTATGCTTATGCAGGGGACATAAATGATTGCAATAATTTCATTCTGCTCACTTTTATGTTTTGCAACCATCATTTGTACAACAATCATATGCATGGTTTGGTCAGTTAATCCTTCTACAGCCTGTTTTTCGAAGCCAGGAGTAACTGCTGGTTTTTAAGTGACAATCTAGATGCAAGGCCTTATCTTGGAACTACAGACCTCTTCCTTATAATGAGAGCTCATGTCTCAGGAAGAACCAAGTTAATTCTGAGTTGTTGCAGTTACATCAGGAGCCCATAACAACGTCCAACTTAGCATTAAACGTGACACCATAGCATAGCCATACAACATCGTTGTAGGCGACTGCATGAGGGGGGCAGTAGCTGAGTAAGCAGAGTGAGCGAATCAACTTGTATAATTCTTTAATTGCATGAGCATGGTTTCTGTGGTCAGACTGCAGACGTGCATGACAGCTTGCTTACTTCCTCAAATGAATGCTTTGCCATCTTCACCACATCATCATCATCATCGATTATAACCCCATTGGGGAACGTTACAAAAATTAACACTTCGCACCTATGTAGAGGGAGTACAGGCAAACAGCTGAGATATTCACAGGGACGTAAGAAGATGTTTTGTAGTAGGGGGGCTGATGTGACCGACAGATAGATGGGCGGACGAAGCTCGTCCTGACTTGTGGGTCTGGGGGCATGCCGCCTGAGAAAATTTGTGATGCTCTAAGACTTGGTGCATCCTGAGTCCATTTCCACTGCATTGTACTGAGGCTGATTTTGTGAGAACATAATTATTAATCATGACAAATTGGTAAAATGACATTGCTATCGTCACTATCTGTGTCTTGCTGCCGTGTCTTGACAACTGGCTCAGTGCTCACAGTCAGCGACGCTTCCTACGATGGGTCCTGGTCAGTTTCTGTACGACAAAGAGTGGTACACTGATACCAGGCATCACTGTGACATGACAAGCTTAGTAGCTTCTCTCTTGGCGATTGATACACGGCATAGCTAACTTAGCTACACCGCCGGTATCAATCGCCGAGATAGAAGCAGTGTAGGCAGATGGAGGCAGTGTGTATAGCTACTAAATGTTAACTTACCTAGTACAGTCCTAGTCTAGCGGGCAAGCCCCTCAAATTTTCTCCAGCACGGATCGACTCACGTGACCACACGGGGAAAAGGAGGGGCTGGACCACTTTGCTTGGGCTCTACTCGAAATCGGGCAGAGCCAATCAGATTGCAGCTGTCACGTGGTGATCTTTCAAATCGCTCAGTACAAGTGTTGAGGACTGTCTGAAGTTGCCTGCGTTTGCTGCTCTCCTGCACAACGACCAAACAGACAGAACTACAAGCAGCCAACAAGGTTAGCGGGCCGGAATCGACTGACTGCAGTAGTACTAATATGACGTAAACGGACATGACTTAAGCTTAATTGCATTCTTTTGTACCGAGTAAAGTGGTCCAAAGTTTCTAGACCTTCTTTCACGCGTGCATACTGAAAGCGATTGTGTGCTGGAGAAAGCGAAGGGCTAGCTTGTTAGACTAGTACAGTCCGTGGAACCGGGGAGAAGAATGAATGGATGTGCCTCCTTGCCATGCTGCATACAATAGTCAAATAGTCAACTGTGCTAGCACTTGTATTGCGGGAGGGGGGCGGAGCCCCCTGCTTTCGGTTTTTTGCTCCAGCCCCCCCCCCCACAACATAGTATTATTACAAACTTTGAACTCACAGAATTATGAAGCCAGTGGTTCTGAATCAGGCTTCTTCAACTAGTACTTCATGTTTGTATTCGCCATTGTTCTGGACACAAAGGAGTCCTGCTGTGTAGTGGACATACAAACATCTGAGCACAAGGATACTCGCTCTAGCTGTCCAAAGTGTGGTAGTACCAGACCACAGGCAAGTAAATTAGTAGCCCAGGTATGTACGTTACCCTGAACATAGGAATAATCCGAATATAGAGCCCTGGGACTGTTGTAGTCTAGCGGGCTAGCCCCTCGAATTTGATCAGTCCAAAGTGCAGTAGAGAACTTGCTCTGTTTAAGGTTACGGGATCCCCGTGCGGTGGGCGTGGCCAGACAATTTGTTCAACCCCATTTTTCTCCCACAGAAATGAAGCTAGTGAAATCAAACTTACTCGACACAAAGCAGGGAGGGTAGTCAACATGCAGAATAATCATCATTACAGTAGCTCACACTGTAGTTGTTGTACGAAGGTTAAATCAGTTCCAGCAAACTATTCGCCAAAAATCTCCAGTGCGAAGACCGCGAGCAACTCGATTCTACTGTTGGGAGACACGCCATAGGAAGCTCTAGGGCGGGACGTAAGCGTTTTGTGGCTAGGTTGAGCAGTCCTCGAAAGAACGACTCTTGAGTGCGAATAACTGCCATCTTGACTCCCCTCTTTGGAATACAGCGTCGTATAACTTCGGAACGGTCATCAGTATTTACAAAAACGCTTCGTCCGGCCCTTTCTATACAGTTTGTGCCTATTTCAATACGGTCTTCCAAGTCCAGGTAGGATCGCACGGCTTTATTTTTGGCGACAAAAAAACTATGAAATAGCGCTTAATTAAGTATACGGCGCGCATATCCGCGCGCAGGGATCCCGTAACCGCGCACAATAACAACCAACCTGACGAGCCCTCACTCTCCTTGTTCACCCTATGCTGTATGTAGACTGACTCCTATAGCTCTGTCTCTGTTAGCTCAGGAGCTCCCACACCTCGTCTCCTGAATTCCCAGCTCAGGAGCTCTCACCTCGTCTGCTGAAAGTCCCGACTGGTCTCTGCTGCAGACTGACTACCTATAGCTATACTGCGAGTGCGCACAGCGAATGTCGTCATTACTATAATTAAACTGCTAACTAGGATGGCGCTACAAAAAAAAGGTTGCTTCATGAATATGCTTACCAGGCGGCTATGAGTGCACGGAGCTACAGAGCAGAGTGCCCATACACGATTTATTGCGCATTTCGTACAGCCTATTGCGCATTTCGTACAGCCTAGTTCCCTCGTTTGTCGCCTTCGGCATTGTTACTCGTGCTTCGCACTCGTAACAATACTACGGCAACAAACTCGTGATATTTTCCGGTATAGCTTGGTACTATGGTGATACTTATATAATATAGGCCTATGCGCGATGGCCTTCAAGGCTCAAGCAGAATCAATAAATTATTAATTGCGTAGCTACGGGTAGGCCTGGGAACGAGTCCAGATATTTAAATAGTGAACATGACACCTAATCTGCCTACGTACTAAGAAAGAGTATCATCTATATGTTTCAGTGCTAATCACGCACGTCTAAAATGCAATCCTGCTTATAGTATAGTGCAAGAGCTCGCCAGTTTGTCCCAAAACGTCTCGCTAAGTATATCTTTTGACAGTATCATTTTGTCTTCACAATCCTGGATCAACTTTCGCAGGATTTCTGCGTCTTCTTTGGCAGACTCTTCGTAAATGGGTTTAAGCCGTGCACCTGCTTTTTCAACATCAGGGAACCCAACGGTGTAAATACCTTTGCGCATAAAGCTGGTAATTGGTTTCGTGAGCGGATCTTCTTTCAGTTCTTTCACGTAGGCGCTTCGGGCATCAGAATCCATATTTTCACAGCAAGTTACAATAAGTGCCGATATATCACTGATTCTCTCTTTTCCAAAGTTCTCTATCAGGCTGTGGAATGTATCCTTCTCCTCTTGAGTGAAACGGCCCTCCTTAAAGACAAACAGCACTAGACTGATACCTTCCGGGACCTTGTCTCTGAAGAAAGCCTTTGCCTGACGAAATATAGCCGCATGACTAGTGTTGCATGTATCGAACAATCCGACTGTATCGATCGCTTTAATGTGGTATTGAATATTGTCCACAACGTGTTCAGCTTCTTTTGAACCAGGTTCTTTAGTCACGCTTGCAACCGACCCCTTTCCAACCACAAACACGTCCTTCCCAACAATTTTATTGGCCACTGTCGATTTTCCAGCTCCCGTCTTTCCCAGTACGACAACATTGCGTCTCTGAATCTCGAGCTCCATCATCGAAGACACTATACATGCGACTAATTTTTGTCAGTCAGTAGCAATAATATTATTAGCCAGCAATTGCGTTCTTTAATTACTAGTGTTGTGGTCACTGTATAATCACTTCCGGTTAAGGTTACTGGATCCCTGCGCCGATATGCGCACCGTATACTTACAGTTATGGTGTCATAGTGTAGAGTGTCCCCCCACAAAATGTCCCCCCTGACATTATTCACTGGTCCCCCCGGACATTATTCACTAGTGAATAATGTCCCCCCTCAGTGAATAACGTCTCCCCCTAGGACATTATTCACCAGCGAATAATGTCCCCCCTAGAACACAATTCACTGGTGAATTGTCCTCCGTCTCCAAGCCTTTCAAGACTAACAGAACAGGGTTGCCAACTTGTCATAAAACGTAAAACTGTTCAACTAAAATAATGTTCAACAGAGTTGCTTTGCTAGCTATACAAATCATTGTGCAACTTAATCAGTAGGCCTACAGATGCTACAAAGATACCTGTACCTTGTGGTGTCAATGACTACATCAGCTATAACTTGCCATCAACAGCTCGACTCTTCGGAATTCTGGAGTAAAACAGCAGCCCCTGCTTCACACCAAAGTGTTCTTGGCTCTTTCTTCTCAGGCATGATTCTGTTCTGGTTTTTAGAAAAACCGTTGGGGTAGCGATGGAAGGTGAGGAACTCGTCGTACTTGGGGTCCATGATAATCATCACCAGTGCAGCACTGCATCCATCGAATCTACCGGGTACAATACACTACTTACGTGGATGGGACACTTGCGCGTGCGCGGACTTGCGATGTCCTAGTCCGCGTTAACGTCATAAATTTTATAAAGGCCAGGAGGGCCTACTAGTCAGTAAGATATGAATAACTGCTCGTGGAGAGTTTCAGAGTGAGGGGCTCTGGAAAAAAAAATAGTGGGAGCTAAAAGTGGCAACAGATGGAGATCCTTAGCCTCGTTCCCAGGCCTACCCCGTTTTTTTCTTGTTTCCATTGACAATGATATTCGCCGCCCTTCCGCATCCGTGTATTATTGTCAACGGAAACCGAAGAACAGAAAAAACGGGGTAGGCCTGGGAACGAGGCTAGGAGATCCTTGCTGGACATAATACAAAGAAATTTGTCAGTGTCAGATTTATGCACAAATGATGGTAGTGATCTAGAGCAGTGGTGGAATCGTTTTTGTCTGTTGGTGATGCTGCTCATGAGCAATGGGCAGTTTATTAAAAAATGTTGTTCATCTTCTAATACTCCACAGAGGTCGCACTGTCTCTCCTCCACCGGGGTTGGAGTTGGGACAGTACTAGTGTAGCGGCCCCTACCAATTTCACCATAGGCAGCAATATTTGTGGCAGATGTGGGCAAGCCAAGAGCGAACTTGCAGAATCTCCTATGTATCACCGTAGTTCCGTTTATTCTGCACTGGAGGGAGACCAAACTTCACATGCATACTCTGCAATTGGTCTTACTAGCGTATCAAAAAGGTGGGACAATATGCATATGTGTGGAGAGGGATATTTTAGGCGAGCTACCGATCTCATGAGTGAGAACAATGCTTTGTTGGCTTGTGCTGCAAGAGTGCGAATGGCTGGTTTAAGTTGGCAGACATAAGTAAACCCAGGTACTTGTACTCTTTGGCGACTTGGATCTCCACTCCATTAAGAAAGATGTGTATGGGGTTCATGGATATCCGGAGGATGTTTAAGTCCCACATGGCACAGTATTCGTTCAGTAGGTCAACTGCGAGTTGTAAGTCTTGGATGGATTCAGACAGAACTAGCTAGCTAGATCATCTGCGAATATACAATCGGAGTTTGGAATTACTCCTTCCATCTCTCCGCCTTCCAGGGACACCTCTAGATCAGACAGAAACAAACAGAACAGGAGAGGACTGTAAAGCTAGCTATGTCGTCAGTCTTCCTTGAGGACGTTTACAGATCCTGTTAGCTACTAGTGAAGGCATATTGAAGCTGCACTCAGCGAGAGAGGACGAATCCTGCTCCAGTCAAGCTACCACCTGAGGTTAGGGTTAGAGTTAGGGTTAAATGTTGTATTCTCAGAAGCTGCTCTTAGGTCGAGAGCAAACATCCGATAGATGGGCATTAATTAGGACAACGCTGTGTGTGGTTTGTGGGAGATTATCTCTGCCCGTGTAAGGGTCTGCCAAGTTTTGTTAATGATGTCGTAGAGTCCTCTGCCCATTGAGTGCCTTTCATGTTATTTGGAGGAATGGCTTGAAAAGATTTTGTGGAGAGCCTTCGGTAGGACGTGCGAAAAGATGGTGTGTAGCTACAGCTTGCATGTGTTTGTGGGAGATTATTGGGGGTTGTACTATAGTAATGGGCTATGCCCTCAAAGGGATGTAAAGGAAAAAAGTGAAACATTTTCTTCCAATACAAGTAGTTTCATGTATTGCCCCCAATTACACAGGGATCATGGATGAAAACACTCCATCATCTCAGGCAGCCAGAACGTCGAGAAAGAGATGCAAAGGCTTTCGTACCTTTTTCAAGCGAACCAAGAACGATGAAAGGAAGAGATTAGCGCAACGAAGCCAGGCAAAGGAAGGAGTTGGGGTACTTACACCTATTTCCCAAAATGTTCCCGTACACAATCCTGCCACTGTGTTCCAGAGTTTGAGGGAGGGGGTACCCAAGAGCTGGGTTGATTCCAAGGTTTATACCCATTTCGTCTAATCCCATTTCGTCTAACAAAATGTGCAGGTGTCCCATTTCGTCTAAATTTTTTTTGCAAATAATGGTACACCTTCTCTATTGATTAGCTATACTATAAAGTCCTTTGACTGGTCACTTGAACGTTTGGTTGCCAATCGTTTGCCAACCAGAGCGTGTTTTTCGACTACTTCAAGACGACATGGTTCGATGGCATGTTCCCTGTTCGCATGTGGAACGTGTATGCCCTGGAAGGTCCACGCACCAACAACCACGCAGAAGGATGGCATTCGAAAGTGCGGAAACTGGCAGGAAAAGCTCATCCAAACATTTACGAAGCAGTCACTTTGTTCCAGTCCGAGCAAGCCGCCACTGAAGTCAGCATCATGCAGTTGGCAGCAGGAGGAAGTATAGAAACTATGAGAAGAGACTAATGACTATTCGGGAGAAGTATGAAGCAGGAGACTACAGCCTGAGTGAACTAGTCAAGGCTTGCAGTCATTTTGTTTTGTTGTTGCTGTTTTCTTTGTTGTTATAGCTGTTTGTTACTTCTGTCATGTTGTTATAGTCTTAGTCTGTCATGTAGTTACAAAAAAAGGTTTAGACAAAATGGGACACTTGCACACTTTGTTAGACGAAATGGGATTAGACGAAATGGGATTAGACGAAATGGCATGACACCGATTCCAAGAGTGAGGGTGTTCTGCAGTTTTGCGTGATGAAGTCCAATCCTCCCATTGTTATTCGATCTGTTCAAGTTCAATACAACCTGACCTGGTCGACCTGGTATGTTCATGTTACTGGAAGAGTGGTAGCTACCAAGAACCAACCAAATTATCCAGAAACTTCCTGAAAAGGTGTTGAACACCAATGTTCTAAACGCTGTTCTGACTGCGGTCGAATCAGCTCGTGTCTGCCCAGGCAATCCTGAAGAGCATTTTGTCCAGCTGTTCGAGAAGAGAGGGGGGTCTGTGCGTAGTAGCTGCGTACATTGACAACCAGGAGGAGGTCATTAGCAGCGGAACTACATACTGCAGAACTATCAGAAGAAGTGATTGTGAACTGCTGTGTTTTCCTGATACAGCCCACTTAAGGTAGGAAACATGGGTACCGCGATCTCCGAAACCAAGTTGATGGATAAATGGGCAGCATCAAAGCATACACAAGTTTCAGCAATACTTTGCATCAAACTGCTCCCTCTGCTTGAAAATGCCCTAAAACTCAATTTTAAGGCCCTCTACGAAACTGAAAATTTGGACCCTCTCCAAGGCCCCACCCACACTCTGACCCCATCATCAATACACACACAAAACAGGCCCAAAAACTACGGATGGATTTACCACCTGCTCTCCTCACTTGCAGGCTACAGCCCAAAACTCACTGCCACCCTCAAAAACAGAGGTTTGGCTACCCTAGGCTTTCAAAAAAAATTCCACACACACCAACTAAAACCGACTCAAGCCAAGGGCACTCTTCAAAAGGTCAACCTACCCCCTGCAAAACTAGGGATGCTTTTCCACGTTCACCTCTCGGTTACAAAGTGTTCAAACAAATCTTCAAAGTACCGCACGGCCACATCAGAGTACCGATTTGAATCTTGAAAGGGCCGCTAGCTGCATCAAAGAGAGAAGCCCCCTTTGTTTATTCCGGTTGCCGCCATGGGAAAACGTAAACAGATGAATAACTCTATATAACCGTATGCGAGTGACGTCATCTCATTAATTATTCATGAGCAAAATTGCGCGATTTCGCCGATGCCGTGCTTCCTACCTTAGTTAACCCTTTAACCACCGAATTCTTCCCACACATTTTCATGCATTCAGCGCACACCACTTTCGTAGGTACTCCTCTCCCACAGCATATGCTCCTCAGCGGCCAAACTTGGTGGGGCCCGCACACATGGAGAGACCCCTCTGGCAGTACCGTTAATGATATTCATGACCCCCCACAAGGCCAGCAATCAGAGGTCAAATGTGGATGTCAGCCGGATTTTCGCCCAGCATTTCCCTAAACTTGGGCCAGATCTGACTGATGGCACACCTTACACCACCAATTTGCATGTTTTCTTGAGGCCCTGGGTGGGGTCTATGAATATCATTAGAATAAAAAATCCTCGGGCCAATGAATCTCATTAAAGTCAAAAAAAAAACGCCCACGACATGCGAAGGGGGGGCCCCACCCCCCCTTTCGAACCCCCCCTGCCTTTCGTTTAGTGGGGAGGGCGCGCCGAAATCTGACCAAATTTTGGGGTTCGTCCCTCAAAATTGTCCCTAGGCCCTCTGAAGACTTTTTGGTCTCTTTTTGGACTGATGAGAAGCCCTATGAGTGCATAGGGTCAAAATGACGCCTATAGACATCAATGGGGCTTAAAGGGTTAAGACGGTGCCCTTCCTGCAACAAGTATCGGCCACAGTTGCATGTTATGTGCAGCTGGGAGTGTAAATCCTCAAATCGGGTGAGCCATGACAGCCACACGAATTACCGATTCCTTTCAAGTGCTGAGAAGGATGAACGGCTCCACAATCTCGAGATGGCAAAGGTCACTGAACGGAAGCGCAACAAAAGGCTGTCAGAGAAACTTCATGACCTGGTAGAGAAAGAAGGGGTTCATCTTACAGAAGAAGACGAGGCAGATATCTCCTCCATTTTCAGCGGAGTGGAGGTTTTCAAGGAAGGCTCCATCTAGCGAATCTTTTGGGAGCAACAAAACCACTTCAACTCGCTGAGGAACAAGAAGGGCATGAGGTGGCACCCACCTCTAATTCGCTTTGCAATAAATTTGAAGTATGCATTCTCATCTGCATACCGTGCCGTGAGAGAAGTGGCCTGATAGCACTTCCTTCGGAGCGAACGTTGAGGGACTATACCCACTGGGTAACCATGAAGGATGGAGTGCAAGTGGAGGTAATTCAGCAGCTGAAGAAATTGATCCGGTTTGCCAACATGAAGGACTTCGAGAAACAATTTGCCTTGTCAATGGACGAAATGAAGGTACGAAGTGGCTTAGTTTTCAAGAAAGACACTGGCGAACTCACAGGGTTCTGCAACTTGGGAGAGGTTAACCAAGATCTCGAGAATCTTTCCAAGTCCTTGACCTCCACTGCAACGGCAAGTGCTACCCCAGCACTAGCAGAGCAGATGCTGGTGTTCATGATTCAACTGATTTTTAAGCCATCTGTTTCCTTCCCAGTTGCCAAGTAGTGTATTGTCCACGTTTACATGCACTCCGAATTGCATGTGGTATAAAATCTCATGTGAATAAGAAGATGCATACTCATTTTTAGGGTAGAGCTGAGTTGACTCCTAGGAGAGAAAAAAACCACTCCTATTTGGCCATCGAGCTGATTCAACTCTGATCGATGCATTCTGTGCAGTCCAAGGGTATTGGCATTCAGTTGCTATACTCCGGTCCCCTCGTTAGCCACTCTATGTGGTGGTTTCTTGTATCAACCGAGAACAAGAACAGATTTGCGAGCTTGGCAGTGGCAAGTGAACGGCACAAACAACACACAATTGTTTCTTGTGGTAGTGATTGCATTAGGGTAATTCCAAATCAATTCAGCAAAAGTTTGCAAGTGACCCCCTCAGAATTGGATGAAACTTGGTTTGTAAGTAGTACTTGTGGTTTTATGAAGCCAGACAAAACGTTACTCTCGTATGTTGTATGGCTTCCTGATTATAGTCCATCAAAGATTCAACTTTTTCCCGATTTTTGCTGGTATAGCAATTGTTCAAATCCTCATAATTTTCTCATACTTCAAATAAACGCTGTAAACATTTTTTGCTGGGGCTCCATTGGGATTAGGAGATAAGTGCTCTTATAGAAAGACATGTAGGCTATTTATGCCGTTTCACTATAATTCCAGCCTCCCCGTACGTCATAGGAATCACCCCTTTGGTGAGCCTGGACACGGGTGCTTTCCCAAGCAGATTACCAACCTGGGTGGGCATAGCCCAAAAGGCATCGAGTAGCAGGCTTCATACGTGAGGGTGTGCAGTGAGGTCCTACTCTTAGAGACTTTTTGATAGGCACCTTTCTTGGAAAGTGTATTATCGATGCTCGTTACTCGGCCTCATTAATATTAGGGTAGTGAAACTTAGTGTGTGCATAGTCCACTGGTTGCTTGATGTGTGTACCAAAGTGGGTGGAGACGGCATGGCCAAGTGGGTATGGGGGTAGTTGCGTTTCCTCCTATTTCCAGCCTCCCTGTACGTCATAGGTATCTTTTTGCTTCCCAATTTTGGTGAGCCTAGACATGGGTCCTTGCCCAAGCAGATTACTAACCTGCTGTTGTCGAGTAACGGGCTTTGTATGTTAGGGTGCACAGTGAGGTCCTACTCTTAGAGACTGCACTTGCTGGGGGGGGTGTATATTCGATGCTCGTTACTCACCCTCATTGACGTTAGGATAGCAAAACTTGGTGAGCACATAGCGCACTGGTGGCGTGATGTGTGTACCAAGGTGGGTGGAGACTGGGCGTGGCCAAGTGGGTATGGTGTGTAATAGAGCAATGAATTTGCCTTGAAGCCTATGTACATGCCATTCTATAAGCGCACATATCTCCTAATCCCAATGGAGCCCCAATAAAATTTTTTTACAGCTTTTAGTTGAAGGCCTAGTGAGTATCACCACTAATTATCAGAAAATTTAAAGCAGCACTTTTCTTGTAAGGTCAAAGGTCAAAGTTTAGGAATGTGCGTCTCCCCTAAATTTTATTAGATGAAGCCATACAAGATACCATATGAAAGCCCATTCTTCATGCTTCAAGATGGTGCAGTCGATATTACAAAACAATCAAGTATGGGAAAGTTATGAGGATTTGAATAGTTGCTATACCAGCAAAAATCGGGAAAAAGTTGAATCTTTGATGGGCTATAATCAGGAAGCCATACAACATGCAAGAGTAACATTTTGTCTGGCTTCATAAAACCACAAGTACTACTTACAACCAAGTTTCGTCTAATTCTGAGGGGGTCACTTGCAAACTTTTGCTGAATTGATTTGGAATTACCCATTAGCTAGTTATTTTAGAATGTTATACTGTAACCACAGTGATGAACATGACCCGCACTGCCGAGGTATGACGTTGTCATAGACGTGAATGACTCCCGTCGTACGTGACTCTCAATCACTGGTACCATGCAGGAGTAGGTGTTGAAACCTTAGCTTGAGGTGTAGAAGGTGCAGTGGCAAACTCCAGGTCTGTAGCATCATAGATAATAGAGCATGGGGAACTAGATTGGAAATGCACATGCCGCGTGTTGGCATGGCCTTTGATTGAATGCAGTGTGTACATGTGTACACACACACACTCACACACCAGCACAGCCAAGATGATTGTTATGAGAGGCCATGTGCAGTGGAGTCATCCAATTCTTGTCCCGGGCCATGACATCTGCATTCTGACGAATCAATTCCCTCACTGTCACCTCATGACCACGTGCAGCTGCGTGGTGCAGTGGAGACAGCCAGGTGGAGTCCTTGGGGTTCACCTTATCGCCTGGGAAGGGAGAAGAGAGAGAGAGAGAACAGAGGGAGGGAGAGAGGGAGGGAGGGAGGGAGGGAGGGAGGGAGGGAGGGAGGGAGGGAGGGAGGGAGGGAGGGAGGGAGGAGGGAGGGAGGGAAGGGGAAGAAATTTGACACAGTGGACTGAATGCCTAGTGGGAGGGACTTGGATGTGCAAAGGGCCGAACAAGAGCAACCACACACTCAGTCTCCCCACAGTAGGCAGCTGCATGCATTGGTGTGTGTTTCTGAGAATCCTGGAGGAACAACTAGAACACATACAAATGACAGCATAAATACGCCACAATCATGTGTCCTCACCCGACACTCCCATCTTTCCTTCCATTCTGAAGCAGTACCCCACAACGCTGAAACCTGAATGCAGGATGCCAGGAAATACAGCGTTATTAACAATCCTGTAACATCCATAATTGGGGCATTTGTACTGTGAGTGAGGCAAATGGTGCACGGCTAGAATTGAAACAGCTCTGCATTCTGATTTGTCAATATGGTTATCAGTGGCGGATTTAGGGGCGGTAAGGGGGGTGCAAATACACCCTCCTTTGGCGGCACAAAAATGATTATGCAGCAGTGGCATGCAGCAACAACCAGGGCTGAGGCACAGTTACACACTCACGTATCAGATCTCCAGACGTTTAACTAGGCCTAGAGTTGCTTCGAGATATTCAGTTCCGACTTCCAGCTGTTTTAATAAACAACTCACTAGCTAGCTACTGTCTACCAGTCAGTAGCTGTGCACGTACGTACGTACGTAGGTGTAGGTAAACATTTAACATTTTTTTGTACACTTTATTGGAACGGGACTTTCCCAACACCATGTGGTCTCAGTGCTGCAGCTGTACAACTATACACATGTACTATATAAACCATGAAGAACATGAGCAAGAGAAAGTCGTGCAGACGGTCACGGATTGCACGGAAACCAGAGAGCAGTGGCAGTGCAGTGCAAAGCACGAAGGTGCTACGACAGCCCATCCAGGCAACTAATAACCGTGAAAACATTTTTCCGTGCTGCGTGCGGAAGACAGATCGGCGCTACGCGTCTCTATTCACTACCTTCGGCAGTGGACATGTTCCCTTTTGCCTTCTACTGAACCCCCCTTTCTAAAATTCTAAATCCGCCACTGGTTACCGCTCTTGCAACAAGAACGCAGAAAAACACTGATTGTACAGTGTTTACAGAATTCAACTGGCACCATCGTAAAACCTACTGTTGCATTGACGTCCTCTCTTTGTCCGCAGAGTTCGGTCAGCAGCACCACATTGCTCTCAAAGCAGGCCTGTACTAGGGGCATGGCATCTGCGAGGAGAAACCATGCAACTAGACAAAGAGAAGGTAAACACGTTTGAATCCTTGTCGGCTGAGGGTCTCAGCTATGCCAGATGTGCAAGGCAGCACAATGAGCACATGGCCATAGTTCTGTACAGGCAGCACAATGAACACATCGCCATGCATAGTTCTGGACACATAACCAATCAGATTTCTCACAGTCAATGACAGCAGTGCAATAGGTCGTGTATTGCACACTGGGTGACATCAGCGAACTCTGAATTCGGTGTTCAAAATATTACATCTAAATACGTGTTATTGGCAAATGCATACTAATACAGTCAGGAAGTGTAGTAGTACACATGTAGTCTTGCATGGCCAGACCCCGTTCTGCACAGACCTGGGACATGGTCCTAGAGCAGCTTGTCACTCAGGAATGTGTATATTCTAGCCATGATGCAAGCGACAGTGATTGCCAAAGTAAGACTTGCGACCTTCCTGCACATACAATTACAATTTCTACTGTGTTCAAGCTCTTGAGTCAAGACACTTCTCATTCAGTTCACTTCTCACACTTCGAGTTTACTCTCCACTCACACTCAATTTTCCCAATAATCACCTGCTTCAGGTAGCAGTCGACTGAATACTGCACTGTGATTGGTATGCACTCCACAGTGCAGGGCGACAAACTGCTGTATGACCATGCATGTATGTCCCTGACCCAATCCCTTGGTGCAGAACGGGGTCTGGCCTCGTGAGACTATATGTGTAGTACCACATAAGTTGTACCTCTAACAGAACTTCTACACCAATTTTCAAGTCACAGATCATAGATCAAAATGACAGCGTTCAACTTTACGTGCTCTGTGGCAAGTAACATTCTGTGCACACAAGCTTACATCGTAGATACGCACTGGCATCATATCTGCAAATCACGTCCAACTGGTTTGTTCTGCAACAGGAAACACGGTGGAACAGCAGTCAATTTACAAACTAAAAACTGAGACACGTTTGCACGGTCAGCTTAGAACGTCGGCAGCTAACCAGTGTTTCCCCCTAGCCATATAGCTAGGTCCTGGGGTTAGTTTACACAACAAATGCTAACTGCCTGTAATCACACAAGTGGCTATTGAGTGCCCTCCAACTGACACAGCCCCTACGGACTCCACCTTCAAAAATGAAAGCTGCGAAAGCACCAGTAGAGCAAATTTTCAAGAGACCCGTTGCTTCCTAGATCCCAAAACTCTTGATTCAACACATTCGGCGGCGCGCGCTCTTTGACAGCTGATTGTCATGTGACACATTAAAGAGCGCGAAATTTATATTTGCGATGTCGGGAGAGAGAATTCTCACCAGAGCAGCCAGAAGAAAAGGTTAGATAAATTTACTGCAACTTTAATAAAGAACACATACCTCTTATCATCCTCCTTTCTTCCCCTGGCTAACACAGCTGGCCTTCCACCACCAACACCTCTCTTCAAAACAGGACCAAAAATTGCAAAACAACAAGACTCCAAGCCTTCAAAACCACAGATAGTTGTAGAGGAATTGGAATGTGACAGCAGTAGTGATGATGAAAATGGAAATTGGAAGATCCTGTGGGTCCAATGTGACTTCAAGTCCTGCCAGAAATGGCGCAAACTTGCTCCCAATTCCAATGTGGACCTATCCAGACGATGGTACTGCCACATGCATCCGGACCCCAACGTCCGCTCATGTGACACTCCAGAAGAAAAGTGGAGAATGTCCAGAAAGCGAGCTTTCACTTTTAGCAGGCTCACTCCTGGCCAGCTCGTGTGGGCAAAGATGAAAGGATACCCTCCGTAAGGGACAAGGCATTGTATTGTCTGTGCAAATTCATTGTCATGCTTACATTTTACCTCTGCATTCAAGATGATCGAGATAGTACAGGTTTCAGTGTTCATATTTGGTTAGATGAATGTGCACAACTATTAGATACACTGCACTGTTAATAGTTCCTTGTTTGAATTGCAGGTGGCCAGCAATAGTGAGTCCTGACCCATGGTCATGTGGAGACAGTGACTACATTTGTGAGGAGAGGGAGGGCTGTATCTACCATGTTGAGTTTTTGGGCAAGCCCAGAACACACATCTGGATCCCTGAAGAGCAGGTGTGCATACTTCTGTGAGGATCCTGCTAGTGAAATGTGTGTTTGTTAGCCTCCAGTTTTCATCACTTGCATTATGCAAATATGGTGGAGGAATTATTAAGTGCATGGTTACGTGCATGACATCAATGTCTACCATGCTAATATGAAGGGGGGAGGCCAGGGAGTTTTGGTCACATATGTGATGTCA
Organism: Axinella damicornis; assembly: GCA_963931865.1. Taxonomy (NCBI): domain Eukaryota; kingdom Metazoa; phylum Porifera; class Demospongiae; order Axinellida; family Axinellidae; genus Axinella; species Axinella damicornis. Next base: position 3,144,365 of record OZ007516.1, on the reverse strand, counting down.
CCCTTTACATTGCCAAATTAATGGTTATGCTTTTGCCACTACAGGTGGAGCCCTACCAGCAGGGTGTGAGGTGCTCTCTGGGTGCCATCAAGAAATCAAAAAGGCTGGAAGTGGTGCTACAGGAAGCAGAAATCTTCCTGCCTCTAAGTAATGAAGAGAGATTGAAAAAGTGTGAATACAGGAAGAGCGCTCTGTTCAAACTTCACCAACAATCTGGTATGTGCATCAAAGTGACTGTGAACTGTACGTGCAGTATACGTCTCATGCAGTAAGTAATCACCTCATGAGCAGTACTGTGCCTCTCTTGTGCACACACATGCAGGGAACGAATCTACAGCCTCACAGCAAGCTGGCGGGATGAACTGTGTACGTCAACCTCGAAACAAGAAGAAATGTGAACAACCAGCTCTGAATGACACTACCAATCTCTCAAGACCTCCCCCTAAGCATAGCAGGCCATTAGACTGCAAGGGACTGAGTGCTGTTGAGCAAAAACCTGCTCCGTTTGGAAGCATGCCATCTCTCATGGGTGGAATTCTCAATCCTCAAATGAGTCTCTTTAAGAGCCTTGGCATTGACATGACGGAAGGAAACCTTCTTAACTTGGCAGGGTTGCTGCTACAGAATCTCCACCAGTCTCAGCTCGCCGTTGGACACTGCGGAAATGTAAACCTTCCAAGGACTAGTGAAAGAGGGTCGACGGTTCCGGATCCATTGAGAATGACAGCTTCTACACAGCATTACCCTCTGCAGCTATCAGATCCTCCTATCAACTTTCAACTTGCCAGATCTACCAACTGTCAGCAACAACCACGGCTAAACTCATCCACTCCAACGCCTAGCAGCACCACAAGCAAGCCTAAGTCCATGGGAGATTCTATGATAGCTGCAGGAAGAAGCAATGTGGCAAGCTCTACCAAAGATCAGCACCAAAGATCAGCACCAAACAAACAGCTTGTTCCCAAGCCACTTGTGACTACATGTAGCTCAAAAATATCTGAGCTGTCAGAAAATTCCTCCTCTCAAGGTCACATCTCTTTTCTGGTTCCTAACCATGGCTCTCTCCGGGGACAACGTACCCCACTTGGGAGTCCAGCTAAGTTAAAGCATGCTTTATTGGATACCGTGAGCAATAGAACTGTGCAGCTCATTGAAGGAAAGAGAAGGAAACCAGTACCTACTGCAGCAGTCACCCCACCCAGCAAGAGGAAGGGGAAACAGAGGGAGGTACGGCAGAGAAGGAAATCCAACCGTAAGCAGAATACACCGGCTTCCCTGGCAGCACACCACACCATCCCACAGTACTTTACAACTTCAAGTCCAGTGAAGTTGCTGGACAGCACTAATGCAGTAACTCACACTGAAGTTGCACGTAAGTTTAATTATATATAGTAGCTACATATTCTGGTGATTGAGTGCATATTTTTATATAGGTGATGGTTTTCCAACCGTTGAATGTGAAGCCTCCGATAGTGATGCCGTCACCAAAGACCAGCTTGTTCCAGATTGTAAGAGATATGCCATTGTATGGTTGTGTGACATATAACTGTACCCACCGACCCATTGCATACAGGATACAGTTTTAGCTACAGAGTATATTTCACCCAGGCCACAAAATGAATAATAGTACTAGCTATACTCTCTGCATGGCAGCCTGTCTGGAGGTGGAGGCCCACTGTGAGATGAAGGAGATTGAAGAGATGCTGGAGATTGAAGAGATGCTGTTGCTGTTTGGAAGTGACACACCCTCGGTGTCACCGGCCGTGGACTCTCACAACACAAGGTTCTTATGCATGTTGCAATTTCACCCATGGTACACTCCCTGCATATGTACTGAGATTGAGGTATTACTGTACTAGCAGGACCCCGCCCAATGGATGATAGCTATCTAGCAACGGAAACGTCCAACCTCCTTCCATTATACCCCATTCAATGATACTCTGCATGCGCATGCTCAGAAGCATGATGTACGATGTATGCGTGACAACCGTATATACAGACAGATAGATAGATAGATAGATAGATGGATGGATAGATAGATATTGATCTCATTCATGATTCTATCTCTTCACAGACCCATTCTGAATTCTAATGCACAGCAAAGCCCTGAGTTGGACTTTGATTCCGTGTTGAATGAGATGACTCATATTGAGGGTAAGCCATTAATGAGAAGTATCGTGCATCAACATGGCGTAATGATAACCTTGTTCCCAGGCCTGAAGTTGGAGAGGCCTGCATGATCACGTGTCTCATGCCATTACCGCAGTCTCTCGAAAATACGGCCACGGGAGATGAACTTTAGTGTCTGCTCAAAGAGGAGGATGGGCGTATTTTCAAGGACCCCTCTCCCGAAAATAGGCCCACCCATTTCAAAAGTAGGCCCACCCAAGTACAGGATGCGTAATCAAATGCTTGGCAATTGCACACACGAAGACACAGCCATGCAATGCACAACACGTGCACAGTCTCATGTCATGCACTCAGTACACAGTTGATTATGCAATGGCATACAACGTGCAAACAGTTCTGTGGCATACAACATAATGAAATTCATTTGAATTAGTAGAGATATATAGTCCCACCTCTTTGACAGCACGTCCTCTGGAGCTATTCAAGTGCTTTCCTGTTCAAGCTAATAGGGTGGGCATACTTTCGAGTAATAAATGACCCTTTGCAACAACTTGTCGCGGAAAAGGGGGGTGGACGAATTTTCAAGAGACTATACGGTATAACACAATATTAACCTAGGAGGTGATCATGACTGAGTCAGTACTTATGGGAACATTTGTGGTTGTCACCGAGCCCTCCCCTATTTGATCTGAGCCTGGAAATAGTCTAATGAAGTTCTGCTTTGTAATATGCAGGACTGATCCAAGATTTATCTGAAGCACAACTTGTTCCTTACTGATTGTGCATGTGATTGTAATAGAACATTGCACTCTGTATATATGCATGCATGCAATGCAGTAAAGTGTGTCATTATAGGCAAGTCAATACTAAGCTTGTATAACTAATAAACCAGAATACTACATGTGTGCATGTGATATAATAATGCTCTTTACTGCATAATGTTGTTAAGAAGTAACTGCCTCATCATTTACGTGATCATCAACAGTTGAGGTCTGCTGGTCAACCAGTTTCTGTGCACCATGCTGATGCTCAGAATGGGAAACGTTAGGTAATTGGAGGCCATAAAGTGAATTCTCCACGTTAGCATTCACCTTTTTCTGGATCCTGTGCATGTGGTGCATTGCGAGAGAGGAAAATATCAAGCCACGGATCTATATACTTCATGAGATGTTCAGTTTGAGTTTGCAAGAGTTGTAAGTGGCATTGTACTCTGTAGCAATGTCAAAGTAGAAGCTGCGACATGCATATAATTATACAATGGAGATATAGAATATCTGACGGCATTTCTGATCAACTATGGCCACCATGATACTACTCACCTGTACTTCTTCTTAAACTTCCATATCATTAAAATTGTGATGTCAGCCACTAGAACTAGGAAGATGGCCATTGCAGTGGAAACACCGCAAACTGCTGCTATAATGGTAGTGACGGGCACACCAGTCGGCGACTGCACCGTGCAGTCATGATCGCCAGCACATGTAGCTGTATACATATAAGCATAAGCTGACAACATTTTTACGCATGACCAGGTATATGAAATTTTGCACTTACCTTCAGCCAGATTGAATGTCCCACTTCCTGTACCAGCGGAATTGGTCACCTCACAGCGGTACATACCCAGATCTGATTCTCTCACAGTGGACAGAGTCAGAGTGTTGCCAGTTTCAGGGAGAGCAGTTGAATCATGAGTCCATGTAAACGTGCTATATTCGGTTGGGTTGGCTCTCGTAACATTGCAGCTCAGTGTGATAGAGTCCCCAAGCCGCAAAACTGGCAGAGATGCTGTGATTTCAATCACTGGGATCACTGTTGCTGTATATAAAAGAATTGTCATACATGACATTACTAGTACTTTAGCACAGTACATCCCTACCTGGGGCTGACTGGTTATTAATATAATTATGTACAGAACAGTAACCAGTCACCAACCATCCAGCTCTGCACACATACGGGGTGTAGCCAATATCAGTTACACCAATCTGTCCGCGCATAAACTACACAACATGAAGTACGTCATGGATATATGACTCTATGAGTATAGGTGCTGACCTCCTATCTCAAGATTGAATATCCCACTTCCTGTACCAGCGGAATTGGTCACTTCACAGCGGTACACACCCAGATCTGATTCTCTCACAAGGGACAGAGTCAGAGTGTTGCCAGTTTCAGGGAGAGCAGTTGAATCATGAGTCCATGTAAACGTGCTATATTTGGTTGGGTTGGCTCTTGTAACATTGCAGGTCAGTGTGATAGAGTCCCCAAGCCGCAAAACTGGCAGAGATGCTGTGACTTCAATCACTGGGATCACTGTTGTTGTAAAAAGAATTTGTCATACATGACAATACTAGTACTTTAGCACAGCACATCCCTATACCTGAGCTACAAGTACGTCATGGATATATGACTCTATGAGTAGGTAGTATGGTGCTGACCTCCTATCTCAAGATTGAGTATCCCACTTCCTGTACCAGCGAAATTGGTCACTTCACAGCGGTACACACCCCGATCTGATTCTCTCACAGGGGACAGAGTCAGAGTGCTGCCAGTTTCAGGGAGAGCAGTTGAATCATGAGTCCATGTAAATGTGGTGTTGTCGGCTGGTATGGCTCTTTTAACACTACAGGTCAGTGCGATAGAGTCCCCAAGCCGCAAAACTGGCAGAGATGCTGTGACTTCAATCTCTGGGATCACTGTTGTTGTAAAGAAATTGTCATACATGTCATTACTGTACCATCCAGGCATAGCTATGTCTCAAGTCTACCTGAGCTAAGAGGCGACTGAGAAACAAGATAGTCTTTAACCCTTTAACCACCGAATTCTTCCCACCAAGACAACACATTTTCATGCATTCAGCGCACACCACTTTCGTAGGTACTCCTCTCCCACAGCATTCGCTCCTCAGCGGCCAAACTTGGTGGGGCCCGCACACATGGAGAGACCTCTCTGGCAATACCGTTAATGATATTCATGACCCCCCACAAGCCCAGCAATCGGAGGTCAAAGGTGGATGTCAGCCGGATTTTCGCCCAGCATTTCCCTAAACTTGGGCCAGATCTGACTGATGGCACACCTTACACCACCAATTTGCAGGTTTTCTTGAGGCCCTGGGTGGGGTCTATGAATATCATTAGAATCAAAAATTCTCGGGTCAATGAATCTCATTAAACGCCCACGACAGGCCGAAGGGGGGGCTGCTGCCCCCCCTTCGAAACCCCCCCGCTTGTACGTTTAGTGGGGGAGGCGCGCCGAAATCTGACCAAATTTTTGAGTTCGTGCCTGAAAGTCGTCCCTAGGCCCTCTGAAGCCTTTTTGGTCTCTTTTTGGACTGATGAGAAGCCCTACATGTGCATAGGGTCTAAATGACGTCTATAGGCGTCAGTGGGGCTTAAAGGGTTAAAAGACATATATACTGTGTCTTGGTATCAGCTCAGAATCACAAGTGGACACGCATGGCCGCAGCTGGTTAAACCTTTATGACTGCAAAAACCTGGAGCAGGTTGCAGGCGCATGCATTCCTGCACATAAGCCTCACTTCCCACGTGCCGCTCAGCAACCAATAACTTTATGGAATATTGCTATGATGTAATGCCTTACATTTATGTTGTACATACATATGATCGTACAATGCCATCTCTATCTATGTCTGGATCTGGCTATGTGAAGTTAGACACGGTATTGCTAACAAGTCAGCCAGTATACCATCTGTTTGACCCATACCTAATACATGCACTGTGATGGTGGAGCTGGCACTGCTCTCAACTCCTCTGTGTGAGTTGCGGCCTGTGCACGTATACTCCCCTTCATGGCTGGCATTGACACCAGTGATCTTTAACACTGAGGTAACACTTCCTGTTGTGAATTCAAATTCTCCAAAGCCAGGTAGGATTGGTGGGTAGGTGGTCACAGTATCACTCTGGGGGAACGATGCAGGGGATCCTCGTTGTTCCCACTAGTGGAGGATGCTCCACTAGCCTGCTCCACTAGTGGAGGATGCTCCATTAGCCTGCTGCAGTAGCCGGCTCAGCTATCCTGTTCCATTAGTGGAGCATGCTCCGCTAGCCTGCTCCACTGGTGGAGGATGCTCCACTAGCCTGCTGCAGTAGCCTGCTCCACTAGCCAGCTGCATTAGCCAGCTCAACTAGCATGCTCCGCTAGCCTACTCCACTAGTGGAACATACTCCACTAGTGGAGCTAGCCTTCTCCACTAGTAGAGCATGCTCTGCTAGCTTGCTCAACTAGCCTGCTCCACTAGTGGAGGATGCTCCACTAGCCTGCTGCAGTAGCCTGTTCCACTAGCCAGCTGCATTAGCAAGCTCAACTAGCCCACTCCACTCGCCTGCGTCATTAGCCTACTCCACTAACCAGCTTCACTAGCCTACTCCACTAGTGGAGCATGCTCAACTAGTGGGCCATTCTCCACTAGTGGAGCATGCATGGCTGCTCCACTAGTGGAGCATGCTCTGTAGGCCTACTCCACCAGTGGAGCATGCTCCGCTAGCCTACTCCACTGGTGGAGCATGCTCCACTGGTGGAGCATGCTCAGCTATCCTGCTCAACTAGTGGAGCATGCTTGCTCCACTAAGCATGCTCCACTAGCCTGCTCCACTAGTGGAGGATGCTCCACTAGCCTGCCTGTTCCACTAGGCCAGCTGCATTAGCAAGCTCAACTACCTCGCTCCACTCGCCTGCGTCATTAGCCTACCCCACTAACAAGCTTCACTAGCCTACTCCACTAGTGGAGCATGCTCAACCAGTGGGGCATTCTCCACTAGTGGAGCATGCTCTGCAGGCCTACTCCACTAGTGGAGGTGGTTCGCTAGCCTACTCCACTAGTGGAGCATGCTCAACCAGTGGGGCATTCTCCACTAGTGGAGCATGCTCTGCAGGCCTACTCCACTAGTGGAGGTGGTTCACTAGCCTACTCCACTAGTGGAGCATGCTCCGCTAGCCTGCCACACTAGTGGAGGATGCTCCACTAGCCTGCTGCAGTAGCCTGCTCAACTAGCCAGCTGCATTAGCCAGCTCAACTAGCATGCTCCGCTAGCCCACTCCACTAGTGGAGCATACTCCACTAGTGGAGCATGCTTCAACTAGCCTGCTCCGTTAGTAGAGCATGCTCCGCTAGCCTGCTCAACTAGCCTGCTCAATTAGTGGAGGATGCTCCACTAGCCTGCTGCAGTAGCCTGTCCGAGGCTAGTCCGAGGCTAGTCCGAGGCTAGGCTACGGTTCCAGGCTGCGGTTCCAGGCTGCGGCTCCAGGCTGCGGCTCCAGGCTGCGGCTCCAGGCTGCGGCTCCAGGCTGCGGCTCCAGGCTGCGGCTCCAGGCTGCGGCTCCAGGCTGCGGCTCCAGGCTGCGGCTCCAGGCTGCGGCTCCAGGCTGCGGCTCCAGGCTGCGGCTCCAGGCTGCGGCTCCAGGCTGCGGCTCCAGGCTGCGGCTCCAGGCTGCGGCTCCAGGCTGCGGCTCCAGGCTGCGGCTCCAGGCTGCGGCTCCAGGCTGCGGTTCCAGGCCACAATGGTCAGTCAGTCAGTCAAATTGGCCTATTAATCATACTGCAATCCTATTGGTCACTGACATACTCTGCGGCTATCAGATCCTCCTATCAACTTTCAATTTGCCTGTCAGCAACAACCACGGCTAAACTCATCCACTCCAACACCTAGCAGCACCACAAGCAAGCCAACTCCATGGGAGACTCTAGATCTATAATAGCTGATCAGGGAGAAGCAATGTGGCAAGTTCTACCGAAGATCAGCACCAAAGATTATAGCATGCACGTGCACCAAACGAACAGCTTGTTCCCAAGCCATTTGTAACTAGCTCAAACATATCTGAACTGTCAGAAAATTCCTCCTTTCAAGGTCACATCACCTCTCGAGTTGCTAACCATGGCTCTCTCCGGGACAACGTACCCCACTTATGAGTCCAGCTAATTTAAGGCAAGCTTCATTGGATACAGTGAGCAATAGAACTGTGCAGCTCATTGAAGGAAAGAGAAGGAAACCAGTACCTACTGCAGCAGTCACCCCACCCAGCAAGAGGAAAGGGAAACAGAGGAGGTACGCCAGAGAAGGAAATCCGCAGCTTCCCTGGCAGCACACCACACCATCCCACAACTTCAAGTCCAGTGAAGTTGCTGGACGGCACTAATGCAGTAACTCACATTGAAGTTGCATGTAAGTTTGAAGTAGCTATGTATTCTACATAGTGATTGAATGCATAGATGATAGCCAGTTTTCCAACCGTTGAATGTGAAGCCTCCAATAGTGATATACCGTCACCAAAGACCAGCTTGTTCCAGAGATATGCCATTGTACGTATGCATGGTTGTGTGACATATATAATACCGGTATAGTAACTGTTGATAGTATGTATCATACAATCATGCATGGACGGTGCATGCATTCAATCAACTTTGGGAATTGCCGAACTGGAACCCACCTACCCGTTGCATATAGTTTACTATAGGTATAGAGTATATTTCAGCCAGGCCATAATTGCATGGCGGCCTGTCTGGAGGTGGAGGCCCACTGTGAGATGAAGGAGATTGAAGAGATGTTGTTGCCGTTTGGAAGTGACACACTCTCAGTGTCACCGGCCATGGACTCTCACAACACAAGGTTGTTATGCATGTTGCAATTGCACCCATGGTACACCTACCCATGCAGTTAGACTCATTGAACTCCCTGCATTAGTACTGTGAGATTGAGTTATTACTGTACTAGCAGGACCTCACCCAATGGATGGTAGCTATCTAGCAACGGAAACGTCCAACCTCCTTCCATTATACCCCATTCAATGATACTCTGCGCATGCTCAGAAGCATGATGTATGCGTGACAACCATATTATTATATAGATAGATAAATAGATAGATAGATAGATAGATAGATAGATGTACAGATAGATGGTTAAGATAGATACTGATCTCATTCATGATTCTATCTCTTCACAGACCCATTCTGAATTCTAATGCACAGCAAAGCCCTGAGTTGGACTTTGATTCCATGTTGAATGAGATGACTCATATTGAGGGTAAGCCGTTAATGAGAAGTATCGTGCATCAACATGGCGTAATGATAACCTTGTTCCCAGGCCTGGAGTTGGAGAGGCCTGCATGATCAAGTGTCTCATGTACATATATCCAGTCAATAATAACGTGATTGCATCACCATGGTAACGATAACCTTGCTCTAAAATTGCAATTTCCACCCATGTCTATCTAATCTACATCAGTTCCTCCAGTAACAGTTTTGTATTGTTCAGGCACTGAATTAAGAGATCACTGATTTGGTACTTACATTTGCAGGCCCTCACCAGTATTTGGTATCTCTATACTTATTTCACAGGACTGATTCGAGATTTATCTAAAGCACAACTGGTTCCCTACTGACTGTGCATTGAACTGTAACAATACTAGCTATACATGTATGCATATATATATGCAATGCTGTAAAATATATAGGCTAGTCAATATACTTTTGCAACACTAGAATAGTTAAAATGAAATGCTCTTTATTCCATAATCTTGTCAAGAAGTTACTGGCTGGTCATAAACGTGATCATCAACAGTTGAGGTCTTTACAGCTTCATCATGCACATTCTTGCCTGTAGCAGAAATCTGCTTGCTGACGTTCACATAACCATGTGTGACATGATCGTGATCGGTGGCTGAAATTTGTCTGCGGTTGTCTTCCAAGGATTTGTGAACAGATTGAGTCACATCTGCACCGGAGGCTTCGTCATATACAGCAAGTCTTTCTGTGGCTGCTGTCTGCTCACCCACAGTTGTATAGCCATGATTTTCAGCCGCTGAACTTGGTGTCGTCACAATTGCGTAATCATATTTCTTCTCGGAGGTTGAACTATGTTTCTCAGTATTGCCAAACAGTTTTTTGGTGGTATGGGCATATACATGTTCATCAACATTTGAGGTCTGCTGCTCTCCCAGTTTCTGAGCACCATAATTGTGCTCAGAAAGGGAGAGGTTAGGTACTCGGAGGCCATAGCCTGGGTTGTCTTGCATTTTCATGTCAGCATGCACCTTTTCCCTGTGCATGTGTGATGGATGTGCATGTGTATAGAGAGGAACCTATATAGTCTGACTTCGTGATTCTTACTACATGTACTAATTTAGCCACAGCACGTATACAATGGAGATATCTTCTTCAAAGCTGAATTCTTTATCTGCCTACACACAATCCCTCGGTATACATTACTGATAGTCAACTACGCCACCATGCTATTACCTACCTGTACTTCTTAAATTTCCGTATCATTAAAATGGCAATGACAGCCACTAGAAGCAGGAGGACGGCCACTGCAACACTGCAAACTGCTGCTATAATGGTAGTGAGTGGCACACCAGCCGGCGGCTGCACTGTGCAGTCACCAGTGCAAGTAGCTGTATAAACATAAGTTGAAAATTTTTTCATGTGCATGTGACCCAATTTTAACCATGTACGTAACTGTGAATGCAAATGAATCTTGCACTTACCTACTGCTAGATTGAAGATCCCACTACCTGTTCCAGCAGAGTTAGTCACTCTACAGTGGTACACACCCAGATCTGACTCTCTCACAGGGGACAAAGTCAGAGTGTTGCTAGTTTCAGGGAAATCAGTTGAACTGTTGTTGTGAGTCCATGTAAATGTTGTATAGTCAGTGGGGTTGGCTCTTGTAACATTACAAGTCAGCGTGGTGGATCCTCCAATCAGAACAACAGGGGGAGAGGCTATAACTTCAACCTCAGGGATCACTAGTGTTGGAAAGAGAATTAAATCATTTGTATGTTTGGCAATAGCCATTTAAAGGTAGTTAAATTCATAAGGTGGTTACATATTTGTTTAGAAATCAGCAGCCACAAGAATTTAATACTAAACCGTGGATTGTTGACAACAGAACTCACAAACAAATGACTAATTCTGCAAAGCTCTCAACAATTTCAATGTTTATTCTGAAAACGTACCCAACACATGTACTGTGATGTTAGAGTAGGCACTACTTTCAACTCCTCTGTGTGAATTGCGTCCTTTGCAAGTATATTCCCCTTCATGATTTGGGAAAACAATATTTGTGATTGTTAGCACAGAGGTGATTTTCCCATCTGTGAAACTGAATTCACCAATGGCAGGTGTGACTGCTTGATAGTCTGTCACTGTGTCACTCTGTGGGAACGATGCAGGGAATCCATTTAACTCCCACAAGATAGTGGGAATAGGGTGGCCATATGAAGTACATGATATGTTGACTGAGTCTCCTTCAAGCACTATCACTGTGTCAGTCAGGTTATGAGTTTCAGGTGGATCTGTGTGAAAAGACTGCATGCTTATCACACACTCAGGAGTCAGGAACTGTCTTTCATATACATGCATGCATGCATATGACTCACCATATGGTGTGACAAAGAAGTTGAGAGGAGTTGCTTGTATTTGCCCAGAGCCTGTCACCAAAAGTTCCACCGTATATGCTCCATAAGTATCATTAACGGTCATGATTTCACGGACAAAGATCTCCAAGAAGTTGGAAAATTCGTCCGGTAATCGCACAAAGAAGGGATCAGATCTGACAGGACTGAAAGGATGTCCAGTTTTAGCCCACTGAATCCGTCGATATCCCCCTGATGCCCGTGTTTCTATCACCAACTTCTCAGGAGGATCCAGGATGATGAGTTCCGGCGAGACCCTCTCCAAACCAAGCACATCACCTGGATGGTGATTTGTGTATGCCTCATGATCTCATTCAATGATGAGAATATTGTATTTCACATAATTGTTACACATCCAAGAGGCTAACCTGTATCCAGTCTCAGTGGTATAGTGGTAATCACTTCAGCATCACTATCCACATCAGTGAAGATACACTGGTACACACCGGCATCGGAGAAACCAAAATTGGATATCTGAAGATCACTCTGCACTCGCTGACCATTAAAAGTTGTGCTTTCATTGATGGTAATCCTACCATCAGCAACTACTTGCTCTCCATTCCTGACCCACACCACCGAGGGTGGGCTGAAACTCCCTGCACCTGTATCCCCCACATGACCAGCAACACACCGCAACAACTTGCTGCCATCTGCGGTACCAAGTGGATCAACAGTAGAACCAAGTGGTACTGCCGTCCGGTTGTCAAGTGGAAAGATGCCCTCGAATGTGGGTTCTGTGGCAACTGGCGTTGTCAGAACAACCAAAGTGTTAGCACTGGAGCTAAACCCTGCAGGAAAGACACCACCCACTGGCAACAAGATTCCTGAACAAAGCAGTTGAGCTGCATGACTGTTAATTGGCACCAGTGCTACCATAACAACCAAGAGTTATAACAACAAGACTCCCCAAGAGTGTGCAACTATGCTCATCTCGGTATAGTATGGTGTCGGGGATCAGTGGTGAATACGTTTACCAGATAATGTGAATATGTTTTAACGTGGAGCTGGTCTTTGACACCTGCATGAGATGTACCATTAAGTACCTTGTTAAACACATTCACGGCAGATAGTTAGATGCATAATTATGAAAGTAGTATAGAAACCATACTTAAGGGAATTGCACACTTCCATTGTTTCAGTAAATTCTTGCTATAAAGTGACTTACCAGTCAAAGACAGTGCAAAGCTATTCATAGTCACTGTTCCGTCGCTAGCTCGACACATGTAGCTGCCGTTGTCTGATGTTTTAAAGTTATCAACCACAAGTGATGAGGTAGTGGACATATTGGTACTGTCACTGGAGCTCGTAATACGAATGTGAGGAGGGTCGTTGACTAGAGTCACACCATTCTTTGTCCAAGTTACACTTGGAGCTGCAGTTGTTGAGTTTGCAGTGCAGTATAGCCAGACCACCGATTCCTCCACAATGTTATGGACCCCACCATTGCTTTGGAAGAGGACATTTGGAAGTGTGGTGACTGTCAGCTGGGCACTTGCAGCTACATGTTGGGAGGAGGAAGGAGTACTGTACTGTAGCTATATACACACTACTGTGTCATCTCATTAAAATGTAACCTGCTACCATGGAAGCTGCTACGCTGATGACCTACACCCACAAAATACAACAACCAACAACTCATTCGTTCTAAAAACGCGCGGTGTTTATGCATTTTACTATCTGTAGCTACATAGACTATAAGCCCCCTTGGGTTGCATAGACTCTCGTACGGACACGACAGTCTGGTTACGCGAGACTAGTTAGCTACGCAGAGGATCATTATTTTTATTGATTGCACATCTTACTTGCGAACGATGCACCCCAGAGCAAAACGCACACAAGAACAGTTGAGAAAGTAACCATGATGGTCTCCGCCCCCGGTTGCTTGCTGCGCTGCACAGTTGACAGTAATTACCCCGCGCGCGCATGCGCGAGGTGTAGCTATATTATTGTCAGTCACTGGCTTCATTGTTTCACTACCTGTACTTTGTTGTGTGGGTTTTTTTTTGTATGGTATGTACATATACTGTTCCAATGCCCTGTGGGTCGTGCTCTATAATTATGAACTTTGAACTAGCTATATCATAGTAGCCGGTGGTAGCTACATGTGCTACATGTTGCAGGCAGCTGCACAAGAGTCTTCTAGGTCAGAGTTAAACCCTCCAAGTACACAGTACAATAATTTCCCTCTAGGACAAGTTATTGTGCTACTCAGTGGAGTTCACTTTACGTAGCTACTTGTCAAACCTATGCTATACAGCGGAGTGCATCAATCCGATGTAGCTAGCTATATACACTCCAAACATAACTGTACTGGTTAGTATTAGCTATATACCACTATGCAGGTATGTTTGATTTGCCATTACACCACAGTCATCAGCAGCTGATGTATAGAGCCTGATCCGACTGTGGAGATTCCATCCAGCTCAATTGGGGTGCAGGGAGGGTGGGTGGCTTGATGGATTGAGGAGAGACACATGCATTCTTCTGCAGATAGGCACCAGTACAGACCTAGCCTCATTCCCAGGCGCTCGATGATTGGTACCGAGTGCCTGGGAAAAAGGCTAATGCAGACCTAACAATACAGAAGCTGAACCAGAGGATACGAGACATCAACTCCAACATATGGTGATACCAGGAGCACTAGCTAACGCAAGATGACACAAAGAGTGGAATTATGCGCTCCTGGTACTACATCCAAACAACAGCTAGCTATAATATGATTATCCAATAACTTCTTGTGAGGCTTAAGAAGGACTTGAATATAGAATGATGGATATCCACACCATATTATGAACAATTAAACAGCTATAAAAGGAATATTGCTCCTGATCAGTATGTAGCCATTTCTAGCATTGGTTCCCTCAAACAAACAGCTCTATCTTGACAATTGTCAGTCATGTCAATGACAGTGTAAGTTGTGTGCGAATTCGGTGAGTCTGCCTCCTCAACCTGGTGTGAGTCGTTGCTGCTTACATCGACGCTGTGAGATCTCTTTTGATGGCAGAATTTGTGACGGATGAAATGCCAGTGTTCCTTTACACACTTTCTTTGGCAGACAGAGAAGATGACTATCCCAGCAAATGTGACAAAGGCTACACTGACAGAAGTGTATACAAGAGCTGCCTGGCTACCCCCTGACAGTGTGATCTGGTAAGTCCCTCCGATTAGTATCAGAAGGTTGAGCACAAAAGAACCCTCCAGAACATTAAGGTACCACTTCTTGTATATTCCATGACCAATTGGCCACGTCAGTAGGACCAAGACAACCAGTAACACCATGAGAATTGTGTGTGGATGCTCAGGTCTGTAGATGTTGATGAAGGCAGACACAAATAGATTCACAGGTCGTATGAGGAGCAACAGCCCCACCCAGTATCGGTGTGCATCCTTGTATGGAGCGTAATAGGCGTCCAGAAAGGACTTTAGTCGAAGAGAATTCCTTTGGGAGATGCATTTCAGGTTGAACTTTCTTTGAGACCATTGACCTAATAGTAATAGAATAGAGTATGGGAGAAAGACAAAAACAAATGCCAGAATACTAAATATAAATAATGCAAAGTGCTTGCCATCTTGTGGGTCCAGATAACCAATGTTTCCATCGTACAGCCAGACAATGTGGCTCTTATCGCCAGGGTACTCCAGGATGGCGTACGAAAAGGCTACCGAGCAGGTGGTGCGAAAGAACTTGGTGAAAGAAAGGAGGAAGAGTGTTGCAAGAACAGATATAGGATTGGTATCACCAATAGCCCTTGCAATTCTGTCGGAAACAGTAGCAAGCAATGCCACTACGCCTACTAGCAGCCAAATATACACTGGAAACACAAACTGAAGCCATGTCCTAACGTAGGTATTGAGTCCATCAAAGAAGCACGTCTCTATTCCTAGGTCCAGATTAATCCACGCTATAAACACTGTTAGGAAGTTGGTTTCTCCAGAAGGGAAGAAGATACGTCTGTTGACTGTGAGAATGTTGGCATAGAACACAAGTCCACTGATAGTCCCTGTCGAGACAGTTAGTCGTAGAGCAAAGAGCAGCACCACGAGGGCAATCCCTGCCAAGGCAAATGGAATCAGGAGAGCAAGGAACACGTTGGAACAGGATAAACAGCGAGAACTCCCTAAAGCCAGGCTAAATCCAGACTGACATGCTCCGCATAACACTCCAGAACGATGGTGTGCACACTGCAGGTCAGTGCTGTTCAATGTGAACCTTGTTTCTTCCTCAGTGCAGAAGTCAAATGGGCAGTGTGGATTAAGAACAATTTCTGATGTATTGCTGACTAACCCCATCCAATAGTTACTGCCATTGGGCCGTAAGAAAGAACTGTCATAGACATTGCATTCAGGGACGTATGTAGCAAGTCTTTCTTCACAGTCACATAGCCCGCTGTCAGTGGTGGTGAATCCTGTTGGACAGGGAAGAAACTCAACCTCAGCTATCAGAGGAAAGCCAGAAACTGAGCAAGGCTCATCAGCGTACAGGGAGATAGTTCCTTTACTAGAAGAGTTCACCTTTGTTAGCGTGTACTGCAGGTCTGTACATTCAGTTCCAACTGATTGTATCGTTTGAGACTCATTCAGTTGAATTCCGTCTGAAGCCTTGGCAAGTAGTACTGCAGGAACAACTGTGTTCATTTGTCCCAGAGCAGCAACTGACCATGACACCGTCTGTTGTGGGAACATTTTCAATGTGGTGGGTTTCTGGTCACAAATAGGTTGAGAGTTACTACAAGCACACACTTTGAATGGTTCTGATGAAATATCCTTGCCACGGTTGGGACTACTTGTAATATTGGCTATCAGCTTGAATACCTCCAAACCGCTTGCAAAGAAAGCACCATGAACTGCATTACAGTATCCACATGACTCAAGTGAGCCACCATGCAAAACATTTCCAACTTGGCCGGCCGTGTTGTTGACAAAAATAAGATGGAGATTGTCCGTGGCTGTGTCATGTTCAGGTCGAGGGAAAACTGCATAACAATCCTTGGTGACATGTTGAAAGAAACACATTTCAAAGGACTGGTTGTTGCCTTCAAACTCACAGTAAATGTATGGATTGTTTTCAACAAATAAAGCTCCTCCGCGGTTTCGAGCCACATTAGTTTCAAAAAGAATTGTTGTATTTGTATTGAGGTACAGTGTTCGGCCTGCAATACCAGAAAATGCCATCCCGCCTCCGTAATCTGCCGTGTTGTTGACAATCATCCAATCCGTTCCCTCAAACTGCACGGTGCTACTGGAAGCATGTACTGCACCACCAAATCCAGTGTGGCTTACAGTTGTAGCACTGTTGTCACTGAAGGCACCAGCTCCCTTCAGGGTGATGCGACTATTTTCTGCATAAATGCCACCTCCAGTCTTGGCTTTGTTGCTAGCAAACGTGGCACATCCATCAAGTAGCGCAGTGCTATCACGCACAGCAATTCCTGCTCCAAAATAGGTTGCATCATTCTTAAAGATGGTCACATTGCCTGAAATGGATAAGTAGCTCTGCTGAAGTATGTACAGCCCTGCTCCAAGTCTGGCACCATTGTTCATCAGAATGGTATTTCCCGTGATAGTCACAATGCTGCTTTGCGATCCAGTTATTGCACCACCCCAAATGGCTGTGTTGTCTGAAAATTCATTGTGCCCTTCCAAGCTGAGGTGTGAGTTAATCTGCACAAAGATTGCTCCCCCTCTGTTTCCTGAGTTGTGAGTAAATATGTTCCAACCTTGAAATGATATGTTGTTATAGTGGTCCATGTCTAATGCTCCAAAATACACAGCTCCACCATCTTGTGAAGCCTGATTGCTTTTGAAGGAGGTATTCCCTGAGAAGGAGAGGCTACACCCATGACTGAACACAGCTCCTCCGGCCATAGTGGCTGTGTTACCTATGAAGGTGTTGTGTTCAAAGGTTACGATACTGCCGCCATAAGCAGCAACAGCCCCACCATTGTCAGCGCAGCTGCCGGTGAAGCTGGTGTGGTTGAGGGTAGCAGTTGTGGAGGAAAGTTCCACTCTGCAACCAACAAAGTCAAGCGATGTTACCAGGAGGTTGGAAACGTTGGAAAAAGAAAGGGAAGAATTCCTGCACGTGATCCTTGAATTTTGGTCACCATAGCTGTATCCGCCAAGTGTAATGTCACTGAGGTTAGCAACAGACATTGACTGCCCTGCTAGGCTGTGGTTTCCTGGTTGAAAGATCAGTGCTTGGTTAGTAGAAAGGAATCGGTCGGGGTTTTTCACAACGTCAGATAGGGTAAAGCAGTGAGAAGTTGTAGTATGAAAACTGGTTAAGTTGTCTTGTCTTAGCTCAACAGGGATTGGACATGAAGGAGAGACGTAGTATGGACAGTGGTCAGAGCATGTGGCTGCGGACAACGATAGAAGTACGGCCAGAGATAACAACACACGTGTGGAGATAACCATTGCTCCTAGGCAGTACACTGCCATGCTGTACATACAAATTGACTCCTGAAGGTGGCACCAGTGTCATAGATTACTTGACCTGTATGTGAAGATTTGGAATACCTCATATAGTGTGTGTTTAGTTAGACAGGTGCAGTGTATAAACTGTACTACAATACACTGCTGGAAACACGTGAATTCATTGTCCTGTATTACCAAGAGTTCATAACACATGCATACATCACATGCAGGCATGCAGGGCTTTGTGTATGTTCAGGGCTAGGGGTGCCCCCACGCACCCCCTCTCTCCCACATATATACACACCCCTCCTTTGCCAAAGTCCATTAGATAATCAAGCATGCATAGCCAAAGTGGAAGTCATGCCAAATCCCTAATTACTATTTCTGGTTGAAGTACACTCGATCCTCACTACGTTACTTCCCCCATCTCTAAGTGTATAGGTAGCCCTGGCCAGCAGGGCATGTATGACATCACACGGTTGTGCTCAATCGATTCACATAAAATACGTCACAGCTAAATACCATAAAATACAGTGGATATGGTAATGTTATGTTTGTCATTGTGAGAGTCAACACTAGACTCAGCTTCATACATAGACCTACAGGTCATGTGATGTATCTCATACATAGACCTACAGGTCATGTGATGTATCTCATGATAGAAGTGAATCTGAGGTAGCTAGCCAAGTTAACTCGAGGACATGACTACTGTAGCTATAGCCTATCAACTCTTTAGGGGCCAAATTCTTTCTCTAGGTCATTTTCAGTCTATAGAACATACCCTAATTTCTGTTCCCTGGCATTGCTGGGCTCGAAACTGCTCACAGCTATACTGAGCATATACGTGACTTAACCACACCCACCAATTAACAAGCTTGCAATCAAGCATCCCGAGAAATGCTAACCTGCCGTAGCTGAAAAACGGGCGATGTATGCTGGAAATGGAGGCCCTACAAGGCAAGACAGCTACTTTCTAAGTCCATTTATGCCAAAAACGGCGGAAATGGCCCTCCCAGTGCCGACCAAGACCTTTCTATCGCGGAGCCCAGACATGGCCATGCTGTTTGCACCCTCCGGGTGCACCCACCCACCTCCCCCTGTCCCGCCCTTTCTGCTTTCGCAGAACCTATCTCCCAAGGACATTGCCGGATGTGACATCATGAAGCTGAAAGTCTCATGACATCATGAAGCTGAAAGTCTCATGACACCTTAAGGCGCCATTAGCTGGGAAAGGGTTAATACATGGTTTCTGCTTCCTTAAGCTGTATTATGGGCGTATGCATATGTACAATGGTTGATAGTCGTACTGGTTATAGAAGGAAATTGCTGCAATTTCTGAGACGTCAAATCCATAAACGTCACCATGCATGCCTCACTTATACTGCCTCTGTTTGTGTGTGAAACTTATTCCATGGTTGTGTTTGTAGTCAGGTTGCCAAGGAACCCGTGTTGTGACACCGTAGCAATTGCTCAGGTAAGCTATAGGGCTTGCACGTGCCGTGGGCTTCCCCATACATCTCCATTAATGACAGTCGGGAGAATCTCTGCTAAAAACATGTTGGCATCCATACACCTCGTATCAATGTTCGGCCCTGCCAATAGGCTTGCGGAAATTATGGCCGGAATATTAAAAGAATAATAGGAAGCACAAAGGATGAAGAATATTTTCCGGAATAATCGGTGAGTTTACCAGGGAAAAACGGATTACCACATGGCGGAAATGGCTGCTAATGACTGTTCGTTGGAGAGTGTAGCCAATCTACTAGCTCTCTACTAGATAGGCTCAAGTGCCCAGAGCCCTCCGAGTTAGCTAGGAAGCGTGAAGTAAAAGCTAACCCTCCGGTTGGAGTGAAGAGAAGCCAGCAACGGTCTTTACTAAGTCTCTCCGACGCAACGTGTGAAGGAGTTCCCTGACGAAGGTCTCATGGTTTCTGGGAGTGGTGTTTTCATTGAGGTGGCTGGCTGTTTTGGGAATAATTTTTTCTAGGAAGAATTTTCAGGAATAAAAGAATAGAATAATGGGCAAAATTTTAGGAATAATTTCCTCAGGCCTACCTGCCAACCAGTGGCATAGGAAGTTGATTTTTGGAAGGGGGGCATTACTCCTGAGTATGGCCCCTGCCGAAGGCAGTGAATAGAGGTGCGAAGTGCCGATCTGTCCGCGTGAAGCGCAGAAAAAAAATTTTCACCTTCATTTTTCAGTTGTCTGGATGGGCTCTCGGGGCACCTTCGTGCTATGCACTGCACTGTAATTGCTTTCTGCTTTCCATGTCATCCGTGACCGTCGAGGTGGAATGATACTAAACTATACTATTAGCTAAAACTCCTGAAGGTCTGTCCAACTAGCAAGCACATGCTCATTTCAATTTCTCTCTGCTTCCACTAGAGTCCATAATAAGAAAAGGTGGTTGATAGCTAGATCTAGGCAGTGAGCTCCTCTGCAACAAGGGGGGCGCCAGCCCCTGGAGCCCCCCTGCTTCCTACGCCAGTGCTGCCAACCCTGGATGATTCACTAGTTAATGTCAACATATCATGCTAATCACTTTAACCACATCAGTTACTTTTAAGTGGCTGGCCATGTCAACAACCATGCACATGCACACTGTAAGTGTAACTGAATTTTGTCCCCAATTTAGTTACAGCAGGGCTTCAGATTAGCTCCTGATCCTGCAGCCTTATTATGATGCAAGCACGACGGGAAGTGCCTCCACAGTTATAGTTCCATGTACAGATAGTAATACTGTCACTCTATCTATTGACCCCAAATTACCTTCCTTCGTGCAACTTGCGATCCGATCGATATCACTGCTGTAGCTGAAGTCAGCGACGACACCCAGACCAGCCGACCTGTGGTGTAAATGCAGTCTGCATCTGCTCTCCAGCCAGCGAACTCAGATTCTGGGACCGGATGTCACCCGTCAGGAACCCATTCGGATCTGATTACGGAGTTCCGGAGCTGGATACCCAGCCAGTTTGCTAGTATAATTATCGGCTGGCTGCATTTAGAGGGACTACTCAGTACTGCATATCTTGTACTTGTGCCCTAGAGCAGAAGGCCAGTCTAATGACAGTTGAAAAGTAATCATTGCCTCTGATCCATCCCCTTTCCAGTATGTGTGACGGTACCGGTTACAACTTACACTGCAAGATGAGCTGAAAGATTATTATCACATCTGGAATGCCGGAACTACAGCCACTACAAAAGTAAACAAGCATGTTTGTACAATGAACACCTTGTAAGGATGATGATAACATAGAGTACAGTGAAATTACGGTATGGATAACGATAAAGTGTCATGGCAACAAGGCTTACTAAACTTCAATATAGCTAGCTATAGCAGCTCTAGATCTTGGGTACTTAGTATACCATTAGTTAATAAGCGTTGGAGTGTCATCAGACATGTGCTCATCAAAGGCATGTTCATCAAAGATATCTTCACCAAAGTTGTATTCACCAAGGGTGTCTTCATAATCACCACTTGTGTCTCCACCAAATGTTAGAGTGTTTTGGTTCCAGTTCAATGCCTGCTTGCCATAGACATACTGATCATCGGCTGGTGTCATCCCGAAAGTCTCCTCAAATGGTATCAGCCTTGAGGCATCATTGTCTTTGGCACGTTTCGTCCTATTTCGTGTGTATGTATGAAGTATGAATGAAGTATGTATGGTGTATGATGTATGCCATATAATTATTGAATGTCGTATTAATATGTATGTATGAAGTATGATTGTGTGATGAATGATGCATGTATGGTGTATGGTGTATATAATTATTGCATGTTGTATTAATATGCATGTATGAATTTTATCACAGTGGTAAAATTTTTGCAATAATGTTTAAGTGCATGTGTACAGGTACTAAAGTCCTTGCAGCTTTATTTCACCACTGTGAATAAATTTCATCACTGCAGACTTTACCGCATGAGTTGCTATGCAGCAATCTGATTGCAGTATGAGTGTGAAGCTTTTGTATGCATTTGCAGTTTGTGTGGCGAAGGCTCACTGACAAAATAACACAATAATTTGAGACAGAATTCACTTGAATTATGCATTCACTGAGTATCACATGATTTGATGATGTGATGGAAGTCAATAGCCTTTCCAATAGATCTAGCTTTTCCTCCCTGGTATTCAGAGGAGAGAGCCTGAGACAAAGACTACAATATACCCCTTTTGCTTGTGGAATCGGGCTGTCACAAAACTAACTGTAAGCAAACACCAACATTAATTATAATAAACCTGGAGGCATGTTGAATGGCTATATTGCTGAGTTGGACACTCCTTCTCATTAATAATTATGGGCTTCTGCCCAAACCAATGGGCCACATTCAGATTAGGTTCAGATGACCCCATGTGACGTCCAAACGGGAAGAGTGCATGAGACTTTAAAAATTATATATTACATTACTTGACCTGTAAAATAGTACATATAGTTAACTATCAATAGTACGTTAACCGGTATTATAGCCCCTATCTTCAATACAAGAAATTGGTTACAAGACTATAATTATGCTATTTACTTTAACCCACATGAGTTTCCTCTGGCCCATAACTGCTATGGCAGCGATTAAAATGATGATGACAGCTGCCAGCAGCAGGATGATGCCTCCTCCAACAGTGCAGACCACTGCTACGATGGTAGCAAGGGACGGGACGTTTCCAGTTGGGACGGGAGTGGTAGATTGGGACGTAATGCTAGTAGTTGTGGGCGTGCCTATAGCTGCAGCAAGATTAGCACAACATTGTTTTTCAGTCAATCACCTCTAGTCCTACAGACAGCAATAAACATGTCCTGATTAGCTTATTTTGGGGAGATGAAAGACTGTATGGTTGTTAGTCTTGTTCCCAGGCCGTGCCGTGTGGCCTGGGAACAAGACTAGTATGGTTGTGACACCAAGTTTGGTCAAGTGCGCTGATTAACAAAGATCTTGTAACAATAAAATCATGTGCTTTAAATGAATGTTATAGCTAATAGGAGTACTTTTAGCATGACTGTAAGTTGGCAGGCACATAATGACCATAGCAGTAGGTGCTGACCTCCTATCTCAAGATTGAATGTCCCACTTCCTGTTCCAGCGGAGTTGGTCACTTCACAGCGATACACACCCAGATCGGATTCTCTCACACGGGACAAAGTCAGAGTGCTGCCAGTTTCAGGGAGAGCAGTTGAATCATGAGTCCATGTAAATGTGCTGTAGTCGGCTGGTATGGCTCTTGTAACACTACAGGTCAGTGTGATAGAGTCCTCGAGCTGCAAAACTGGCAGAGATGCTGTGACTTCAATCACTGGGATCACTGTTGTTGGGAAAAGAATTGTGAAATTTGCCATGCATGTCATTACTATAGCATTGATCCATGCATGTGATTACTATAGCATTGATCCATGCATGTGATTACTATAGCATTGATCCATGCATGTGCTAAGGGGCTGACTGGTTAACATATGGAACAATGGAGAAGCCTCAGTAACATGAGAACCCAGAAATGTCATCCTCACCTTAGCAACCAATTCACCACATGAACGATTTCACTCACTAACTCCACTAGCCTCATTCCCAGGTGCTCAGTACCGAGCACCTGGGAACGAGGCTATAACTCCGCCTATAAGTTATCCCTATAGTTTGTTTTCAGTGCAGAATGTCTCATGCATGAGAAACAGTTTAACTTGGTGTAATTAATAGTTGTGTTAATTAGATGGATGGATGCCTGCTTGACTTTAGTTGGTCTTGCTCTCAGGCCCGGAGTGGGTGTGGCCTTGGAATGGAGCTGGTACTACCCATGCATTATATCCGAGCTGGAACCTTACCTAACACACCTAACACACACAGTGTGATGGTGGAGTCGGCACTGCTCTCAACTCCTCTGTGTGAGTTGCGGCCTGTGCATGTATACTCCCCTTCGTGGCTGGCATTGACACCAGTGATCTTTAACACTGAGGTAACACTTCCTGTTGTGAATTCAAATTCTCCAAAGTCAGGTAGGATTGGTGGGTAGGTGGTTACAGTATCGCTCTGGGGGAATAGTGCAGGGGATCCACGTTGTTCCCAAGATATGGTGGGGATGGGGTTGCCACTTGAGGTGCAGGAGATCTCTGTAGCTTCTCCCTCAAGTACCGTCTTTGTGGTATTCTCTCGGGAAGTGGTAATAGGTGGCTCTGCAAAATTAAAATTCATGAGATGTTATGTGATACACCATGTTTATGAGAAACACTGTTGTGTGGTTCACCCAAGCTGGTAAACTTTGCACTTGGGGATATTAAGTAAATTCATATATCCACAATTCATAGGGCAGCTGTTTGTTACCTAGGCCTCCATAGATACATAACTTGCCAGAATAGTGTCTCATTCAAAAATGCAGGGCAAGCCCATGCACTTTTCAGAGTGATGTCTCATTAATTAATCTCGCCTTGTGCATATTTCAGTGGACTAATTGCGTAGTTATGGTTCACTTCAATTATAAGATTCTTGGCTTGAAGATATCTGTAGTCAAATAGTTTTTGGCCTGCACTACAGGCCAGGTTTGGCCATTTTCTCAAAACAGTAGCTATTCTTGTGCAAGTCCTGCTAGCCTAGCAGCATATGTTGCTGTTGTATGCTCCAGTCGTGTTGTTGTATGGAATGTTGACTTACCGTACAGACTGACAACATAATGAACAGAAGGTGCTGCTGTTTGTTCTGAGTTCGCGGGAACAGGATACACTTCATAAATTCCTTGATCATCCATGGTAGTGGGGTCACGAACGAAGATCTCGAAAAAGCTGGAAAACTCATCTGGTAATCTTACAAAAAAGGTGTCACTGCGGTTGGTGTCAGACAGGACCCCATTTTTCCTCCACTCAATCTGTTGGTATCCTCCTGATGCCCGTGCTTCTATCACCAGCTTCTCGGGAGGGAGCAGGATGATATTTTCAGGAATAACCCTCTCCACCTGGAGGATGTCACCTGATGACAGAACATGAATAAATTGGAGTTCAACTAGGCCCGATAAATGCTAGAAGTAAGGAGTTCAAAGGGTGCAGTCTGCTTATTGAAGAATGAAATTCCAATATGGCAACCAGCAACAGCGCATGATGACATCATCATCATTGCGATGATGTCATCATGTGCTCTTGCAACCAGACACCTACACAGATATGCTGCACCTCAAACTGCATGGAATTAGTGCCCATATATCGTGGCCATTGAAAGCCATAGTAACCATGACACAGGAGGATATTCTGTAGTGGGTGGTCAGTGTTGTGGATAGATATTTAGCAATGTTGCTCCCGGAAGGCAGTGGGCCAGTGTGACCTATGATAATTAACAAGGTGGTATTACTAGCCTCGTTCCCAGTCCCACGCCCAGCTTTCCGTCGCTTGCAGTACGGTAAAGCGGGGAGTCGGCCCCGCTTTACCGTACTGCAAGTGACGAAAAGCTGGGCGTGGGGCTGGGTACGAGGCTATGGTATTACTACATCCCAGGTTATGCTATGACACCATAATATTTGCCATGCAACTTATATACGAGGTGATATATATACTGGGGCTACTGACCTGTGTCCAGCCTCAGCGGTGTGGTGGTTGCCACCTCACGATCACTGTCCACGTCAATGAAGATACACTGGTACACACCGACATCAGACAGCTGGAAGTTGGAGATTCGTAGAACACTGGCTCTGCGCTGATCAATAAAGGTTGCACTGTCTGTGATGGTAATTCTACTGTCGGTGATTATATCTGCTCCATCCTTAACCCACACAACTGATGGCGGCAGAAAGTTGTGATTTGTCGTATCTCCCACATGACCACATTCACATCTCAACACATTGTCAAAATCTGGAGTACCAACTTGATCAACAGTAGAGCCAAGGGTCACAGCTGTCCGGTTGTCAAGTGGATTGATCATGTTATCCTCATAGATGGCCTCTCTGGTAGCAGGGTCTCTTGTGACATGTAGTACACCAGTGAAAGTACTGAAAGCTATGAAAGACAATGTAAGTGAAAGCATGTGGAAAGACGATGTCAGTGACGGTAAACCAACCTCAAGTATCATAGTAGCACTGCATGCACTTGCAAAGACTTCCACTAGGTGATAGTTATGTTAGCTAGCAGACAATTACGTATGTCACACTTCTGTTGGTAAGACAGCTAAACCACTGGTCATCACATAATAGGCTGCACTTCAGACATGCAGATATGTTGATGTAGTAGCAACAGACATTTTATTTCGGCAAACAAGATCTTTCCCAGAACAACCAGTGCATGAAAATTTATCTCTAGACTTGTCTCTCTAATGTTTAAAGTTCCATATCCAACTTACAATTGATAATAATGGTGGACTTGTCCTGAATCGCACTCCCATCAGTTGCATGACACCCATAGTTGCCATCGTCGTCGGGCGTAAAGTTATCAATAGTAAGTGAAGAGGTAGTATACATCTCGGTACTGTTACTTGAACTCCTGATGCGAATGTGGGGAGGGTCATTGTCAACATTCCTCCCATTACTAACCCAGGTGACGTTCGGAGTTGCTGTCGTTGATGTCGCTGAGCAGTGCAGCTGGATGACCGACCCTGACACAATCTTATGATTAGGATTCCCATTTTGCCACAGGACTCTTGGTAGGGTGACAACTCTCAGCTGGGCACTTGCAGCTGTGTGTAGAGGGAGAGGAAACCATGACACCATGCTGAGGGGCAATGAGGCTACAAGGTTCTCAGTTAGTTTACACCCTTGTGTGCGGATAAACATTTATCAACTCCTCTGGGAACAGACATGTATTCCAGCTGCTCACTGGTCAGGGGGCTGTAAGATAGCTAGCTATATCCTCTTTTATCGGAATGAATGTTCAGTATTCTGCTCCGCTGAAGCCATGCTCTGTAACCTACAACATGTAACCTGTGCTTCACAGGTAAAGTGCTTTTTTCCTTATATGGGATACAGCCTTTGACTGAAAGTCATTGGAGGTTAAATCCTTCTACAGTAGCTAACTAGCTAAAATTTTCTTACGTGACAGTAGAAGTCCCAGCAGAAGGATCGAAAAGGCGAACATAGCGTTCCGCGAGACTGGCCCGCGAGACTAGCGTTCCCTCTCCTGCACCAATAAACTTTTATGTGGGAGGGGCTGGTTTGCATCCCATGATAATACGTCACATAACCATTAATAATCTAAATTGGGCGGTGACTTCCGTTTTGCATACACCATACCTAGCCTTCTCAGCTTCTGTGCGGACGGCTTTTCATGGTCTAAATTCTTAAGCATGTCGAAACTGCGCAGTCATTTGGCCTGTCTGGTGGACCAAGCCACTCGTAAGTTTGCGAGCGTATGAAACGTATGGTAAATTTTGGCGCCTGGTGAGCTGTTGCTAAGTATTCAGCAAGTACTTTGGGAGGGGTGAGGCTGGTTAGAGGATGTTTTCCCCCTCGCAGCGGATGAGACCAAGCTCAAGGCAGCCCAGGAAGTGAGCGAGAACTTGGAAGTAAGTTGTATTCTAATTAGCGCACATCAATTTGATTGACGTGCAAGGCGGTCACTAAGAGAGCAATGAACTCTTGTTACCAGATGCACTACTGTAGAATTTGTACCAGCTGCACTACTGTTCCCTGGTCATGCAGCCAGCATGTGCTTCTGTAACCTGATAATACCCACTGAGCTTGATTTCCAAAACGTGGAAAGTAAGATCATTTCCATCAGAATCTCTCAGTCACTCCTAGAATTTCAGGTTTCATGCTGCATGTACGTTAACCTCTCTACAGACCATCGTCAGCTCCCAGCACTTCCCCAACTTCTTGGAGACAGCCATCCCCAACTTCCTGCAGCTGCTTAAAGATGGTGAGGGTGCCTTGCTCCTCTGGGGCAGTACCATAAGTATCATGGGTGGATGTGGAGAGTTTGCTTGCTACAAGTATATGAGACTCCATTTCTGATACTGAAGGTCAGGTATCCAGGAATAGGTTTTATGGTGTTGTTGGGGGGTGGTTATGGAGATGAACACCTTAGCATGTGAAACAGAGATTTGACTCTGCCATACACCCTAAGAAGTTGGACTATGGTTTTGGCGTTGGTGCTATCTATGGACCAGTGCTATGCACACTAATGTTTAAACTATAACTACATGTGTATATCATTGTGTGCTCTTCTGTGTTCTCCTAACCTCCAGGAGAGCCGCAGTTTGCAGCCGACAGCCACACACAGGTAGTAACGTGCAGCTGTATATGATCTGACTAGAGCTGCAAAAGTACTTACCAGTTATAATACTGCTAGTCACATGATTTCTACTTGCACATTTAAATATCGGTATATGTTACATTCATGTTGTCATGAAGGTCTTGCAAGAAAAACACCTCTTCTTTGGTTGATTCACTGTGTGAGGGGCATCACAATACATCAGCTGCACTGTACCATTTGAGTGTATTGCAGCCGAAGTGGATGGATGTCCACGAATGAAAGGCTAACCATCCTGACTGCTGTTTCTCACCCCAGCGTAGCTGATGAGGCCGGGCATTGTTTGAAATATAGTAACACCTAGGCTAGTAAATGTGATCATTTCGTGGGTCAGCTCTAATGCTGATACATCTGCCATACATGTACATGTACCTGTACCATGAAACAGAGAGAGAGTGATGGTGTTGATTGTCTGTCTTCCATTGTAGCAACTCCGCAAGCTGGTTCTTGAGTTGATCCACCGTCTACCAGCCAACGATCACCTCAAGGGGCACATCAAGGTTAGGAAGGGGAAAGGACCACCATGGTCCTCCACTGCTCTCTGCAGATTGTAGTATGAGCTTCCTAACTGATGTTGTAATATCTGGCCTCTGCTGTGGCAGTTGGTTTTCATTTCCACCTCTTTTCTCCGTCTGTAGCCTCTCCTGTCCATGATGTTCCACCTCTTGGAGGTAAGAGTGTATGCATGCCCAGTTCCCAGCCTCATTCCCAGACTCCTGGGAACCAGGCTAGCCCTGTTCCTGGACCCTCTCCAACTTCCGTTAAGTAAGGGAGATTGGGTATCACTCCCCCCTCTCCCCATCTCACCCCATCCCAGATTGAAAATGAGGAGAATGTTCTGGTGTGTCTCAGGGTCATTATCGAGTTGCACAAGCAGTATCGCCCCTCCATTTCTCCAGAGGTGGGTGTAACTCATTAGTGGTGGGTGTGGCTCTTTAGTGGTGGGTGTGGGGATGAAGCTATTGCCTGCCCATTCACCAGTGATGATGAATGTTAGTTGTATAAGTCATGTGCTTGAATGCTCTTTCTTGCTCAGATCACTCGTTTCCTCCAGTTTGTCAAGAATGTGTATGCCGACCTCCCCAAAACAATGGTGAGAACAGAAACATTTAAGAGCGCATAAGTAGGTCACCCCCCCCCCCCCCCCCCCCGAGTGCGCTCTTGATGTACATGTAAGCATTTTTGCTTGTGTATAATTCAGCGTGTATAAACCTCAGGGTGGTATATAGGGCTCAAGCAACACTGGAATCACTCAGTGACATCCATTCTCAGATACAGTGTAGTCTCATTCCCAGACCCTCATAATTTTCTCATCATCTACATTCAGTAAGATTGCCAATACCGGTATTTTTGGCTGAAATACATGTACATGTAGCTGATATCCGCTAGCCGATCCGATTATCAGCTCAGCTCACAACCTTCTCATGGTGCTAACAGTCAGTTGCATTGAATCGGGTGTTCATTGCTGCAACTTCTCTCCCTGCAGACGTCACTCTTTGAGGCGGGTGACGGAGAGGTACCAGAAGATATGTCCAGGGGCTCCTCAGTAAGTATCAGTGTGTTTATAACTATTTTGTGAATTGATACTTGTTTCTACATGCTTGTCTGAAGTAGCGCACGGTTTCTTCCCTTCCATAGTCAGTACTTCCCAAAGCAGCCACTTCTCTGAAGGTGCTAGCAGAACTCCCAATCATTGTGGTGCTCATGTACCAGGTGAGTGTGACTATCTACTGTATACAGTACTATTGGCCTCGTTCCCACACGGCCTGGGAACGAGGCTAGTAGTACTATATGTAAGCATTTATACTGATGAAGTGTGGTTGCAGTACATTGTATTTAACACGTGACATGAATGCTGATGAGTGCAGGAGGGTTTGTTAGTTGTGATCAGAATGGGATGTGTGTGTGCATGACATGAAAGTAAGACCTATATTCTAGAATAACAGCGAATCTTGCTTCTGCCTTCTCCACCTCCTACATCTCCTCCTCCTCACTCCTCCCCCCTCCACTCCTTCCCCCCCTTCCTCCTCCTCCTCCTCCATAGTTGTCCTACCTTTCCTCATCCCCACACTCTCCTTCTCCCCCACAGCTGTACAAGCAGACAGTGCACAGTACCGTAGCCGATTTTATCCCCCTCACGATGAAAACCATTGTACTTCAGCCCTCCCCAAAGGCCAAGCAATCCCCAAACTTCAACAAGGAGCTCTACGTTGACTTTGTCGCTGTGCAAATCAAGTTCCTCTCCTTCCTTGCTTACATCATCAGGATTTACCAGGACCAGGTAGCTGCTTCACCTCTCCTTCTCTGCAGCGCATGTTTTGAAGTGGATGGAGTCTTAATCCAACTGTCTAGTTTCCAGTGCTTTCCATCAGTAGCTTAGCACACTGTACCTGAAGGAGATTTGGGGACAGTCTCCAAAAATTATGATGGAAGGACTGCAATGGTATCATTCTGTTGTAACTTGGACACTTATTGTGTATGCCATACCTTGTAAAGTCTGAAGGAAATTTCCTCTTGGGATGAGTGTACCCCCCTCCTTCCCTCCTTCCCTCCTTCCCATATGTTCCCATACTAAACCCTGAGTGAACTGTCCTCTCCCCAGGTAAACCAGTATGCCTCCAACATGGTTCAGGGGATGGTGGCTTTGCTGCAGAACTGTCCGCAGGAGGTTGCCCACCTCCGGAGAGAGCTGCTGATTGCTGCCAGACACATCCTTGCCACTGACCTCAGGAACCGCTTCATTGCTTGTATCGATCAGCTCTTTGATGAAAACCTGCTGATAGGGTCAGGGTGGACTACCAGGGAGACTGTCAGGTGAGAGAGGGAGGGAGGACGGAGGGAAGAGGGAGGGAAGAAAGGGAGTGTATCCTTGTGTAGGTGTTGCTTATATCCTTTAGTGCCTGTTTTGCTATTGTCTTCTTTTTGCTTGTAATTTGTTGTGTGCAGTAGATTAGCTTCAGCTGAAGGGTCTACCTGCTTAATTACGATACGTATAACGGCCACCAAAGACGTGTATCACATGACTTCCCCTTCCCCCTCTCTCCCTCTCCCTCCCCTCTCTCCCTCTCTCTCCCCTCTCTCCCTCTCCCTCCCCTCTCTCCCTCTCCCCCCTCCCCTCCCCCTCTCCCCTCCTCCCCACTCCTCCTCCCTCCCCCCCTCCCCCTCTCCCTTCAGGTCCCTGGCCTACAGCACACTAGCAGACCTTGTTCACCATATCCGCACGCACCTCCCCCTTCCTCACCTCTCCCTTGCCGTGCTCCTCTTTTCCAAGAATGTCCATGACGACTCCCTTCCTATTAGTATCCAGACAATCTCCTGTAAGCTGCTGCTCAACCTTGTGGAGTGCATACGTCTGAAGGCAGAGCAGGAACCCGCTGTGAGGGTGGGTCCTTCAGTGACCAGAACTGTGAGAACTTATAAGATTCCGAATTTCTTCAATCCCTCTCCCCCCTCCCCCCTTTCCTTTTCTTCTCCTTCTCCCCCTCTTTCTCTCCCTCCTCTTTCCCCCAATCTGTGGAGGTTGAACTCAGTGATATACATGTGCGACCTGTCTGTGCATGCTAAGAATGGTGTTGTTTGTGTATTACTGCTCAGGGTCGTGACATCTTGATGCGTATGATGGAGGTGTTCATTCTCAAGTTCCAGTCCATTGCAGAGTTCCAGATCCCAGAGATTTTTAGTAGATGGTAGGAAATTAGATGTGTGGACTTAGTCCTTCCAGTAGTCATAGAGCTCTCTGATGCTGTGACATGATATTTGATAGTCAGACAGGATTGCTGAGAGCACTCTGATATTTGGACATTACAACCTAAGAGCAGTTTCACTTTCTGACCCGATCTCTCATGTACAGTCAACACTCTGAGGCAGCTAGCCCATCCGCTCACGAGGGTAACAATGGGGAGAGCAGCACAAAGAAACTGACTGCATCCTCCTCTGGTGAGTGTCTAAGGAGAAGGGTCCTGTGAGTAAGATTTCTGCGCAGCTAACCTCAGTCCAGGAGCTTTCTCTAGCTGTGGTCACTAGGAACACTGTGCTCTTCTCTCTACCTCCCCCTCACACACACTCACACTCCCTTCTCCCCTTCCCTCCTCACACACACTCTTACTCCCTTCTCCATTTCTCTCCCAACGCACTCACACTCCTCCCCTTCTCCCTTCCCCTCCACCCTCGCACATGCTCACACTCCCTTCTTCCTCACACTCCACACACTCACAGCTACATCCTCCATCCCCCTCTCTGTTGCGGACTGCCGTGGCATCGTCAAGACGCTGGTGTGTGGAATGAAGACAATCACGTGGGGTGCTGGCTCTTGCAAGGTTTCAGGACCCTCTCCTGAGTACTGTGAGTGTAAGCAGTTGCATATGGTGTAATGATGATGTAATAGTGGTAGTGTGATGACAGTGTAATATGGTGTAATGAATGATAGTGTAATGATGGTGTAATGATGATGTAATAGTGGTAGTGTGATGACAGTGTAATGATGGTGTAATGACGGGGGGAGGCATGGGTTGTTTTGCACATGCATGTACATAATACTTCATGGGTACCCCCTGATAACAGTGTTGAGCATCTATCGGACTGCACTTGGCCGAGCATATATAGGAATTCTTTTTGCAACATTTTGAATGAATTCTGTTACTTATCAGGCGCACACACACACACACACACACACACACACACACACACACACACACACACACACACACACACACACACACACACACACACACACACACAATGACACACACACACACACACACAAACCACAAACCCACTTACATCCTTGCACAGCCTCCCAGTCCCAGAAGATATTTCTTCCCCACGAGACAGAGCAGTTTGTGCGTCTCTTCCGCTATGGACTGGTGGCTCTTGATATCTACCGTGTCACTAGCCTTCCCAACAACACCTACATCCTCAGGAGCTCAAAGTACATACACTCCTTGTCCGAGGGTTAATGCCAATATGACATCAGATGATGTGGATTGGTAGTATGGGTTTTGGTGGAGAGCAATTCACCTAGTGGCTTTGATGTCATTTCTTTTGTAGCTGTCAAACGGTGAAGACGAAGGAAGAGAAAGAAGTGCTGGAACATTTTGCTGGAGTGGTGAGCCCATTTGTAGAGCATAGGCTCACATCAGTAACTTGTTCACAGTTGTAAACTGCCTGCACAACTTAACCTCCTTCCCTCATCCCCTCCTCCCACATTTTCCCTACCTCCCCTCCCCCTCCCCTCCTCTTCCCCCTCCCCTCCCCTCCTCTTCCTCCCCTCCTCTTCCCCCTCCCCCTCCCCTCCTCGTCCCCCTCCCCCTCCCCTCCTCTTTCCCCTCCCCCTCCTCCTTCTCCAGTTTACAATGATGAACATGACAATGTTCAAGGAGATCTTCACAGTGGAGGTGGAGTACCTGGTGGAGAGGATCCAGTCCAACTACGCCCTCCAAATCATCCCGAACTCCTTCCTCGCCAACTCCACCACCTCACCCACCTTCGCAATCATCCTCCTCAGCTTCCTTATGGAGAGGTAATTGATAGGGGCTTACTCTCGCATTGCTTTGCATACACCCTTGTGAGAGGTGCATTTAATTGGTAGGGGGTTACTCTCATTTGGGTGTAATTTAATGTCTAAATCAATGCTGACATTTTATGGGGCTTACAACATGTCCTCCGCATCTTCCTATGTTGCAAATGTTATACCAACTTGAGAATCCCCCTCCCCCACCGTCTCCCCATCCGGGGCCTCCCTCCTTCCCACCTCCCCAATTCCTCCCCCCACCATCTCCCATCCCTCCCCCCGCTATCCCCAATCCCTCCCCCCACTATCCCCAATCCCTCCCCCCACCATCCCCCATCCCTCCCCCCACTATCCCCCATCCCTCCCCCCACCATCCCCATCCCCCCACCATCTCCCATCCCTCCCCCCCTCCCCCCCCCCCACCATTCCCCATCCCTCCCCCCCTCCCCCCCCCCCCCCCCCACCATCCCCCATCCCTCCCCCCACCATTCCCCATCCCTCCCCCCACCATCCCCCATCCCTCCCCCCACCATCCCCCATCCCCATCCTTCCCCTCCACCACCCACCATCCCCCATCCCTCTTAGGATGTCCACAATGGGAGAGAACATGGAGCGCTCCAACCTCTACCTGAAGCTCTTCAAACTAGTGTTTGGCTCCGTGACCCTCTTTGCTCAGGAGAACGAACTCATGCTCAAAGTGAGTATGCGACTCTCTTCACCTGGGAGAAACCCACTTGGTCCCCTACCTGTGCAGACTCATTCGTGTACACACTCATCCACTGATCACTTGTATACACCCATTTGCACACACACACACACACACTCACCTCCACACACCCACCATCCCACACCCACATATCCCACACCCACACACACATGTACACCCTCACAGCCTCACCTCCATGAGATTGTGAACCGTTCGATGTCTCTTGCGAACACAGCACAGGAACCCTGTAACTACTTCCTCCTGCTACGAGCTCTCTTCAGATCCATTGGTGGAGGTGAGGGAAGCATATTAGATCTTCAAGCTGTCATTGAATTCTTAGACTAGTTAATGGTTCGATGGGCCGTACTCATGCATGTCAGATACATGTAAACCTTCACCATGTGTTACTAGTGGTATTCCTGCAAGAGAATAAACTTTAAATGTCTTCTTCTCTCCACCAGGAAGCCACGAGCAGCTCTATCAGGAGTTTCTTCCTCTCCTCTCCAACTTGTTGCAAGGTATGACAGTCTCAGTCCCAAACTGTTCCCCTCTGTCAGTGTCATTGCCAGGGTATTCTCATCTCCCCCCCCTCCCCCCATCTCAGGTCTGAATCGTCTGCAGAGTGGCCAGCACAAACAGTATATGAAAGATCTCTTTGTGGAGCTCTGCCTCACGGTGCCTGTCAGGCTCAGGTAGTTTCCCTGTAGTGGTGGGGAGTGAATGGTATTCAGATCAGCTGGTATATGTATGCTCGGAGTAAGGGGTGTCCTAGCCTCGTTCCCCGTCTCTGGCCTGGGAACGAGGTTAGGGGTGTCCTTATTTGGCATGTCATGTCCATTCCCTGCTTCTCCTGTTCACTGTTTACCGTTACTGAGATCACTGCATGTAGCGAGATTCTCCTTCTCCTCCCCTTTCCTCCCTCCTCTTCCCCAGCTCCCTCCTCCCCTACCTTCACATGCTGATGGACCCTCTCGTATCAGCACTCAATGGCTCCCAGACACTCATCAGCCAGGGTCTCCGAACTCTTGAACTCTGTGTGGACAACCTTCAACCAGACTTCCTCTATGACCATATTCAGCCAGTGAGAGCGGAGCTGATGCAGGCTCTCTGGCGGACCCTGCACAACCCCGATGACACTGTTGCTGCGGTTGCCTATCGTGTGCTGGGCAAGTTTGGGGGTAGTAATCGGAAGATGCTGAGCACTCCACAACCCGTGAGTTCTACACAACCAAATCTCATGCATTGTGTGTACATGTACTTCCTCTCTCTCTCCCTTTGATCCAACTTCTTTTCTCCCCCCCCCCCCCCACCTTCTCCTCTATCCCCTCTCCTCTTTCCGCCCCCCTCCTCTCTCCTTCCCCTCTCCTCCCTCCCCTCCTCTCTCCACTCCCCCCTCCCTTTTCAGCTGACATATCGCGAGACACTCCAGGAAGGAGCAGCCATCTCTGTCTCCTTTGCAAATGCTGAGAACCCAATTGATCTCCCTGTGGCAGATGTGAGTGTGTAATGTGACCTACAATGGGTGATGATGTCATCATGATGTCATGAGTTTTAGCACCCACTTCTGAAATGTTTCCCTCTACAGGCCGTAGTTGCAGCGGTGAATGTTCTGAAGCCTTCTCAGAGCAACCAGAACATCGATCCCTTCTACCGCCAGCAAGCCTGGCATGTCCTGCAGGTCAGTAGTCTGTCGATGTCTGTAGGTCAGTTGTCTGGAAATACACAGGTCGGTACCATGTGCATGTACATGTATATGGTGTATCTTACAAGTCAATGCCGTGTACATGTGGGTAGGTTAGTGGTCTGTAGATGGAATCTCTTGTGGGTCGAACGCTTAATGCGGCTTGTCCTATTCCCTTTCCTCACAAACACACTCACACACACACACACACACACTCTCTCTCTCTCTCTCTCAGGCTTTCCTGGTTGGCATGATGAACCTCGGGGATGCGGACTCTGACCTGTACCAGCTGCTGAAGCAGGTTGACTACCAGCCTTTGGACTTCCACGGCGGCCGGCTCAAGCACATCTCCCTCCCCCAGTGCACTAACAAGGGGGCCAGAGCATCCTTTGAGATGGCGTTGCATGGAATCTTCAGTGAGTGCAGTTGACGGTTGAAGTAATGGATCTGCTTGCATACGAATGAGTGGGGTGATTGTGACAGTCCTGTCGGATAGGCCTCCTGCTGTACACTGTTGTACATCCATCCATTACTGATACTTCCGTTGTTGATTCTCCCTCAGTTGCGTCGTGCCTGCGTGACCTGCGCAGTGAGGCCCTGGTGTTCATCGCTGGCATTGTGAAGCACGTCACCACAGTGGCCGTGGTACAGCAGTGCAGCTCTGCCAACCTGCTCAAACAGCCGTGAGTTTGATTCCATTCTACTGGTATGGTGTAGGAACATGTACGTGTACACGGTTTCTAACAGGCTTTTGTGGGATAGTAAACTGAAGTGCGTAAGCATGCAAAGCACACCTGTTCTAGGGGGGTCTGGGGGCATGCTCCCTCCCCCAGAGAAAAATGGCTAAACCACTGCATGTTAATTCCAACTGCCATTTATATGACATCATACCTTTTGGATCCCCCCCCCCCCCCCCCCCCCCCCCCCCATGAAACCTTGATGTACAAGCATTGTACTTCAGACGTAACTGTCAGTTGAATCTCGGGATATTACCGTGGTCTGAGAATTTGTATGTCTCTGCATCATTACAGAATGGCATCCCTGCATTGATATAGAGTACATGTATATACACTAGTGCTGTGATATTGCTCCTGGAATCAACACTGATTATTGGGGCTCGAATAATTGCCGATTATTGTGGGTCGAATAATTGCCGATTATCCGATTATTGGGTGGAGAAATAATTATGTTGTATGGACTGTTACTTGTTGTTATATGGTTTGCTACAAGTTTGAAGTGCTATACTGTTGCATATGACCATTTTATGTTCGTTTTATTGTGCTCACTAAACAGATTTCAATAATTATTGATTTCAATAATAATTATTTACAAAATTCACTATTCATAGTCAGTCTGATTTGGTCCAAATGCACTGTGTGGCAAGGCAGTTGATGCCTATTTCCTGGAATACAGCAGTCCTTGGTCACAAACGAGTTCCCTCGAAATTCAGCGCATGGCTGTGTGCACGGCAGTGAGTGTCCATTTCCTGGAATAGTGTAGTCACAACAGTCACAAACGCCAATGCAGAATGCCAGCAGCGTGTGGCAGTGGCAGTTGATGTCCATGTTCCTGGAATAACAGTCACAAACGCGCTCGAACTGCAGCGCATTGCAATGATGGCATGGCAGTAGACGCCCAGTTCCTGGAATAGTGCAGCTACAACAGTCACAAACACTCGAAATGCAGTACGTGGGATGGCAGTTCGATGCCCATTTCCTGGAATAACAAACGATTTCTCTCCAAACGCAGCTTGTCTATCTATTACAACGGTCCATCCAATCTAGCGATACAAATTCATTTCCTGGAATTTCTATGATTCCAATCCTACAGTAATGGATTTTATTATTTGTTTTTATACCGTTTTATTAGCATAAAAACGGTAAACTTCTTGATCTCTGAACTCCACAGCTCCCAGGATGTGATGGACGTCTACGTCCTCCTGGATGCAATCACCAGGTGCATGTCCTCGGAGGAGAAGGAACTTTGTCGCATGGGAGAGGTCACCCTCAACATGGTCATCGAGACAGCCTGCACGATTGTAGGGGAACGGGAGAGAGCCAGTGATCTGCCACTGTTTGAGTTTGCTGCTGACAAGCTGTCTGGGTGTTGCTACGAGAGGGCGTGGTTTGCCAAGAGTGGAGGGTGAGTGAGGGTTGCTAGGAGTGGAGGGTGTGTAAGGGTTGCTAGGAGTGGAGGGTGAGCATGAGTGAGGGTTGCTAGGAGTGGAGGGTGAGTGAGGGTTGCTAGGAGTGGAGGGTGAGTGTGGGTTGCTAGGAGTGGAGGGTGAGTGAGGGTTGCTAGGCTAGGAGTGGATGGTGAGTGAGGGTTGCTAGGATGGGAGTGGAGGGTGAGTGAGGGTTGCTAGGATGGGAGTGGAGGGTGAGTGAGGGTTGCTAGGCTAGGAGTGGACGGTGAGTGAGGGTTGCTAGGCTAGGAGTGGACGGTGAGTGAGGGTTGCTAGGATGGGAGTGGAGGGTGAGTGAGGGTTGCTAGGCTAGGAGTGGACGATGAGTGAGGGTTGCTAGGATGGGAGTGGAGGGTAAGTGAGGGTTGCTAGGATGGGAGTGGAGGGTGAGTGAGGGTTGCTAGGCTAGGAGTGGACGGTGAGTGAAGGTTGCTAGGCTGGGAGTGGAGGGTTGCTAG
Organism: Axinella damicornis; assembly: GCA_963931865.1. NCBI lineage: Eukaryota > Metazoa > Porifera > Demospongiae > Axinellida > Axinellidae > Axinella > Axinella damicornis. Next base: position 3,105,652 of record OZ007516.1, on the reverse strand, counting down.
GGAGTGGAGGGTGAATGAGGGAGGTTGCTAGGAGTGGAGGGAGGGTTGCTAGCAGTGGAGGGTGAATGAGGTTTGAAAGTGAGTGAGAGTGGAGGGTGGGTTGGAGTAGAGGGGTGAACTAAGAGTGGGGACACGTTCATTTCTCCCTGTTAACTGAATGATGTTTTCCCTCCCTCCATCTCTCAGTTGCTCGGCGATCAGTTTCCTGATGGAGAAGATGCCCCTGAAGTGGGTGATGGGACACCAACTCTCCTTCGTGATGGCACTCATGTTCGTGCTGCTGGACCTGACCAATGAGGTGTCCTCTGGTACTGTCCTCCAGGCCAGCGAGCTCATGGAGAAACTGCTGACTCTGTGTAACTCACCACTACTGGAGGGGAAGACGGTGTGTGTGTGTGTGTGTGTGTGTTTGTGTTGAGAGTGTGTGGGTGCATGCATGTGCGGGTGTGTAGTGTGTATGTGTGAGAGAGAGTGTGTGAGGGAGAGTGTCTGTGTGTGGGTGTGAGAGAGAGAGAGAGATACAATGTAGAGGAGAATTTTATAATGTATCTAGGTGTCTGTGTATGTGGGGATGTAACAATGCAATGTCTGCCTCTGTTCAGTCTGCTGAGGGTGTGGCGCAGGAGAAGTCATTCCACCTGGTCTCAAGACACCTGGTCAAGGAGGTCATCTCTCCGAACGAAAATGTCAGGAAGCAGGTACACTTTCCAGCACACCTTAGAGACATTCTTGTACAGACTAACCCTGATCCATGCAGTTCTACCAAAATGTTCATGTGCGGTGCTAGCCTTGTTTCCAGGCTCTTGTGTGGGGGTAGGGAAACACATGAGCCTGGGAATGAGGCTACATGTAGTTGGATACCAATTTGGTAACCAATTCACTGCCTATTCAAATAATTATGAAGTACATGTATATACACCACCATGCATAGCACCGTTATGATACATGTATTCTTGGAACGCTTATCACCTCTCTCTCTCTCTCTCTACCTCTCTCTACCTTCGGCCACCTCCCCCCACACCCACACGCACACCCCCTCCCCCAGTCTCATCGCTGCCTTCACCTTCTGGCTGAGGTCACGGGTAAATCCGTCACGGACATTATGGAGCCCCACAAGGAGATCCTGGCGGACATGATCCCCCCCAGGAAGCATCTCCTCAAGCACCAGCCCGTGAGCACCCAGATTGCCCTGATGGACGGCAATACGTTCTGCACCTCCCTCTCCCCACGACTCTTCTCCATCAACCTCACCGTACCTGAGCATAAGATATTCTTCCAAGAGGTTAGTGGCATGTGCAAGTCATTTATGAGGTGAAATGTGGAATCGAAATTGAATATCCACTTGTTTGTGTTGTCTGTACGGATCTCAAGCAGCATTCCCTTGGATGATATGTTTCTTGTACTTGGTACATGTAACTAACTTGCTACACATTATAACTACACCACTACTCTGGCAATCAGTGTTGTACCCACACTTATCAGAGGTGGACTCAGATGGTCGGCCCCAACCACATGGATCTTCTCTTTTTGACCACCTCTCAATTGCTCTACTAGTTACTATAGGTCGTACCACAAGGTGAGAGTAATACCTGAGGCATCATTCTAAGAAGTGGGTTTTTACCCTCCCTGTGAGTTGCACTTCCAGGAGTGTACTTACCACGGTGTAAGGAGAGAACTTATTATGGGGCATTACACTGAGCAGTTGGTGTTACATGTACATGTATGTGTTGGATTAACCTCGTTCCCAGGCCCGAGAAAGACAGGTGATCTGGGATTGAGACTTGATTAGTACATGATGTTGATGAATACAAAACTGATCAAAAGTTGGCCTGAGGTTCCACGTGCTTACTTCAGTCTGTCATATCTCAAACTGTTTCTAATCGCATTTCTCAGTATCTCTCTTCCAGTTTCATTATCAACATTTTTGACCAGATCGTCAATTCTCTCCTCTTTGAACTGATCTAGACTGGTTCTTGCTGTGTCCGCACATTTCTTAGCGACTAGGATATATATGTTGTAGAATGCCCTCTTCTCACTTTCTAGACGCTTCGCAAACAGCGTTTGGCAGTCGGTTGTCACTGAGTCATGTCCACGGTTCCTCATCAGTGTGTTTAGCGTCATCTGCCACAGCGTAGCAACTAAATTGACTGCCGGAATGGATTCTGATTGTGCTTGATTTTCTGTCTTCATTCTTTGCACCTCTGCTTCGTTTCTATCGTACGTATCTTGCAGCCTTTTTCTAAAGGGTGCCATTTCTGCTCTGGGTAGAGCTGCGAGATAAATGATGCTTGACAGCCAGGGAACCACGAAATACAACAACTGATTGACTACATTCGTTCGATGAGATGAAGAACCTCTGACAGCTTCTCCGACTCCTCCTCAACGGCCATTTTGCACAACATACCTTGTGCTAGCTCTATGAGGCATTTGTAAGCCTCTGTCATTGCCTTTCCGATCGGGTGGCTCTCCTCTTCCTCCCTCTTAACGTGCTCCTTACTCCTTTCCTCCTTCTCCCACTCGAGTGTGTCCCACACCTCCTCTAGTTCGCTATAGAACTTCTGCCATTGCTCGATGGGTTCCCTGATATTTTGCGGATTTTGTGTTGGAATGAACTTGATGAACAACCCGTGGATCAGTTGGTTACAATGCTGGCAGACTGTCTCCACTGTACTCACAGCAATCTTGGGTGTTTGTACGCTTGCTGCAGTTACTGTCGGTCGACTGTGCAGTCTGGCTCTGATCACCTCAAAGGTGTTGCTGAATCTTTTCTCCCATGACTTTTCGTCGTCTGCAAGACCGGTCAGCTTTCTCATGGCTTCCTTGTAGCTATTGAAACAGCGCTTCAGCTGGCCGTGTTCCTCTTGGCTCGGCTCCCGGTGCAGGTCTTCCATGACGCGGAAGACAGGGTGAGCGTATGGTACGTCCCACAGTTCTTGTGCCTCCTCTCTCACAAGATCAGGCCGTTTAACTGTGATCAGGCTGTCAAACAGGAACATGAAGTTGCTGGAGCTGAGTAGACCGTGTGTCTCAAGGACCACAAAGAGCTCCCATCCGTCGATGATCTTGCTTAGCGTCTCTTGTCTTGTTATTGCGTTTGCTAGGAAAGCCATGTGCCGGATCTCTTCTGATTCTAGCTCTTGTGCAATTCGTCCCAGGAGCTTACGATATGGGGGCACTTGGTCTCAACGGAGCAAGGCCTTCCTATCCATATACCCTGTGAGAAAGAAGGTAATCTTGTACTTGAAACCCTGCTGTATGTACGTATGCACTATTTTTCTTGAAACATTATACATACCTGTACATGTAGCTTGGCCAAGTGCAGAAGAGCTAATTTTGAGATGGTGTATAAGTCCTCACTAGTGAGGATTGCTGACTGTATCTGACAGTTGTAGACTATGGGTTGTTACAACTGTACTCTAGTAAACTAGGAATATGCAACCATACTCTAGTAAACTAGGAATATGCAACCGTACTCTAGTAAACTAGGAATATGCAACCATACTCTAGTAAACTAGGAATATGCAACCGTACTCTAGTAAACTAGGAATATGCACGCACACATGAACATAATTATTACCTCATGTAATGTTAAACATTGTTCATGTGATGCGTGAGTTGTTACATGTACGTACGAAAAGTCTTCTTCATCCGCTGCTGATTGCTGTCAATGATTGCATCCCACAGACGTGTTGCCAGGTAGCTGTGTCCTGGGTGGTCGGGCTCCTCCTGCAAGCATTGCACAAAATCGTAGAGTCCGTCTGGATTCTTGGCAACATTGTCAACTATTATCTGAGTCCTTTCGCGATCTATCTTAATTGGCTGATTAATGCGTTCTGCATCGTCGGGGTTGACCAACCGATGGCGTTGGAGGTACGGAAGCAGGATGAGTGGGTTGGTGTACTGTACCAACTCCGGCATCAGTTTGTCGAGCACTTCCCGTTCAATTGCTTTGGGTTCATGCCACTGACTTTGGACAGCTGTATGGGGGTGTGTGGATGTGAGTGTGTGTTGTGTGAGCTTGTGCATGTGTGTGTGTTTAGGGGAATACATTAGAAGGTCGAACTAAATACTGTACAACTACATGTAGGAAACTTACATTGACAATCTCATTGTTCAGTTGATTGATGTTATTGGCACTGGTTAGTAATTCTAAATAAAGCACACCCGAATTTTTCTGACAAACAAGCATGATTTCCATATGTAGTGCAAGTAGCCAAAATGTTGCCTGACTCAAATCCTCTTCTGGAGAGCTAAGCCTCTTGTTGACCATCACCACAGCAGCATACGTTATAGAGGTCAAGTGCAAAGTTTTGAGCTTACAATTAAGGCATGGAACATGGTTTGTCTGTTTCAATATGCCTAGGTTATCTCTGCATGTATGGAGAAGGTGTGTTCACTGAAGCTGCAAGCAGGGAAGTCTAATAATTGTGATTCCTATTATTATAGTTCCCAGAAGAGGTCATCCTGGGGGAAGTTGCTGTCTTTATATGGAAATGCTTCTGAATTAGCCTCGTTCCCAGGCTGTTCCCACTTCCAGTTTTGACCTCTTGCATTATGCACATACAGAGGGGCAAGGCCTGGGAGATTTGGCCACGTGCAGTGATATCAGGTAGACAGAGGGTAGACACATAGGGGTTGTGCCCGGTGATGAATATCGAAGCCATTTCTTGTAACGTCAATCTGAGGGCTGGAGGCCAGAGCGTTCACAAGACAGCATCAATACAAGCCCTTTCCCCTCCGTTTTGCATACTGCAAGCAATCAAAGACTGGAGGTGGGAACAGCCTGGGAATGAGGCTACTTCTGAATAGTAGCAGACCCACGTGTTGCATAAAAATGCAGCCAAGTGTACTTCCAAATATTGTTTATGTAACTCACCCAGAGTTGGATGTTGTGATTCTTCCTCGTACGTGTCACTCTCTACTGACAGTTTCCTCTTCTTTGGGGGCTTGAATCCTTCTCTATCCATGGTAGCACTGCTAGTGAAGTGTGTGTTGTTGTGTGTAAGTGTGGTGCGTGTGCGTGTCTTTGCTCATAGAAAAGCTGTACACATGCAATACTTGCTTCAGAAGTGTCAGTCTGTACATGTACGTACAAGTTGGAAGATGCACACCCATTGCACATGCACATGTGAGAACAGTTCATGGCGACTAGCTAGGTGGAGACGTAGCAGCAGTATGGAATTTGCCCTTTGCCCTTCCAGAAAAACAAGTTTGAGCAATGCCATTTATGGTAACTCAAGCATGTTCTGTGATGATGTCATATCACCACTACCCCATTAATGGGGCCCAGGACCTCCATGAAAACCTCCTGCATTGGAGATGCGGCATTCCTGGATTATCATATGAACTGAACTGATTTTGTTTCACTGTCTGACCTAACATGATATTTTGGTAACTACGTACATGTATACAGTGATCTTAAGTACAGTCACTATGTGGAAAGGCGGGAAAGTAAGAGGACACAGGTGTACAAAAGCTGAATGAGCCTAGTCAGGAGGGAGAGAACCCCCGCCTGTTGTAGACTGTATGTTAGTTATTGTAAACAGCATACGTGTAGTTATCAGTGCAGACACAAATTAAAGTGTACCTGAGACTGCAGATTGCCTCTACAACTGTGAAGTTTGTGGAAGAGCAAACTTGACCTACCCGTTCTTCTTAGCTGAAGTTGAGGTCTAGCTTCCTATCATCCCATCTCAACAGTTTCTTGTATGCGCACCACATCTGTCGTCAGCAACGAACAAGTTGAAGTCTGTTTATCATTCCATTCATACCTGTACCAGTATGGTCTCAGGAAATTAGGCCACAGGAAAACAAATTTATAGTTTCTGGTGAATTAGCCATTGTACAAAGATTGTGTGGGAGGGAGGACAGAAGAGAGGATCAACGGTTATCAAAAAATTTGTTGTCATTTCAGGACAGTCCAGTGCGTGCATGTTTAGCTTAGACAACATGTGCTTATATCAATGTGCAGAGGGGTATGGTACATGTAGCTTATGAAATAGGGTAATTCCCCCAAACATACACCATCTCACTCCCCACACATGCACACATACATGTACCACACACCACTCCACCCACGCACCACACCCCACACCCCACACCCGAAACACCCCCACACCCCCACACCCCATCCTCCCCCCTCCCCATTCCTACCCACCCCCTCCCAGCTTGTCACACTGTGTGACAGTGAAGACACCTCCCTGGCAAAGCTACCATGCTACCGCTCCGTCCCCTCACTGGTCCCTCTGAAGGTGAGTGGCCTCGCCGCTCTGGCCGCCTGCCACTACCTCCCCGAGATGAGGGAGAAGATATTCACTGTGCTGTACAAGGCCATCAACTCCAGCGTCAAGGAACTGCAGGAAGCGGGGAAGGACGCCATGAAGAAGGTGTGTGTGTATGTGTGTATGTGTGTGTGTGTGTGTGCGTGTGTATGAGTGTGTGTGTGTGTGTGTGTGTGTGTGTGTGTGTGTGTGTGTGTGTGTGTGTGTGTGTGTGTGTGTGTGTGTGCATGTGTTTGTCTGAGTGTGTGTGTGTGTGTTAGCCTCATTCCCAGGCCACGTGGGAGGAGAGAAAGCTTTCTCTCCTCCCACGTGGCCTGGGAATGAGGCTAGTGTGTGTGGGTGGGTGTGTGTTGGTGGGTGGGTGTATGTGTATGTGTGAGTGCAAACTACACTCTGGGAACCCATCATGCAGGTGGAGTGTCCCTGTGTTCAGTACTACCATACTTCTCTCTGAATATTGTCTCTAGAGCAATGTCTATTCCATCCCTCCCAGTTCATGGCGGACCACACCCAATCGGACATCGAGCTGGTGCACAGCGCCCTCCGCCCACTGCTGATGATGCTGGGGGACTACCGCAACCTCACCCCCACCCTCCTCCAGCGCCTCACGCACATGATCTCCCTCTTCCCCACCTCCTTCAACGAGAAGATGTGTGACTCCCTCATGGTACACAAGCTGTATAGCCATAAAATTTTATGCTCCCTTGTAGAACTGTATGACATTGTGTATGTCGGGTACATGTTTGTTCACATGCCAAAACTGGCACATTTTTATTACGGCCCATTTTGACACATCAATTGTAGCAAAATTTGCTGTAGCAGCACACCTGGTAAACAACGGATCCCTGCTCGATAGCCTCATTCCCAGCTAATATTGCTTGCAGTATGCAAATATAGTGGCGGAAGGCCTGGGGCATATCCTGGGGGCATGCATAGCCTAATTCCCAGGCCTTCTACACCTCGCTTACAGTATGCAAAAGTACTTTAAGCAATCAAAAACTGGTGTACATGTAGAAGGCCTGGGAAAATTGATTGCATGCAGCTATAGCACAATTTTATACTATTATGCTAGGTACCTTGGGCTAGGAATGAGATATGAAGCTGGGATTTGCACCATTGTGATCAGCATGAATGGAGCTTTCCAATGAGGTCCATTTTGTTGTTGGTTGAATTTTGACCCAAAATTATGAAAATCCATGGATTATAGCCTTTGGTCGAGTGCGATTTTTGACGAAGTGTGAAATTCATTTTAGGATATCAGTTGAAGGTTCCTTTCATGCTGATCACAATGGCACAATACCAAGCTTCATATCAATACATAATCATACAACATGTCTTTCTTTAGACAACGGATATACGGAGTAGTCGGCTAAGTACAATGCTATGTATCTTGGGCTAGGAAGGAGATATGAAGCTGGGATTTGCACCGTTGTGATCAGCATGAAAAGAACCTTCAACTGATGTCATAAAAAAGAATTTTAATGTTGGTCACATTTTTGCCAAAAATCGCACTCGACCAAAGGCTATAATCCATGGTTTTTCATGATTTTGGGTCAAATTTCAACCTACAGCAAAATTGACATCATTTGAAAGCTCCATTCATGCTGATCACAATGGTGCAAATCCCAGCTTCATATCTCATTCCTAGCCCAAGATAACTAGCATAGTACTTTGCTCAAATATTTGGCCTAATATCACATCAGCATGAATTGAACATGCCATTGTCACCAACTTGTTACTTGAATTCACTACATCCATACCTTTCCCTCCTTCCCAGACACACCTTCGTCGCTGGATGGAGGTGGTGGTGAGCACGGCAGGTCAGACCCAGAGGAGGGGGGAGGAGGTGCAGATCTGCCTGCACATTATGGAGATGTTCCACATGCTGCCCGCCTCCACCTTCCGACTGTTTGAGCCTCTCCTGGCCCTCTGCCTGAAGGGGGAGAAGGCATTAGGGATTGAGGTATGCATGTGTGTGTGTTGGGGATGTCTCGTAGACTCTTGTTGATGCCCCCTGGCACACTGTCCCAACTGTATTCACATTGCTACTAACATTACACCAGCTAAAGTTGTCTGTAATCATCTTAAAAATGACGCCAACCCTCAGGATGTTTCCAACATGCATTTGCACGGCTCTTGTCTTCCGAGAATCACAAAGCATCTTCTAAAGAAGCTTAAGGCTCTATACAGAAGTTTCCGAATAGCTTCCAGAGCTTTGTTTAGGTCTTCAAAGACATGTACCGTGATCCATCTTGCATCCCATGTTGTTGTATGATCCCTCCCCTCCCTCATCCCCCCCCCTTCCCTCTCCTCCCCCACCCTTCCCTCTCCTCCCCCTTCCCTCTCCTCCCCCTTCCCTCTCCTCCCCCTTCCCTCTCCTCCCCCACCCTTCCCCTCCAGCTTGGCAGCCCGTTCAGGGATCCGGTGATGAAGTTTGCACTCAAGTTTCCCACACAGACAGTGGACTTCTTTCTCTGCCGGCTCTCTGACACTGCCCTCTCTCGCATCTTCCACTTCTTCCTGAAACACAAGGACGGAGAGCCTCTCAAGGATGCGCTGGCTGTGGGATCACAGAAACTCATTAGCGCCACATTTGCACTACCAGTAAGTAAGACAGCTTTCAGCATTTCATATTTGAGTTTCTGTTAGGGGGCAAGAAACATTAGAGATCACCCCATCTACAGTAAGTGCTTTATCGTGTGCAGCAAACTTCTGAATGTATCTATTGTAAGTACTTTGGTTTTCACTACACCTCACGTCCCCACCCTCTCTCCTTCCTTCTCTCCCTCCCTCCCTCCCTCCCTCCCTCCCTCCCTCCCTCCCTCCCTCCCTCCCTCCCTCCCTCCCTCCCTCCCTCCCTCCCTCCCCCCTCCCTCCCCCCCTCCCTCCCTCCTCCCTCCCTCCATCCCTCCCTCCCTCCCTTCCTCCCTCCCTCCCTCCCTCGCAGCTTCCCACTTCCGATGATGTGTCCTCCCAGAAGCGTCAGGAGCTGCATCACCAGGCAATCTCCCTCTGCCACCTCTTGGTCAGTGAGAGAGAGGAGTGGATTGTGGACAAGACGCTGCTTGTGGAGTACCTGAAGAAGATATGGTCATCAGATGTGTACCATACCAGGCTCACTAAGGTGTGTGTGTGTGTGTGTGTGTGTGTGTGAGAGAGAGAGAGAGAGAGAGAGAGAGACAGAGAGTAATGGAAGTCGGGTGAGACTAGACTATTGATGTGTGCAACCTTTGTACTTATTGACCTTGTCTGGCTTGTCATATAAAGGGCATGGCATCTTCACTGACTCACTTCTTGTTCATCTAACCATCATGAGTTCTTGCTCACACACTCACACACCCACACACACCACAGGACTCCCTCCCCCTCGCACACTGGCAGGGGTGCCCCATGCTGGTCCGGTGCCTCCTCTCCCATTGCAAGCACCACCACAAAGACATTGACACTCTGTTCCAGCTCCTCCGTGTCTACATGACCCGCCACCTCACGTCCTACCACTTCCTCACCTCTTACATCGAGAATGACGTCACTAAAGGGTACTCCATCGAGCAGAAGAGGGCTGTGTTCTTCAAGTTTGTGGAGGTGTTTGGAAACCAGGACTATCCACAGGAACTGAAGGCGAAGGTCAGCAGCTTACCTGGTCTGTGAGTTCCCCACCTGAGTGCTCAAGATGTTTTCCCTTCATCTCTCTCCTGTCCTCTCCCTCTCCCTCCCTCCTCCCTCCTCTCTCCGTCCTCTCCCTTCCTCCCTTCCCCTCCCCCACCCCCCTTCTCCCTCCTCCCTCCTCCATCCACACTCCTCCCTCCTCCCTCCTCCATCCACACTCCTCCCTCTTCCCTCCTCCCTCTTCCCTCCTCCCTCCTCCCTCCTCCCTCCTTCCTCCTCTCTCCTCCCTCCTCCCTCCTCCCTCCTCCCTCCTCTCTCCTCCCTCCTCCCTCCTCCCTCCTCCCTCCTCCCTCCTCCCTCCTCCCTCCTCCCTCCTCCCTCCTCCAGATCCTGCAGTACATCCTGATCCCAATGTTCACAGCCACATTTGAGGAGGGGAAGGGAGATGAGCTGCTAGGTGGACCTCCTGACCCGGAGCATGACAATGAGGAGAACATCATCAGTGTCTTTATCAATAAGGTCATCAACCCCGACAAACCCTTTGGGTCCTCGGTGAGTGTGTCTGTATGTTTGTCCGTCTGTGCATCTGCTATCAGTAATCTACGTTCCAGGAGCCCAAAGAAGCAATGCATAGTTGCATAGCTGTTTGCCATCTGTGGCTTGCATCTGACATTCTGATACCTTTGTCCCCCTCCTCCCACTCTTCCCCATCCCCTCCCTTCTCCTCCCCCTTCTCCTCCCCTCCTCCCCACTCCTCCCCCTCCCCGTCCTCCCCCTTCCACCTCCCCCCTCCCCTTGTCCCCCAGGATTCCGTGTGCATCCTCCTCCTCCAGTTTTCCTCCCTCCTAGTGGAACATGCTGCCCCGCACATCCACGACTCCAACAACAAGCGGCAGGGTGCGAAGCTGCGTCGCCTCATGACCTTTGCATGGCCCTGCCTCTTACCCAAACAGTGCGTGGACCCTGCCACAAAGTACCACGGTCATCTCCTCCTCGCACACATCATCGCAAAGTTTGCCATTCACAAGAGGATCGTCCTGCAAGTGTTCCACAGGTGAGCTGTACGGTCATTTACTGTTTCTTTCTCCAATATATCCATGGCTGGATTTGCAATATATGTACACCTACATGGACACACACACACCACACACACACACACACACGCACACACGTACACACACACACACACACACACACACACACACACACACACACACACACACACACACACACACACACACACACACACACACACACACACACACACACACACACACACACACACACACACACACACACACACACACACACACACACACACACACACACACAGCCTGTTGAAGGCCCATGCACTGGAGGCGCGGTCCATTGTCCGCCAGGCTCTGAACATCCTGACTCCTGTGGTCCCTGTGAGAATGGAGGATGCCAATGCCACCCTCGTTCACTGGACCAAGAAGATCATCGTAGAGGAGGGACACTCCATGGCACAGCTGGTGCACATGCTGTGAGCAGCGAACCAAACCTCAAACCATATGTAGCTGTGCCACCATTACCACTCTTTGTCCTCTCGGTAACCCCCCTCTGTCATGTGTATGACAGAGGGGGGTTAGAGGGAGGACAGTGGTATTACCCACCCCACCAACTGCTGCACCACCGCTACCTTGTGTACTAATACCTCTCTTTGTCCCCTCTTTGTCATACCCTCCAAACCAACTCCCCTCTCTAACTCCCCCTCCCAGCTAACTGCTTTGCCACCACTTCTATCACTCTGTGTCTCCTCTCTAACCCCTCTGTGTCATACCCCCCCCCCCCCCCCCCCCAACAAACCGCTGTGCCATCACTACCACTACCTCTCTTTGTCCCTCCCTCTATCATACCTCCCCCTCAGCTAACTGCTGTGCCACCACTACCATGTGTACTAATATAGTTTGTCCCTCCCTCTTTCATACCCCCCCCTCAGCTAACTGCTGTGCCACCGCTACCATGTGTGCTAATATAGTTTGTCCCTCCCTCTCTCGTACCCCCTCAGCCAACTGCTATGCCACCACTACCGTGTCTACTACCCTGTGAGGCAGCACCTGGTCCAGCACATGGTCTCCTCCATCCAGCGCCTTGGACTCACTCCCAACGCTACCATTGAGCAGCGCAAACTGGCTGTGGACCTTGCAGAGGTTGGTCTATTTGATATGTGTATTTGTGTAACATATGTGTGTATTTATCATGTCTCTGCATGGCTGCCCCATCTCCTTCCTTTCCCAGGTGATCATTAAGTGGGAGTTCCAGCGTGTGAGGGAATCACAAGACTCGGACAGTGATTCCATGGATCATGAACCTGCTCAGAGAGAGCCAGGTATCTCCCTTGGAATGAAGCGGTCCGCTAGCGATGGAACGGCGGAGTCAAAACGCCAGCGAACACAGACTCAAGTTGCAGATCCAAACTGGGCCCTGGAGAAGCAGCACACTGATGCAGTCCTAAACTTTCTCATTCGTCTGGCGTGTCAGGTGAACGATAGTCAGTCATCAGCGGGGACCCCTCCCGGCATCCCAGGTTCTCCCGGCGAGGCGCTCTCCAAGCGATGCGTCTCACTGGTGAAGACCGCACTCAAACCTGAGATATGGCCAAGTGAGTGGATGCATTAGACCTCAGTACATGTAAATGCTCCCGTAATGTACATGTATCTAACCCCCTTACCTCTACCATGTACCTCCAGGCATTGATATTAAGATCCCCTGGTTTGCAAAACTCCTGGAGGCCATGACGCAGACTGACCCCACGACTGGGAACACCATTGCCAACTACGCCAACATCTGCACTGCACTGGACCTACTCACATTCCTCCTCCAGGTGGGCACTAATTGGACACATTTTTGTTGCTATGGTAATTTTCAGGGTTTCCTCTGCATGGTCCAGTGAGAAAATCCATTGGACTATGCCTCTGACAAGACGGACTCCCGTGTTAGGATACATACATTGTATCATCATGTGTATATGCATGCAGCATTGTATGCAAGCTGTCACGTCATTGTCTTCCTTTTTATCTTACTACCTATTTCTCCAGGTTCTCCCTCGTACTGTGATCCTGGTGGGGTTCAAGACGCTACACAAGGGACTCGGAATCTGCATGACGTGTGGCAGTACCAAGGTGGTCAGGTTCATGCACGGCTTGCTGTCCCGACTCATGGGCATGTTCCCGACTGAACCCGGTGAGTGCCATCTTCCATGTGGGTGGGTTGGGAGGTGGTGCTGATGGAGTGTTTCCTGTTAAGTTGGTGTGAGTGGAGAGAGGGGGATTGCATGTTCAATGGAATGGGAGGATGCAACATGTCTGGGCATGGGAGGGACTCCCTCCATCCGCTGTAGCACATCTATACATTGCTAACCCATGCTTCCTTCTGCCCCTCCCCCAGCATCCTCCTCGGTTGCCTCCAAGCACGAAGAACTGGAGATGCTCTATGCTGGTGTGGCGAGGGTTATCAGTGATGGACTCTCCTCCTTCGAGAAGGCTACCTCTCTCTCTACCTCACAGCTGCAGTGCACACTCATGGTGCTCAAAGCAGCCTGCAACAATGACCCGTGCTACATTGACAGGTTAGCCATATGCATGTAGCAGTTGCTATCTCCGGGTGCCAACCAGCTTGCCTGAGTGTCTAATTGAAGTGGGGATCACAATGGCTGAGCTTGTAGGAAACGATGGAGAAGAGGTGTTAATTGCCTCACCTTGTATCCAGTTTTCCAGGTACAGTAGAACCCCTCTAACATGGATGTCCATAGGCTCCTAAAATTTCTCCTGATTAGAGGCGTCCTTGTTCAGGGGGCAATAACAAATGTGAAGTTGGGACTTGGTCAAGTGACCTGATTATAGGCTAGGGAGGTGTGCTTAATTCAGGGTTGCCCTTTAAGAAGGGTTCCACTATAGCTACAGGTATATTCCTCCAGCGGCTGGTTAGACAATTTCTTCCCTCCCTCCCCCCCTTAGATTCCTCAGTCTCTTCCTGAAGGTGGTCCAGAAGCTGCACAAGGAGCATGTCTTGTCCTCCGGCCCCTCGCCTGACTCCCAGACCCTCTCGGAGCTGCTCCAGTGGAGCCTGGACCTGTGCAAGACCCGAGTGGGCATGATGACCCAAGACTCGCGGAAGGCATTCATGAGCATCCTCACAAGCCTGATAGAGAAGTCTCCGGATCCAAAGCTGCTGAGAGTGCTCACTAAGATCGTGGAGGAGTGGGTGAAGGCCAAGGTGGGTATGCATCTCCGGGTTGTTGAGTCAAGAGCACATGATGACATCATCGTCACTGACAGTGATCACACACACCGTACCATTCGCACACACACACATACACACACACACACACACACACACACACACACACACATACACACACATACACACACACACACACACACATACACACACATACACATACACACACACACACACATACACACACACATACACACACACAGCACGACCACTCTGGCCCCTCCCTTCGTGAGAAGTCTCTCCTGCTCACTCGTATGATGCTGTACTATGAGAAGAGGTTCCCTGAAGACACAGAGCTACTCACACAGTTCCTGGACATTGTGCTATTTGTGTACAAGTGAGGGATGTGGATGTGTGAGAGGGTGTTGGTGCGAGATTGTGATAATGAGTGTTGTGAAGGTATTTCGCTTCGTTCATATTGAAGGAAGTACATACATGCTTGCTTCTGGTGTACTCACACACGCACACGCGCGCGCACACACACACACACACACACACACACACACACACTCACTCATGCATACCCACACACATGCTCCCAGAAATGATTCCCTTGGCTCTACTGAACTGACAGCCAAACTGGAACCAGCATTCCTGTGTGGACTGCGTTGCTCGCAAGTGCAAATACGATCCAGATTCTTTGACGTCTACAACGCCAGTGTCCAGAAGAAGCTGTTTGATCGGCTGCTGTACATTGTGTGCTCACAGAACTGGGAGCACTGTGGAGGGTACTTCTGGATCAAGCACTGCCTTGAGGTGGGTGGGTGGGTGGGAGAGAGTGAGGGTGTGGGTGGGTGTGTGAATGTGTGCATGCTCTTTTAAATTACCTGGGGCATTACATATCCCTCCTCTCCTCTCCTCCCTCCCTCCCCCTTCCTCCCACCTACCTCCCTCCCCCCTCCCTCCATCCCTCCCTCCCTCCCTCCCTCCCTCCCTCCCTCCCTCCCTCCCTCCCTCCCTCCCTCCCTCCCTCCCTCCCTCCCTCCCTCCCTCCCTCCCTCCCTCCCTCCCTTCTTCCCTCCCTTTGCCCCCTCCCTCTCTTTCTCCCTCCCTTCTCTTCACCCTGTCCATTCTCCCTCCCTCCCTCCCTCCCTCCCTCCCTCCCTCCCTCCCTCCCTCCCTCCCTCCCTCCCTCCCTCCCTCCCTCCCCCCTCCCTCCCCCCCTCCCTCCCTCCTCCCTCCCTCCATCCCTCCCTCCCTCCCTCCCACCCACCCACCCACCCACCCTCCCTCCCTCCCTCCATCCCTTTTCCCTCCCTCCCTCCATCCCTCCCCAGCTGCTACTGACGGTAGCCCACCTGGATACCCCTGTTCGAGCCTCCTCTTCCACCCCCCAACTTCCCAGTGTCACCTCTGTGGGACCCACACAAACCACCCTCACACATGATGTCACCGAACCACCCATTGTGTCCAGCCAGCTGCCAGAGGTACACGTTGCCTTCAAGCCTGCTTGCAAACTGGTTCAGACTAAGCTGGTTCTGTGCAAGGTTGAGGTCTGAAGCCAGTTTGAAAGTGGGTACTCTATCACAGGTTCATTGTGTATAAACAACTGAGCCGGACTAGTTAATGCAGAATACATAGACGAAGAAGTCAAAGATGAATCGTGGTCAGATGCTCTAACTGAACGTGATTGATGATTGCAGCACTCGCACTAACTACATGTATGTGTCGGCAAGCAGCAATACATATTGTCCACTAGTTGTAACTATGTTGGTGAAGTGTCATGTCCCAGGCAGTCCCATCTGGAGCTAGGACTGGAAGGGACCCATGGGACTGTCCATGGCAATTCTGGACATGACTGTACATTCCTCTCCCCAGGAACTGATGGAAGGGATGGACTCAGATCATGGAGACGGAGGGGGCAGTGGGGCCCTTGAGAAGCTAACCACCAAGCTCAACACGTTCCTCTCGGACGCCCGGGGCGTCAATACTGGCCGCTACCTGCTCTCACTCGTCCAACTGTGCCACATGGACACACAGCTGGCATACACGACCTGGGTGGAGCTCTTCCCTCAGCTGTGGAGCAGGCTCTCCGACAGACACAGACAGGTGCTTCAATGTATAAGATCTTAGTAGCCTCATTCCCAGACGCCTGGGAACGAGGCTACATTCTTAGTATACCAGATCTGGGATAGGAGTTTATTGTGAGGAATACGTCAAATGGCAAGCCCAAGGGATTAAGCCCATTAGTAGCAATCCAGCAGGATTGTAGCTGTGGCTAATTTGAGTCCACACCTTTTAAAATCTTCCTTCCTGCAGGTATTGTCAAGTGAGCTGAGTCCGTTCATGTGCAGTGGAGCGCACGTGACCCAGATGGACTGTCACCCGAGTGCCGTTGGGGCCTTCCTGGAGGGTGTGCTTCAGTGCAAGCCACAGCCACACATACGCTCCTGCATCCTCAAGGTGAGAGTGTGATGATGTCATTGGAGGCACATACGTACGTGTCATTGAGTAGTCACATGCATATCGAGACCATGCAGATGGTAAATTAGAATCTTGGGTTTGCACAATTTTGAGGGAATTCTTCTCTCTGCCATCGCACTTACAGAGTACTTTTATGTAACCAGGTTTAGCCTGTGCTTTTTCCAGTGGGGTTCATCCTTCTTCTTGTGATGTAGCTCTTTCAAGCCTGCCTCGCTAAGTTGGATACCACTCCTACGTCCCGGTAGTGGACTGTTCAGCCGAAGCTAAGTAGACCGCCAAGCCATGTTCTAGTTTGCGCAGCAAGATAATTATTGGAAAAGCTTCTGAGTGTCAGAGCTTGTTTTTAGCAAGTGTTAACTGCACCACATCTTCCCCCTCCTCCCTCTCCCAGTATCTTGGCAAGACACACAACTTCTGGCACGGATCAGCCCTCATCCTAGAGGACCGGGCATGCAGTGAGGGGGAGCTGCCGGCCAAGAGCAGGGAGCCTCCTCCTTACGATGGCAACTACTCAGACCAGATACTGAACCCCCTCAAACACGTAAGTGTGAGGTATTTGTGTGAACTACCTGTTCTGACAACTGGTAGATCCATAATGGAATTTCCCCCTGGAAACTTACCTATCCTTCCCTCTCCATCCCTCACTCCCTTCCTTCCCTCCTCCCCTCATTCCCCCTCCCTCCTCCCTCCCTCCCTCCCTCCCTCCCTCCCTCCCTCCCTCCCTCCCTCCCTCCCTCCCTCCCTCCCTCCCTCCCTCCCACCCTCCCTCCCCTCCCCTCCCCTACTCCATCTCTCTTGCTCCCTTCCTCTTCCCTCCCTCCCCCTCCCCTTTCTCTCCTACATGTACCTCCATTCCTCCCTCCCCCTTCCTTCTTCCCTATATTCCTTCTTCCCTCTCTCCCTCCGTCACCTCCCTCCTTCTACAGGAAACACTAGACTCTCTGTCAGAGCTCTACTCCTTTCTGAATGCTGAAGACCTCTGGGTGGGACTATGGACCGAAAGATGTCGCTTCCCAGAGACAGCAGTTGCCATAGCCTATGAGTCACAGGGTCTGTTTGAGCAGGCACAGGAGGCGTATGAGAGTGCCATCCGAAGGGCAAGAGAACTGCACAATATTGCAAGTGCCCCTCCCACCATGCTGCCGGAGTACAAGTTGTGGGAGGAACATTGGTGCAGGTAGGGGTGTGTGTGTGTGATGGTGTGAGGTGGGAGGAAGAGTGCAGAAAGATAGGGATGTGGAGGTGTAAGCATTGTTGCAAAAGATGGCGTTAAGAAACCTAAGTTGATTCTGGTTTCTATACTGCATTGTAGTGATAGCATCAAACTTTACGCTTTGACTGGGCCACGGTACATATTCCCTGCATATTGTCACTTGGTCAAGAAGTCAATTGTACTTCTAGTTGACATTTGTTTGTTTGTTTGTCTGTTTATTAAGAATCAAGTGATAAAATTGCCTCCAGTGAAAGCAGACAAACATTTATTGGTGCCACCTTCCTTTCTACACTGGCGTTGTCTTAATTGTAACCATAATAGTTTGTTGGGTGACTGCTCCTTATTTCTGTCTTCTTCACAGGTGTTCAAGAGAGCTGGGGCAGTGGGAGACACTGAATGACTTTGGGAAGTCTCAGAATGGAGCTAACCCTTTCCTGGGTGAGAGGGATCGTCCAGCAAACAGAATGTTGTGATTGGGTTCATGTACTTCTTCACACAGTAAACACGATCACGCACACACACACGCGTGCACACACACACACACGCGTGCACACACACACACACGCGTGCACACACACACACACACACACACACACACACACACACACACCACACAGTCCTGGAGAACGCCTGGCGTGTACATGACTGGACTGCCATGAAAGAAGCCTCCACCCAGGCCGAACCCATCTGCTCTGAAAACTACAGTGCCAAATTAAATCTGCTTCGTGGCTTTCTGGCCCTCTGCTACCCTGATGAACAGCGGCTGAACGCAGTGGAAAAGCTGATCGAGGCCGCCAGTATTCAAAGCATCAAGCAGTGGAGGAGGCTGCCCAAGATTGTGTCACATGCCCACATCCCTCTGCTGCAGGTGGGGAAGTTCTCTGTAATTTGAGGTCGTTGTCATTTGTGATGTCATTAGTAGAATGAAACCACCCACAATGCTTCGTGTGCCCATGTGCCACATTGGTATCCTTGTGCTAATCATGATGTCACTGTGATGTCATTACCTTGCCATCATGTGTCATCATGATGTCATGGTGATGTGATCATATGAAGCTATTTGTTCTTCTGTGTGTTTCTATACATGTAGCTGTCACAGCAGATAATGGAGCTGCAGGAGGCGACCAGTATCCACAGTGGGCTCCAGTCGGGAGGACTGACAAGACAGGCCTTCCAGACCGAGATCAAAACCATCTTCAAGACATGGAAGTCAGTTTGTTCTATCAGCTTTGATGTGTTGTACAGCGTACAACTGCAGATGTTACCACTGTGTGACATTATGCTGGTTTGAGCACACAAAGTATTACTGTTGGAGTTTGAAACATTCCTTTCCTCTTCCCTCCCTCTTTCTCTCCTCTCCCCCCAAAGGAATCGTCTCCCCAACTGTGCGGATGACCTGAGCCACTGGAGTGACATCTTCACCTGGAGGCAGCTCCACTACAAGACACTCGTGAAGGCGTACGAAGGATCAGCACAAGTAGAGCAGGTACGTGCACGTGACAGCAGGGGAACAGTTTTTCATTAACTGTGGGGTAAAAGGTGAGCCTCGTTCCCAGGCCTTCTCACCCCAGCGATTGTCACTTGCAATACTAACGCTAGATTGGGTATAATGAGGCTAGGTTCATTCCCCTGCCTGGCTGTTGTTCAATTTCCTGCCCCTCTCCCTCCCCCCTCCTCCTCCTCCCGCAGAGCAATCAGGCGATGGTGATTGTACACCACTCAGCCAGCGCCATCATCCAGTATGCCCGAGTGGCTAGGAAACACAAGCTGCACTCCGTCTGCCTGGACTCACTTAGCAAGATCCACAGCATCCCCAGTGTACCTGTCCTTGACTGCTTCCAGAAGATACGACAGCAGGTGAGTCTCTCCCTCTCCATCTGTCTTTCCATCTTGTTTTTCGTTCAGTCTGCTTGTCTGTCCGTCTGTGCGTCCTTTCTGTCTGCAAGTCTGTCGCAACAGAATATGAACACCTTACAGATGTAGATGTCAGTCGGATGACCAGTATGTGTAGTACAGAAGTTCTCTTCATGTTCTCCTCCACGGCAGGTGAAGTGCTACCTTCAGATGTCTGGTGTGATGGAGAGCAGTGAACTGCAGGAGGCTCTGGACGTGATTGAGTCCACCAACCTCAAGTATTTCACCAAAGAGATGGTGGCTGAATTCATGGCTCTCAAGGGAAGCTTCCTCGCACAGATCGGGAGGTGTGTGTGTGTTGTCCTCTCTACATGATGAGCGTGGGTGGAGTCATAATCCAGTTGAATAGTATACATGCACAGTATTCACAAGGTTATACCATGATATTATAGCACCTTTACAACAGTCCCCGGAGTGGTAGAAACATTCTGGCTCATGCACATTTGTGGCCAACTTTCGTAATGCAGCAAGATTTGAAATCTAGTACCGTGTTACTGTTACATTTATTTCAACCACTCAGATTACCAAGCATAGAGCAGACAATAGCTACAAACTATTTGTATACACTTTTGTCCCAGCTGATCATAAGGTATTTCTACTGACGCTGTGTTCACTGCTAGCTGTCTTTCTGCGCAGGTCAGAGGATGCCAACAAGTCGTTCAGTGCGGCAGTGCAGCTCCATGACAGCCTGGTGAAAGCGTGGGCACTGTGGGGTGACTACCTGGACCAGCTGTTCGCCAAGGACAGGTCAGCATGCGTACTGCTGCCAGTCATATCTGTACTCTCTCCCTATCTCTCTCTACCGCGCACACAGGAACCTGACCCTGGGGGTGTCAGCTGTGACATGCTATCTCCATGCATGCCGCAACCAGAGCGAGGCCAAGTGTAGGAAGTACCTTGCCAGGATCATATGGATGCTCACCTACGATGATGAAAAGGTGCATAATTGTTGGTGGTGAATTTTGATAAATTTGCATCTCAATGCTTACAACTGTATGTGACCGTATGGTGTTGAGCAATACCCCTCTCCTCCCCTCCCTCCTTCTCTCCCCTTCCCTCCCTACCCTCTCCCTCCGCCCTTCCCTCCCTCCCTCCTCCTCCTCCTCCCTCTTTCCACTACTCTCCCAGGGCACGCTAGCAGAGGCAGTAGACAAGTACTACATGGGGATTTCCCCTGGGCACTGGCTACCCTGGATCCCACAGCTCCTCACGTGTCTTGTGCGTCGTGAAGGCACGCACATCCTCAACCTACTATGTTCAGTGGGGAAGGCCTACCCACAGGCCGTCTACTTCCCCATCCGCACCCTCTACCTCACCCTAAAGATGGAGCAGAGGGAGAAATGTGAGCAGAAGAGCCGTAGGTTAACAAAAGCTTGATTACCAAGCTATAATCCGTGAAAGAGTTGATGATTACATTAATTGGAACAACTGTACTTTTGAACTTTAACCTTTACCTTCCCTGGAGAAAATGCCAGAGAATAAACGAAAGCAGGAAACCAGAATCTAAACCATTGTGGCATTCATTCCTCCCACAGTCAAAGCTGACCAGCAGTCCAAGGCTTCCACTCCCTCTAACTCCACTGAGCGCTCCCTGGCCCTGCCCATTTCCGCTTCTGACCCCACCCCCTCCTCTCAAGCAGAACCCGTGGACGCCAGTGGAGGGGGCTTGAGCCAGTTGAAGATCCATCCAGGGGGTGTGGCCGAGGCAACAGTGGCACAGGTTGGTAGTTAAAACGATCCTTTGAATCACGCCTCCCAAAGTTAGGAGCTCCACTCTCTCCTTAAGAACAGCCTGGACCAGTTTCAACCTTATAACGTGGTGGATTATCATCATGAGTTCTGTGAATGTTGGAGTGGGTACCTATAACGTCCCTTGTACACATCCTGGCCCGAATGAAGTTATACATATTCCCTCCCGTATACTGTCACCTTTGTAACTGTGTGTGTTATTCTATAATGCACCCACATTCTCTCTGTTCTCGGACAACTCAAACTGGTTAATAGCTGGGAATATCCATCACTTCCAGCTGCCAGCTGGGTGAACACTAGATCCCTGGTGCCACATTTATCACGACTAGTCTTACCAAACCGCTGCTTACTTCATGGAACATCATTTAGGCATGGAGCTGGCAACACCCTGCTCTCTCTCTTACTCCCTCACTCTCTCCATCTCTCTCCCTCTCTCTCTCTCTCACTGCAGCTCTCCCAGGTGCAGTCCCTGGCCTCCCTCCAAGCTAAGCTCACTGCAATGGCCTCCCAGATACAACAACAACAACAACAACAACAACAGCAACAACAACAACAACAACAGCAGCAGCAGCAACAACAACAACAGCAGCAGCAGCAGCAGAAAGGAGCCCCACTGATGGGAGCCCTACCCTCTTCTGCCACCCAGCAAGGCATGTTCTTTTACTAGACAGTACATTAACGATGTCATTAACCATAACTACATGTAGTCCACTTTTATTGGGAAGCTTAGACTGTTACAGTATTTGACCTCTATTCGGCCCCCTCCTCTAGATCCCTCTGCCGGTCCATCGGCCACCACACCTGGAGAGTCTGCTCCCATCCGTGCTCCCGCCTCCCTGTGGCGGTGCAGCAGGATCATGCACCTCTTGCGAGACCTGCACCCCACCCTGCTGTCTGCTCTGGAGGGGATCGTGGACCAGGTAAGAGAGGGTGTTGTTCATCTAGCTGTTCAACCTAAGCTTATGATCACAGTTGACTTAAGTCTGTGTAGGTCCTTGCATGAAAGTGTAAAAGACAGCAATCATACTTTATGCCGACTTCCTTGTGGTCAGTACTCTCCTTCGCTTCCTGGTTTAATTCCCATGCCAGATGATCTGGTTCCGTGAGAACTGGTATGAAGAGCTCTTGCGTCAGCTGAACGAGGGGCTGGTACTCTGCCAGGCAGCTGCCTTTGAGAATAGGTCTGATGGTGAGAGCTCATTTGTTTGTCTGTCAACTTCCTGTGACTCAGTAAGAGTGTAAACACTGACAAACCTTCCCTACCCTCCTTCTCTCACACCCCCACACAGTCACCAATGCCCGCATTTCACCGGAGATGACACAGTTTGTCCGCAAACTAGTCAGTACGTTTGGCATTGGACTGGAGCAGAGTGGTCTAGCAACAGGGGGAAGTAGCGGGCCTCTTTCCCATGAGGCCCTGGCCAAGAGGGCCCAGGCGGCCGCCCAAGACCCTGCCTTCCAGAGGCTCAAGGCACAGTTTGCCAATGACTTTGACTTCAGGTAAGCTGAGGTGCTCTAGCTAATTCCATCATCTGTTGGGGCTGTTTGCAAACAACCTTGATTTTGAGTTAGCGGAGTAAGATGGTAGCTGGTCACCAAGGTACCTCTCTCCTCCAGTTCCCCCGGTGCCAAGCGTCTGCACACACTCATGGCCAAGCTGAAGCGGTGGATCAAGATCTTGGAGCTCAAGACCAAGTCTCTGCAAAAGTGAGCCACAAACGTGTACGTACTTTCACTTCAGCATAATGCCAGTGGAATATGGTCTCATCAGTTGGTTGGTATTCACCCTGTGTTCCCCTGAGTAGATGGATATTTGAGTCGCTGAATGAGATTCAACTTACTACTCACATGGTACACCCTCATTCTCACACAATACAGGTCGTTCCTGCTGGAGGACAGATGTCGATTCCTCAGCAACTTCTCTATTGCTACTGCTGATGTGGAGATCCCGGGAGAATACCTCGTGCCAAAGGTGAGAGGGAGTCAATAGATTGGACAAAGCTGTTAGTTCAACATTTTGTAGTCATTTGATGCATATCAACTACTTGACTGAGTTCCTGGTTGATCTGTCTCTACTCCCGCTCATGCTGCTCACACACAGCCCATGCCGTACTATGTGCGAATAGCCCGGTTCATGCCACGAGTGGAGATAGTGCAGAAACACAACTCAACAGTCCGCAGGCTCTACATCCAGGGAAACAACGGAAAGGTGAGAGAGGATGCTGCAGAGTTCGCTGCCATGGGTAATGGAGGGTTGTCTGCTCCTTCTGTGATCCAACTCAGACTGATCTGTCGCCGTAGTGGGGTTTGAAGATGGTTGTGGCTCCGCAGATTGACCATTTTATTGTCAGTTTTGATTCTCTTCCCAGATCTATCCGTACCTGGTTCTGAATGACACGCAGGCGTCCCACTGCCGGTCGGAGGAGAGAGTACTGCAGCTGCTCAGCATGGTCAACCTCTTCTTAGAGAAAGACAAGGTGTGAGAGACAGTCTCTCTGTCTGGAGACTTAGCGCAATCCATATACATAGCACCTTTCTTTTCCTCCTCCCCCCCTCCCCCAACACACACACTCGCCCACACATGCACACACACACACACACACACACACACACACACACCTATCCAGGAGACATGTCGGCATCACCTAGGGTTCACAGTGCCAAGAGTGGTAGCTGTGTCTCCCCAGATGAGGCTTGTGGAGGACAACACATCCAACCTCACCCTCTCCGATATCTTCAAACAGGTACAGATGCATAGGTGGTGAATATGTGAGGCATATGCTGTTCAAGGTGACTCCAGCTAGCCAGCAAAGTGTTGATTTACTCCTTCCCCTTCTCCTTCTCAACCCTCCCCTTCTCACTCTCCTCTAGTACTGCACAGCCCACAACCTGGAATGGGACTGTGCTCTGGTACAGTATTATGATAGGCTGGCCCAGGCTCAGACCCAAGGGGAGGCAATTACACCACTTGTCCTGCAGACCATCTTCACACAGGTACGGGAGGTGTAAGAGGGTACATACCATTTTGTAGTGAATCTGAAGTAGATATTTAACACATGCTGCTGTTCTTTGTTGTCTCCATTCAGATCCAATCTTCACTGGTGCCACAGGCTATTCTGAGGGATTGGGCCGAGAAAACATTTGTCACAAACACAGATTACTGGACCTTCAGAAAACAGGTACTTGAGAAGAGCAATAAATTTTCCCCAAGATTTATTTCTCAATCTCTCCACTCTCCGAAAAGGCTCAACTCCCTCTCATCCATGGACACTTTACATGTTGCTTGACTCACATCCTCTCCCATCCCTCCCCCACCAGGTGACCTCACAGCTGGCGCTGTGTGGACTGGCGGAGTTTGTGTTCCACCTGGTCCGTCTGGATGCAGACATGTTCCACATTGCTTGCAACACTGGCTGCCTCACCCAGACCTTCTGCACCTTTGAGATCAACACGCAGGGTGAGCAGACATGCACATAAGAATGAACACTTCAGAGATTGCCAGTTTCTAGTTTGCATTAATGATACTATACCCCCTTGTCCTAGTCTCGTTCCCAGATGACAATCGCCCAGTGAAAAAATCTCTCAGGACAATACAACATTTTGCATTTATATTAATAGCTGCAATGTGTGGGGGTCAGACAACAGAGGATATCATTGACATGTCCTCCTTGGGTGTAATTGCATTGTGAATGGCCTATGAAATTCGTAGGCATGTCATTCCCCTCTCTGACACCACAGGTGAACTGGATGCCAATCGTCCAGTCCCATTCCGCCTGACCCCCTGCCTCCAATCCTTAATCTCCCCCATCGGGATTACCGGTCCCCTCCAAATGTCCATGGTGGCTGCCTGCAGGTGTCTCGTACAACCACAGTACAGCCTACACAGTATCCTCAGAGCCATTCTCAGAGACGAGTTCATTGCGTGGTGCAAGGTGGGTCAATTTACATTCCTGATCAGTTGTACATCCCTCATACTATGTCTGCTAAGCCTAGCCTCATACCTTGCAGCTGCCTTGTTGCAAATGGAGGTGTATCCATTTGAATTCATTACTATAACCACCCCGTAATAAAAGAAACCATATACTTAATTTTTATCGCTGGATACCTGACCTTGAGAATCAGGATTGGTAGGTAGCTATTTGATGGCATGCCAACTCTCCCATCCAGCAATAATCTTTCATCGTCAAAAGAAGGCTGAATTCAGTCCTTTTCGTCATCCAGCTTCATTGTTCTTGAGTTCCCTACAAAACAGCTGCCATGTACTTAATGGAATTTTTCTCCCCCAGAAGCAGGAGGAGGCTCAGAGCAATAGTCTCGTGAGCACTGCAGACATCGACAGTGAGACAGTGATCAAGCTGGTATCAGATGCTGTCACAGCCATACTCACCAGGCTTCAGAGTGAGTGGTAGTTGGTGTTGATGATAGCTATCACTGCTGTGCATGGCCTGGCATTGCGATGATTTTCTCCCCCTTCAACAATCTTCTAATGAAACACTGCCTATAGTGTCTCACAAACTCACATTAGCTGGAATACATTAAATTCCAAAGCTTAGTTGCTATCATGTCTCAAGTATGAAATGCTACCTATAATGAGTACTAAAACCTCGCCCCTGCATGGGCGGGCGAGGTTGTTTATTACTACTCCTTGTGCTCATTTTGCTATTCTAGATCTGGCCCAGTTTGAAGGAGGTGAGTCTAAAGTCACAACATTGATATCAGCTGCAGCCAACTTGGAGAACATCAGTAGAATGGACCCTGCTTGGAACCCTTGGATTTGAATACTAGGTCTATCATATTCTAGTCATGGTCATTCCAGTATGTACTTTGTACTATTGTTACACACATTTTCAGTAGGTGAACGGGTAGCATTGATCATGCAAGCCACATGTATTTCATGGATGTGGTGACACATTGACGTTGGCACACAGCGATAGTGTGCGACTCATTCCTGAGATCCGGCTGTGAGTACTGTGGCCGGCTGCCAGGTGGAAAACATAATTATGTGCAAAGCTAAAGATTATGCACTCAAAATTAACTGATTGGCAGTTTTGCTATTCCAATAGAAGGTGCTGACTGACTTGATTTTCCAGTGAATCGAAGGGGACATCACTGATTGTGAATATGGTGGTGACTGGAATTGCTGGACAACCTGTAGAGAACCGAACCGTGCACAAGAACTGCCATGGAACCACTTGCATCTGGACCCCACTACCAAATAATTACTTAGCTACTAGCTCAGAAATTATACTTGGTCCTATAAGTACAACGGCCCGGGCTCTCGCATGCAATAACAGTGAAATCATTATTGCATTGCGTAATGCAATATTATATTTTAAATGTGGATTCACCGATCGACGCGAGTATTATCGCACTCCAAGAATGGCTAGTTTGGGCCTGCTGATCGCGATCTTCCTGCTCTTTTGGATTCCAGGTACGTTGCAACAGTAACTGAATTTTCAACCCCTTGAACTTAATTCCTAATTACATCCCCATGCATGTGCTGATAAATTACTTATAGCTAGAGTAGGCGGTTTACTGAGCATGCAGAATTCGCGTAGCTATACTAAGGATCCGCAAAGGGAACTATGAATATGCATATTAAAGTTGCTCTATGTACACTTACACCGCAGGGTTGATTTTGACCTATGGTTACTAGCTTGTAGCTGTGATGATCGGTGTCTAAATTCACTGAAAGTGTGCACACAATTGCACAGTCTGTGTAGTAAATTAGTAGCTACATAATTGAAAAGGGTGCTTGTGTACGACTACTTTTACAGGGACAGCAGAAGCACTTTTAAGTTGGGTCAGGCAAAATAATGAGTGGAGGCGTTATGCGTCTATGCATGTACAGGCTGCTTGCAGAAATTCTGACAGTATATGGTACACTGACACGCAAACCTCACCCTTGTAGGGGGTCTGGGAGTATGCATTGAAAATTTAGGACCTCTGAGATCACATCTGCTTGCTTTCCAGAAGCTATACAGCAAACATTAATTTTGTTCGGCGGTTGCCAGGTCTTCCAGACCTGCTCTACCGCACAATATTAACTGTTCGGTGAAAACAACTCACTGAGGGGGTAGCATATTACTCCTGTTTCAGTCAGTTGATTGAATACTATGCAGAGAATTCGGAAACATATTACTATAGTTCTTTCAAGTTTGATGGAATGCGAGGGGGAATGATGGATGAAAGAATTGGTACAAACTGGGTGTAATGGCTAGCAGATGGAA
The DNA here is from genome assembly GCA_963931865.1 of Axinella damicornis. Taxonomy (NCBI): domain Eukaryota; kingdom Metazoa; phylum Porifera; class Demospongiae; order Axinellida; family Axinellidae; genus Axinella; species Axinella damicornis. Next base: position 3,077,975 of record OZ007516.1, on the reverse strand, counting down.
TGCTCTTTTAAGTTTGATGGAATTGCGAGGGGGGTGATGGATGACGTTAATGTGTCTTCATAGTGTTTGCCGGTTCAATAAACCAGAAGCACACAATGACGTATACAGCATCATCATGTGCTCCTGTCTGTAGTGTGAGCTCACTGAAACTGGAGTATCCCCTCGGGAGGTGTTTTAACATGAAGTCAGCACAGTTTTACACAAGGGAACATAGTTTAAGGTGTTCTGTCTTTTTGATCACTTGCACCACCTGTCAAAGATCCAGTTACATGGCATTCCAAGACCCATAATTATAGCATAGAGGGTTATTTTCATGGGGTACCAATACTACCAATATTATTGCATTAATTTTGTCTTTGCATCCACCAGTTGTAGAGCTCAATCGACACACCCTCCCTGACGGACTGCAGTCAGTAAATGGATCCGATCACAACGGAGGGTGCAGCAGAGTAGTAGCTCAAGGTCGTATTTGTGGAGAACTGAATGAAGGAGGTAGAAGCGACCTCAGTGATTGTGTTATTCCATCCCTTGGAGGATTTCAAAGTAACTGGGCAGCTGGAATCTTCACGGTGAACAAGAATGGACACTCCTCCTTTCACATCGGGTTTGAGTTCAATGTGCCTGCCAACTTGATAAGAGTGGAGTTGGACCTGTTCAACTGTCCAGAGTGGGGAATTGCAGCTCAAAGTATCACGGTGTACAAATATTTTGATATTACAAACTTTGATGTTGATCTAGCCGGAGCTCTAAGCCCAGCTTTAGGACACACAATGGCTGGTACTACTTCCTGTACGTCCATTGTAAGAGTTGACATTCCTCTGGAGGTTTCTCAGAATCCAACAGCCTTTTACTTCATCGTCTTCACATTCGGCAATGTAGCTGCCAGCAACATTAAGTGGGTCCACATTGCTGAAGTGAGGTTCTTTGAGGAGGAAGGTTCTCAGTGTCCCACATCCACAGGTAGGATTATACCGTATATCTGGAAATTTTCGTGTAGTAAAATTTTCGTGTTTTATTATTTCGTGTCATAATATTTTCGTGGATTGGGTTACCCACGAAAATGTTTTTACGGCAACTTCTCTGACACGAGGAGAAAAGAAGTACGAAGGGCTTGCTGCGAGGCTACCGCGTTTATCCGGAACCTTGGGAAGCAGCTGTTGGCCAAGAACTCGTGAATGAAAACCTAGGAACGCCACAGACAGGTACCTGCGTACGCTATACGTAAAGAACGAAACGATTAGCTATCGGACACTTACCGCCGCAAGAAAGGTGTCGCATGTTTGCTCGCTATTCCCAAGGAGACCGTCCCTCGGTTGCAGGTAGCTGTCTAACGAGGCGGGCCATCTCGCGAAGTAACTAGCTAGCATCGTGAAGATTCTGACTGTAATAACTATTCACACGTGTAAAAATAATTTCGTGTATAAAATTTTCGTGGTTTATGGCAACCACGAAAATATTTTTACAACGAAAATTTCCAGATATACGGTAGCTATTTGGGACAAGCCTGAGCGAGCCCAAGTTTTAATGAAAATTCTCTGCATGTGTGCTGTGTCTGTGATGCACACATGCATAGTCAGTATACTGACAACACTGTTTTTCATCACGTTTAATTACATTCTCTTACTGATTACAATTCAGACCACTGTAATCAGTATTTGGACTTTAAATCCATCTCCTCATTCACTTAATAATACGCTACTGCATGTGTGTGAGTATAGCATATATGGAAGATTAAATTGTCATTTCCACAATTGCAGCTCCACCGGAGGTGCAGGTCACAGCAACTCTTACGAGGGTTGTGGTTGGAAACTCCACTACCCTCACCTGCAATGTCACACAAAGTAACCCCATGGACAGCTACACCTACAGATGGGTACACAACAACTCCATCACTCTCAGTGAAACTAGTAGCATGCTGACTGTTAACGTCCTAACAGAATCCAACCTCGGGTCCTACCGCTGCGAGGTGACCAACTCTGCTGGACTGAGTGCCAGTAATGCAACTACCATTGCACTTGGAGGTGAGTGTTGTGGATGACATTTTGGTGTAACTGCAAGTGGTGTGTATTATGTTATGAAGTCCTCCGTTAGCTTGTTTACGGTAGGTGGTCTTGAATTTCGATTTCCACTCATGCACAATTAATGAAGTCATCTGGCACTACATGTATTTTAGATCCATGGCTTTGTTTACATTTTCCCACAGCGGTGGCCGTATGATACCACATGCCGTGTAGTAATATTGTGTGTTGCAAATTGGTCAGAGTTATCTGTTGTAGTTATCCTACCTTAATCTTATTGCGTCCACAGTCCCAGCCAGCGGGATAGCTATACAACCAGATCCAGTGCCTGCAGTGGTACTGACGCAGTCTGTCAACCTAATGTGTACGGCCACTGGAGACCCTCCCATTTCTTACACCTGGGTACTGATGGGAGCTGAAACCACTCACCTGAACCTTGAACCCACAAGTGGCAATTTCACTCTCATTATCACACAAGTGGACCAGTATGGGGTCTATATCTGTACTGCCACCAATGACTTGGGTACAGATGTGGCCACTATCGAAATCATCCAAGCCAGTAAGTTAGAGTATTATGCCACTTGTGTAGTAGTAGATACGGCATCTACTGACATCTAGATTATTCTAGAAGCCTTGTGCACATGATGCTATCACCAACTAAGGCAGGGGCCTGGCAGGGCAAATGCATGGCCAGCAATTGAGGCTATGAAATTTAGAGTTCAATTTGTACTTACAGATCATGCGGCAAGCTGGCCTATCTATGATTTATTTCTATGCAGTGTCTCCCGAGGAAAGTGTTTCTGTATCTCCATTGAACATGGTATTCAACAGAGGAGACAATGTGACATTGAACTGTTCAGCCCAGGGTGGGCCAGACAACACCTACCAGTGGCAACGGAGTGGAACTGACCTGGATAACGAAGCTATGCAAACACTGACTATCACTCAGATTAGTGCAATGGATGGAGGCGAATATACTTGTGTTGTCAGCAATGCAGCTGGTAGTGGCAATGCCAGTACTCTGCTGAATGTGTCTCCATATATAGCTGTAGATCCAACAGATATCAGTGCCAGAAATGGAACCGTGCATATGTTAGTGTGTGAAGCAGAAGCCTTTCCTGAGCCTCAGTATCAGTGGATTCGTGCCAGTGGAAATTTCAGTGAGACTGTTACTGGAGTTGATAGCAGTGTGCTGGGGTTCACACCAGTGCTGTTCGGGGATGAGGGGGAGTATTACTGCACAGCTGTGTCTAATGGACGCTCTGTTGAGTCAAGTACTTCAACTCTAACAGGTATTTTCCATGCATCTCTACATAAATATCTGTCTATCAACAGGATGCACTCTACAAGTTTGTCCCCAAGCCATCCCCTAGTTCTGTGTTGTATCTTATGAACTATGAACAGGTTACACTCACTTTTTTCACATGCAGTATCTCCTGAAGACAGCGTGGTTGTCATGCCTCAGGTGGCTATCTCTGATCCTAGAGACACTATCACTTTCAACTGCTCGTCGCAGGGTGGACCAGAGAATAGTTACCGGTGGAAGAAGAATGAAACAGTTCTGCTGACAGAAACTTCAGACACCCTTACCGTTGTTAATGTCAGTGCTTCAGTTGGAGGTGCTTATACGTGTGTAGTGAGTAATGATGCTGGCAGTGATAGTGCTACAACTACACTCTACGTTGCACCTGTCATTGTCACCCAGCCAGTGAGCGTAGGCACCACAAATGGGACAGTAGTGCGTCTAACCTGTAGAGCAGAAGGCTTCCCTTCTCCAGCTCTCATGTGGACAAGAGATGGAGTTAATCAATCAACAATCCCAGTACCAGCTACAGATGAGGATGGTGCATCCATTCTGGAATTTTCACCTGTGATGTTTGGGGATGAAGGTGCCTACCGGTGTGTAGCCAGCTCAGTGATCCCTTCCAGCCATCCAGTAGTGGGATGGATGAATCTTCAGCCAGTGGAGTCGGATGCTGCAACACTGACGGGTATGCACATAACCGCATGTGATCAGTATACCATCATTCACCAACAAGTAATTACCGTGTATTTGTCATCACTTTTTTCTCCTCGTTTCAGTGTCTCCTGAGGGAAGTGTAGGAGTTTCACCTGAGATGGTGATAGCTGATGTTGGAGGCGATGTCACATTCAGCTGCATAGCACGAGGTGGTCCTGACAATGAGTACCAGTGGCAGCATGATGGAGGGGATTTGATGGATGGAGCAAATACCGCTCTGACCATTGCTGATATTCGTACTGGGAATGGAGGGAACTATACCTGTGTAGTGAGCAACGCAGCCGGCAGTGACAGTGCTACAGCTATACTGTATGTTGCGCCTACAATAGTTACTCAGCCAATGGACATTCTCACCAGAAATAGGACAGAAGTGAACTTTACCTGTGAGGCTGAAGGGTTCCCAACCCCCACCTACCAGTGGGAGAAATATGACGAGACAATGGGCGCATTCCTCAGAGCAGGTAGTGGTCCAATGCTTGAGTTTTCACCAGCAGTGTTTGGAGATGAAGGGAGCTATCGCTGTGTAGCCAGTCTACCAGGGATAAACAGGAATGATACATCAGCACAAGTTGTGCTGACAGGTAGGCAGATAGGAATAATTTTAGTAGCAGCAATGTACTCAGTAAATGCATGTTCCTTACATGCAGTCTCTCCTGAGGGTACTGTCAGTACCATTCCACTAGCCATCAACGCAGACAGGAACACAACAGTGGAATTTGTCTGTTCAGCTTGGGGAGGACCTGGTAACAACTTCACCTGGACTAAGGTGTCTGATGGAGCAGTTGTCACAAGTGGATCAGTACTCCAGATAGCAGTTGAAGATGCCTTTGATGGGGGTGATTACCGATGCCTCGTGGTTAATGATGCCGGCAGTGATGCTGATCTTGTCACTTTGAATGGTACATATGACTGTGTGTTCTGCATCTACATGTATCTTTATTGTATTTTTATTCCATTAATTCAGTTGCTCCTCTGCTTCTCACTGAACCCTCTGCTACAAACGCTACCATTTCTGAGAACTTCACATTAACTTGTGGTGCATCTGGCTGCCCGGTACCAACCATCTTGTGGACTCACAATGGGACAACTGTTGATGAGAATGAGAGTGCAACGCAATCTACTGGTTTGCGATCAGTTTTGAGTGAACTTACAGTCTCAATGGGAGCAGTAAATGATTCAGGAGAGTACGCTTGCATTGTTGCAAGTTCTGTCAATGAATTTCCAAACATAACAGGTGGCCCTGTAACTGTACTTGTGCAAGGTAAGATGGATCATGGGTTTATGCATCATGTTGTAATAGTGCTGCCTGTACGTACCTGGTAGATTGCCCTTACACACACATACATCCACACACTACACACAAAATAGCCCGTCCAGAGCAGCCTCGGAATGTCAGATCAGTAAACACTACCTCTCGCAGCATCCGCCTGGTGTGGGAGGAGCCCCATGACAACAATGCACCCATCATGGGATACAGGGTCGTGTACAGGAACCCAGTCTTTGTTGATGCAAGACAAGCTTTGCAAGTTATCACCACCACGATAGAGATGGCCATAATCACTGGACTCCACCCTGGCGTGATTTACAACTTTACCATTGTGGCCTTCAATGGGATTGGTGATAGTGACCCCAGCATTATAGCCTCAGTTACAACTCAAAATGAAGGTACATTAGTCAGAATGAAACTCCTTACCAATAACCTGCAAGAATTCATTACTGCAATGAAGTTTTATCGATCATATTGTTTTGTTTCAGCTCCATCGGATTATCCACAGAACCTCAGTTCGGTAACACTGTCCTCTACTGAGATAGCAGTCAATTGGAATGAGGTTCCAGCAATTGGTCAGAATGGGATCATCATCACGTATGAAGTGCAATATGAACCCTTGATGATACTTAGCGGTGCATTGACTATAAACAGCAGCAATACTTCTACACTACTGAGAGACCTGCAGGAGTATACTGAATACAACATCACTGTCAGAGCTTACACCAGTGTTGGCCCTGGACCTTTAAACCCTGGAGTGACCGACAGAACCTTTGAGGATGGTAAGCTGTAAAGACTGCTATTAACTTGGTACAATTACTCTAGCCTTTCTCTTTCTTCAGAACCCAATGCACCTCCAGACAATGTGCAAACCCTCACCAGTTCCTCCACTGCCATCCTGGTGACATGGGACCCAGTACCAGGGATTGACAGGAATGGAATCGTCATTCAGTATGAAGTGAAATTCAATCAGAGCACATTCACTGAGATCTCCACCAGTAATCTCACCACTACCAATGGTTCAGTGCTTATCGTGGAGCTACAAGGGTTGGAGGAGTATACAGAATACTCTGTCAGGGTTCGAGCATACACCAGTGTGGGTCCTGGACCATTCGGTGTTGCTGTGGTGAACAGGACTCTGGAGGATGGTGAGCGAAGTAGCTAATGTGTGTGCATGCAACATGCTATGGTTTCATATACTGTACTTTCTCCATTCACGTCCTCTAGTACCAAATGCGCCTCCAGAAAATGTGCAAGCCTTCATCAGTTCCTCCACTGCCATTCTGGTGAGATGGGACACAGTACCAGAGATTGATAGGAATGGAATCGTCATTCTGTATGAGGTGGAATTTAATCAGAGCACATTCAGTGAGATCTCTACCAGTAATCTCACCACTACTAATGGATCAGTGCAAGTGGTGCAGCTAGAGGGTTTGGAGGAGTACGTAGAATACTCGTTGAGGGTTCGAGCATACACCAGTGTGGGTCCTGGACCATTCAGCATTGCTGTGGTGAACAGGACTCTTGAGGACAGTGAGTTGATTGTATGCAAGCACTACATTGTTAATGCTAGTCCACTTGGAAGAGTTTGTATTGTATCACAATTTTGTAGATTGTTAGCCATGTACTACATTAGCTATTTCGTTACAATTACATTTTCCCAGCTCCTGTTGCTGCTCCTGATGACCTCATGATTGTAAACATCAGTGCTAATGAGCTGAATGTATCGTGGGAAAGGCCTAATGAGATCGACATCAATGGAATACTCCGGTACTACATCATTGACTACTACATATTCAATCAGGAAGAGAATATGGCATCTGTAAATGTTTCAGGAGACACTCTCTACACTGTCCTGAGTGGTCTGAATAACTTTACCACCTACAATGTGTCAGTTGCAGCGTATACTGTTGCTGCTGGACCGTCCTCTGCAGAGCTGGAAACTACTAGTGAAAATGGTGAGTAAATTTGTATTATAGTCAACTGTCTAGGATATATTAATCCATTCTTTTTTGCATTTAGTTCCTGGAGAGCCTCCTGGGAATGTCCGTGGTCGAAACGTCTCCTCAGCAAGTATTCTTGTGGAGTGGGATCCGCCCAGACAGGCAGTCTGGTATGGTATTCTGAGAGGATTCAGGATTCGATATATTGTTGCCATGAATGCAAGCATATCAAGTCCAACTGTCACAACTGAGTTGATTTCGGAGCAGCAGACATCCTATGTCATAGTAAACCTAGAAGAGTTCACCAACTACAGCATTGAAGTGACAGCAGTGACTGTGGGTGAAGGACCCTACAGCACTCCCATCATTGTCATCACTGATCAAGACTGTAAGCTATAGTCAACTTGTATACATGACACTGAAGTACAAAGCAATGAAAGAAAATCACCAGTATGTAGTATGTATGCTCTTTGAGTTGTACTAGTTGACACATTATGTCAACACATTTATTATTAATGGTGAGCTGATTCTAGATTATTCCTGTTCATCAAGGATGACTACTCAAACTTTGCACCCCCAGTTCAACCAATCCTCCAGGAGAGCACATTACCAGGCTCCTTCTCTCGTGAGGAGGGAGAGAGTATCTCCTTCAGCTGCACAGCAGATGGTATTCCCCTTCCCTCCATTATCTGGATCTTCAGTGGCACTCTACTGCAGACTAGCCTCAACCCACGCTTCAACCTGGACCAGCAGCTACTCTCAGGGGAACCTTTTCGTACCCGTATCCCCCAGGCACTGCGGAGCAATCTTACCATCAGCAATCTCTGGCCCTCAGACTCTGGAAATTACAGCTGCAGGGGGGATAATGGGGTCGGGCAGCCAGCTGTGCTGATGCAGTCATTCAGACTTACTGTCAATAGAAGTGAGAGAAAATAGAAATAACTACCAATAGGATGCACCTCATATTTGTGTTGTGAAGGGTTGCAAAATTTTCTCAATGATGTCTAGCTCTGAGTTCTGGCATCTGATTTGCTGAGGCACTAATCTGAGATGTAGCCTGTCTGTATGGCAACTAAGTTGTTGTCATTACCATGGCAACACAAACTTTGCCTTGTATTCTCTTGAATAAATAACACCTCTAATGAGTTTGGATTTCTTATGTTCCTCACAGCGCCCGTAGACTACTGTGCATCAAATCCCTGCCACAATGGGGGTACATGCGAGCAACTGGAACTCTCCTACCTGTGTGTGTGTGATGACAAGTGGACAGGGAGGCACTGCACACAATGTGAGACTGTGGTACCACTCAACATGGAGTACTTCCACATCTCATACTCTAGTTCCCCACCCCATTCACTCCCCCCCCCCCCCCCCCCCCACACACACACACACACACAGCTGTGGTCCATGACCAAGCTCCTGAGATCCAGGCTGGTCCACAGGACACCTTCCAGAAACTTTACAGTGCAGTCAACCTCACCTGTATTGCCACAGGAGCCCCAGAGCCCTCCATCACCTGGTACAAGGATGATATTCGCCTTCCAAACCAGAAGCTACCCTTCCTTCTCATCCCAGAGCTACAACTCCAGCACCGTGGGCTATACCACTGTGAAGCATCCAATCAGATTCGTTTTGAAAGTGACCCAGACACCTTTCACCCAAGGATGGATATTTCCCACAAAGTAGCGGTCAACATTGAAGGTGAGCTGTCATGCCCCTGGTAGAGACTAATGAAATCAGCAGGAGATTTCCACATTATCAATAGATGGTAGATAGATAGATAGATAGATAGATAGATAGATAGATAGATGGATGGTGACTAATGAAGATCTCCCACCAGCAATTCGAAGTCCCTCATCATGCACCACCTGATTTCAATATCTGTATACTATAGCTATCTATCTAGCTATTGTTTATCTATCTATCTATCTGTCTATCTGTCTATATTTTGTAAATATACAGCTTGGGGATACACAGCTAGTGTGTGACACGTATGTGCAAAACTCACACCAGTTACATCTATCTATCTACCTATCTGTCTATCTATCTATCTATTCATCTATCTAGTAATATAGTATAAATAATTATGTCATGGGGGATCAGCTCCATGCATGCAGTTGTGACGGACCAGTATGTGGCTACTTTCAACATGTTAACAGTGCTGTACTCTTTGTTGTTCTGTTGCTTTTGCAGGCTTACTGCAGTACAAAGCCTTCCTTAGGCTGGCTGAATTTAGTGGGCGCCGCCGCCGACAAACCTCAGGCACTGCGGACTTGAACCAGCTCATACAAACAGTGAGCCCGCTGTTGAACTACTCTGTGAGTGAATCTCTGCAAATAACTCTGGATATTAAATTTTGCCAACAGATCAACAGCTATCTAGCAGGAAGTCCGCTCATCCAAAATTCCACTGTCTACTCTATAGAAGTACAAGGAAGCAGCAGGAATAATGAGATGAGGAGGTTGTACTTACGACTCACACTGTTTGTTTTTATACGTTTGATGCGGTGTTTGCCTCGCAAACACCGGTTAACAGGCTGCACTCTTGGACCGCACACAGGGTTGGTTAGTGGGGGCCTCCCCACTCGTGCCACGATTGTACAAGGGTGCTTAGTCTATTAACGTGCGGTAGAGGTTAATGTACCACCACGTGGCGGGTCACGTGATGCGCCTGCCATCTACGGATCACGAGATCTGCTTCGTGGTACATGGTGTAATCAGAAGCGGTCAGCAATCCAGCATCCAGCAGCTACTCGCTACTTGCAGCAGTTTCTCGCAATTGCAGATATACTCCCCATCAACGGCTGCCCAACTATGCCGCCAAAGACGAGGAAACGGCCCGCCGCGTCTACGCCGCAAGCGACGAAGCGCCCGCGCCGACAGCAGCATACGGTCAGCGAACCGCCCGATATCGGCGGTCTCACCTTGCCGGAGTTAAAAGCGCTCCCAGCGGAGGTCCTCAGACTCCACTTAAGCAACCAGAACCTAGTCACCACCGGTAGCGTCGCCGCAATGGCGTCACGGTTGCACTCCGCGCTCCAACGCCAGCTCCCCAATCCGTCGAACACGACTCCCGATCTGCCACTCGCACAGCTGCAGCACTCGGTGCAGGACCTCGTAGACAAAAGCCTTGAAGGCCTGCAAGGCCGCCTCTTGGAGTCCATCCAAGGAATGTTGCGAACCCCATCTGGCGCACCCACGGACCCAGGCCCCGGTGCAGAAAACCCTGGAACAACTGCAGATCATGCAGAGAATAGCAGCCCAAACCAGCAGGACAACATCTCTCTGCCATCAGTCAATCCTGGTATGGACCCTCAGCCTGCAGACTCAGTGCTGGTGTCTGGTGTGGAACCCGCCCGGCCGGTCCCCTTACCCCCAGTAACGCCAAAGATGAAGCAGCGCATCATCAAGGGTGAGTACATAGACTTTGATCAGTTGCTACCTGAGTCTATGTTCCCCAGTCGCTATAATACAAACTCATCCCCATCAATCACTCTGCGTCTTAGCTCTGACCCTTCATCCTCAGGTGACAATGTCATAGTCACCCAACCACGTGCAGCCAACAAACGCACTGTGACGGACCTCTCGTCATGGTTTGAAGCATGGAACGTATATGCCGCGGTCATTGTAGCCCATTACCCTGCTAGAGCCTCTGCCATTCTTGCCTATCAGCGAATAATCTGCGATGCCAGCTCCAAGTCCTTGCCTCAGGCTTGGCTCAAGTATGATTCCCGTTTTCGCTCGTTAGCAGCTGCAGACAAATGCCTTCGGTGGGACCAGAAGGCAAATGACCTCTGGCTAGAATGCTTCACCCTGACTTCACCAGCGATGCCTAGTCCACACTCTGCAACCACAGCTTCGGCATCTACTCCCCCGGCTACTTCCAAGCCTATATCACGTGTACGCCGTCCTTGTACATATTGCGGCTCCCTGAGCCACTTCCCAGACAATTGCACTCAGAATCCTTTTCGTGGCTCTCGACACCCTTCAGTTTTTACACCCATTGGAGGCAGGCCAAACACACGTGACCCCTCAACCCATTTTACTCAGCGACCGCAGCCACCGTCAGAGCGCACGTCCATTCCAATCCTATGCAGGGACTTCAACAACGGAGTATGCTCACGGGCGCAATCATGCCGATTCCGTCACGTGTGCGCTAACTGCGGGGACAATGCCCATTCCAAGCGGGACTGTCCCCGCCGCAGCTCCTATTGAGCTGCACAACCCCTCAACACCACTACGACCGCTCGAACTCGAGCGGGAATTGGCTTCTCATCCTGACAGAGGCTTTGTTGGCCAGCTTATTCAGAACCTTGTACACGGGTGCCGTATTGGCTACCACGGTCCTCATTTCACACATATCGCACCCCATTTACCTTCTGCATATGCACATTCTACCGTAGTTGATAACGCAATAGCTAAAGAATGCCAAGCTAATCGCATGGCTGGACCATATCCTTACCCACCCCTGCCAAACCTCCGCTGTTCAGGGCTCGGAGTGGTGCCCAAAAAAGATGGTAGTTGGAGGTTAATTTATCACTTATCGGCCCCATATGGCTCTAGCATTAACGACTTTATTAGCCCTGAATGTTACTCTCTATCGTACTGTACCATTGATGATGCAATTACAATTGTTAGCAAGCTAGGCCCAGGCGCACTCATGGGAAAAATTGACCTCAAAAATGCTTTTCGTCTATGCCCCGTCAGCAAGGAAGATTGGCCCCTTTTAGGAATCTACTGGCGAGGGAATTATTACATTGATAAATGCCTTCCCTTTGGTCTTAGATCCGCACCCTACCTTTTCAACCTTCTTGCATCGGGGTTAGAATGGATCTTGATACACAATTATGGTCTTGAGTGGCTACTCCACTATCTCGATGATTTATTTACGGCTGGCCCACCACGCACCAATGTTTGCCATAGAAACATGCGGTGCATGCTCTCTGTTTGTTCTCGCGTCAATGCCCCAGTGAAACCAGAAAAAGTGGAAGGCCCTTCCACTCGTATTACATTCCTCGGCATCCTTCTCGACACAGTGGCCATGCAGGCAAGTATAACTCCAGAAAGGAAGGCAGAGATCGTCCAAGCGTTGTCTGAACTCCAAGGCAGGCATACATGCACCAAGAAGCAATTGCTCTCAGTGATCGGGAAACTGGCATTCGCTTGCAAGGTGGTTCCCCCAGGACGAATATTTCTTAGGCGGTTGATTGACCTCAGTACCACCGTTGGACCCATCCACCACCACGTCACCATCAACCAGGAAGCACGAAGAGACATCCAGTGGTGGATCGACTTTCTCCCGGACTGGCCAGGCACGAGCCTCTTCCGTGAGCCCCACTGGACCACAGCATATGATATGGAGCTCTACACTGATGCGTCTGACAAGGGATATGGAGCATACTGGTCAGGAAAGTGGTTTAACTCCCCATGGACGGAGTGGGAATCCCAACATCCAATCGCCTGGAGGGAAATGTTTGCAGTCGTCGTTGCATGCTCTACCTGGGGCTCCCACTGGAAGAGGAAGAAAATTTTGTTCCATTGCGACAATGCAGCAGTGGTCGACATCTGGCGGCAGGGGTCTTGTAAATCACCCAGCATGATGCAACTGGTTCGCCTACTTTATTCGCTTGCTGCCAGAGGCAACTACAATGTTGGTATCGCCCACATTCCAGGTGTAGATAACATTCTCGCTGACCATCTCTCCCGTTTTTCCATGCAGGCCTTCCGCATAGCAGCACCAGAAGCAGAGCAGCTCCCTTGCCCGTTCACCACCCCTGCCAACTTGACCCAGCATTAGCCACCAACCTCAAAGGGTTTCAACTGCTTGGGGTTGCGCCCAGCACCAGGCGCACATACCAGGCCGGAGTTAACCGGTACCATCGGTTTTGTGCGCGCTACTGCCTTCATCCTTTCCCCAGTTCACCCCTCACGCTGCGATATTTTGCTGCCCACCTAGCTGATTCGGTCAAGCACTCTACCATCAAACTCTATTTGTGTGGTCTCCGGTTACGCCACCTGGAACTTGGCTTCAGTAACCCCACTGATGACATTCTCCTCCAGTACGTCATCAAGGGCATCAAGAGATCACAGGGCGAGGTTTGGCGTCCAAGATTCCCGATCACCATTTCAATCCTCCGGCAGCTAAAAACCCAGCTGCACTACTGTAGCGATCTTGAATTCTATGACAAGCGCATGCTGTGGGCCGCCTTTTGCCTTGCCTTCTATGGGTTCCTTCGGTCTAGTGAATTTGTGTCCCCAACTCCTCATAGCTTTGATCCCAGCACAACCCTTCTTCGCAGTGACGTTACCATACTTCGCACAACCATATCGCTGACACTAAAATCCTCCAAGACTGACCCATTCCGGAAGGGTTGCACAGTATACATTGGCAGCACAGATACCTCAACCTGTCCCATCTCTGCCCTGCGCAAGTACACAAATATGACAAGCACGGCACCACATGAACCACTCTTCCAGTTTTGTGATGGCTCCTATTTGACTCGCACGGCACTCACAGCAAGGCTCCAGACACTACTCACAGCGGCAGGTCACCATGCCACCTCATTCAGCAGCCACTCATTCCGCATTGGCGCAGCCTCAACAGCGGCAGACATAGGTCTCCCAGACTGGCAGATACAATCCCTTGGCAGGTGGTCCAGTAGCTGTTTCACAACGTACATTCGCCCTGATCCCAGAGAGCTAGCACATGCATCCAGACAGTTAGCTGCCAGCACGCGGTAATCCAGTTGTCAGCCAGAAGCAGCCACGACAAGAATGTAAGTCCATTCTTGCAATGTACTTGTTCACCCCTTGATTTCAGTGGTACTAAGAGCCGCTCAGATCGGGCGGAGCCTGTGGCGGGGTATAAGTTTGGGCCAAAATTTGGGCGCTTAAGCTTGCAAGTACTAGGCCCAATTACGACTATAACCTAACGAGTTGCAGTTTGCAGTAACTCAGATGCATAACTCAACGCAGATCTGCCTATCGCTCTCTACGTAACTGCTTGCTGGTCACTGCAGCTTGCAAGCCCGACCACAGGTTCCGCCCTTGCCCGGTCCCAAATTACTCGCATGCGCCGTTATACCTAATAGTGCTACGCCTGTTAAATGCGGTGTTTGCCTCGCAAACACCGGTTAACAGGCTGCACTCTTGGACCGCACACAGGGTTGGTTAGTGGGGGCCTCCCCACTCGTGCCACGATTGTACAAGGGTGCTTAGTCTATTAACGTGCGGTAGAGGTTAATGTACCACCACGTGGCGGGTCACGTGATGCGCCTGCCATCTACGGATCACGAGATCTGCTTCGTGGTGTAATCAGAAGCGGTCAGCAATCCAGCATCCAGCAGCTACTCGCTACTTGCAGCAGTTTCTCGCAATTGCAGATATACTCCCCCTCCCCCCCTCCCAATTTTCCACTCTATAGATGGAGGGCCTGTGGTCGGCACGCAATCCAGCAACGGCGTATCCTTGGAGCTGTAGTATATAACTTCGGCGGTTGCCACTATATGTACCTCTATCACCGCGGTTTACTAATTGCTCTACCATTAGTCAGCCGCTCTACCAATGTCAGCCTCTGTATTCATTGGTCACCAATCCCACCACCGCTATTTACCGTTATACCTGCCAGTTGCTGGCCTCTCATCATGCTCAGCCATTGCATCATACGGATTCACAAGTTCCTAGCCATGGCATCATACTATTGCATCATATTTTTTGCCAACCATTGGCCATAGCTTCACATGTTGTGCTGGCTATTGCATCATACTTGCCAGTTGCTAGCCATGGCAGCATAT
Organism: Axinella damicornis; assembly: GCA_963931865.1. Taxonomy (NCBI): domain Eukaryota; kingdom Metazoa; phylum Porifera; class Demospongiae; order Axinellida; family Axinellidae; genus Axinella; species Axinella damicornis. The sequence goes on along the minus strand of OZ007516.1, from coordinate 3,062,935 downwards.
CGAGCCAATTGCAGGCCAGTGCATCTCACAACGGCAGCATGCCATTGCATCAGACTTAGCCAGCAGCTAGCTACCTCATCCTACGATAACCTCATACTGTGCCAGTAGCTGGCCATTGCATCATACTGTGCCAGTTGCTGGCCATTGTGTCATACAGTGCCAGTTGCTGGCCATTGCATCATACTGTGCCAGTTGCTGGCCATTGCATCATCCAGCGCCAGTTGCTGGCCATTGCATCATACAGTGCCAGTTGCTGGCCATTGCATCATACTCTGCCAGTTGCTGGCCATTGCATCATACAGTGCCAGTTGCTGGCCATTGCTCATACAGTGCCAGTTGCTGGCCATTGCGTCATCCTCTGCCAGTTGCTGGCCATTGCTCATACTGTGCCAGTTGCTGGCCATTGCATCATACTGTGCCAGTTGCTGGCCATTGCGTCATACTGTGCCAGTTGCTGGCCATTGCATCATACAGTGCCAGTTGCCGGCCATTGCTCATACAGTGCCAGTTGCTGGCCATTGCGTCATCCTCTGCCAGTTGCTGGCCATTGCTCATACTGTGCCAGTTGCTGGCCATTGCATCATACTGTGCCAGTTGCTGGCCATTGCGTCATACTGTGCCAGTTGCTGGCCATTGCATCATACAGCGCCAGTTGCTGGCCATTGCATAATACTTTGCTGGGTGCTGGCCGTTTTGACCGGCCATTTGACCCGCCATTTGCAGCCATGCATTGCATATTGGCTTTATACACCACTCCTTGCCAGCTGCTTGCCATGTCATCACTCCACACCAATTGCCCCTTGCTGGCTGTTGTGGGCGCTTAAGCTTGCAAGTACTAGGCCCAATTACGACTATAACCTAACGAGTTGCAGTTTGCAGTAACTCAGATGCATAACTCAACGCAGATCTGCCTATCGCTCTCTACGTAACTGCTTGCTGGTCACTGCAGCTTGCAAGCCCGACCACAGGTTCCGCCCTTGCCCGGTCCCAAATTACTCGCATGCGCCGTTATACCTAATAGTGCTACGCCTGTTAACTAAATTAGCCTGAGATGTATACATATCACACACAGGAAACTTGCAATTTGGTACTGTTATTGAATGGTCGGTAGAATCATAAATATTGCAGTGTCAAGTTATGTGTATCATTCTGAAGGTCAGGCATCCAGCAGTAAACATTGTTTTAGGATTTAATTTTTCAATGATTGGGGATGTTAATAATTATTCAAATGCATGTGGTTTATGCCAGATCTGGTCAGGTTCCAGTGTTGATCACAGTGCTGTCGGATGAAGGAGGCAGCCCAGAACTGAAGATGAGCCTGAATGACCAGCTGTCCTCACTAGCAGATGAACTACCACAGCTCAATATCAGCTTCTCCCAAGTGCAGAGATTCAGTATTTGGGTATTTGTGTACATGTGTGTGTACGTGGTGTTTTATAGCTAAATGTGTGTGTGTGTGTGTGTGTGTGTGTGTGTGTGTGTGTGGTGTGTGTGTGTGTGCGCGCATGTGTGTGGTGTGTTTGTAGCTAAGTGTGTGTGTGTGTGCTGATTGTAGCTAGGTGTGTGTGTGTAAGTGCGTGGTGTGTGTGTATGTGCACATACACACACACACAACGCAAGCTAAGTGTGTGTGTGCGTATTCTGTTGTATTTCAGTGTGTGCGTACATGCAGAAACTTGTGAGTTACAAAAGAACAGATTTTGTATGTTGCGAGCAGGTGGGTTTGGGCACGAGTTGATTAACAAGCATAGATATGTTGTACCTATCCACTCACTAGTTACGTTTGGGTATGACCATTGTGTCAAGAAACAATATGCACACACAGACGGCTGTCCGGACACAGAGACAGTGATCCTATCTCAACAATCAGGAGGGATAGACATCCGATTGCGGTGGGAAGAGAGTGACATCGGAAGGAGACTGACAACTGAGTGCCCCTGTGGAAACTTAATTACTTTGGAGGGTGGGGCCAGGATGAATGCCTCACGGTACTGTGGAGGGGACTTTGCAGAGGGTGCAAAGTGGGAAGCACCAGATGACATGGCTTGCAACTTTACTGAGACAGCCAGAAGGCTTTGCCAAGTTATTGATGTAAGTGGAAAGGGGGAGGGAGAAATAAGGTGGTTTGGCTCAGCTTACATTCAATCCTCTGTCACCCACCCCCCAGACTGAGGATACAGATGAAGCTGTAATGATACTTGAAGAGATTACTGAGGTGGAGGAGGACATTGGGGTGCTGGAGATCACTATTACCACCACTCTCCTTGAAGAATTAACCATGGATGTTGCCCTAGCACAGGACAGAAATGTACGAATTATGGAGAGTACCACGGAGAATGCAGAGAGAGTGTATATTTATAGGCCTCTTTGCCACCATGTAGCCATGCACATGCTTTCTTTTACTAGCTGACAGAGAATTTGCTGATGGTGGTAGACAACCTCCTAGAGGTGGAACCAGAGCAGCTGCAGCAAAGCCAGCAGGTGGCAAACACATCTGCAAGGTCAGCAGCTATCTACTAGCATTTCTGTGTGTAGACAATAATGTGTATTATAGGCTTACAAAACTCTGTTGTAACAGGCCACATTTATGTAGAAGAATTCATGTGATCAGTGGATGGCCAAAGCATTGTGTACCATGCATTTGCATACTCTTGTAAAGGAGACGAGATTGTCAAGGATGGTTACGAAAATAGTGAAGTCATTGGATCTTCATGATGACAAGACGACATGTGTGGTTCAACCCTGCACACGGAAAGTGCCATCGGATTACTTGTGCCATTGGATTACTGGTGCTATAAAGTAATCATTCAGGCTTGATGCTTTTCTGCCTCCCAGAATCCTTGAGACAGTACAGGTAGTGACAGAGGCCATTCCCATTCCTGAGAACCAGACTCGTGTGGTGATTCCTCTGAGATCGTTTGCAGTGTCAGTGCAGGAGATACAACCAGCAGACTTTGAGGGACAGACCTTCAGTGCCATCCTTGGTACAACATTTAAGTTTGAGGATGACGAGCAAATTAATGTGGGTTCCCTTGTGTTTGAGAAGCGTGATGAGGCAACAGCATCCATCAGCATCCCTTCTGGCATCTTCATGAGCCTGCCACTGAGCATGGTGCAGAACAGGACTACTCGCATTACACACTCCGTGTTCCTGACAGACTTGCTGTTCATAACACGGGAAAGGGAGCTGGATTCCCAACAGCTAGAAGTGGGCAGCATTATAATTTCGGCCGCCATCACAGGGAGCATGACTGTCAGTGGCCTGGACCCTCCCATCATGATGGTGTTTGTCAAGAGCCCAGTAAGTGGTGTGAGCATGTGAGGACATACAGTACATGTATTAGCTTATCAATAAACATTTCCAACACTGTTGTGTTCTTACAGGAGGTGGGAAATGGCTCAGACACAACCTGCAACTTCTGGGACCCAACAGCAGACAGTAGGTTGAATAACGATTGATGTCTTGGCCAAATGGTAACCCAGTACCTTTACTTGAACAATGTCACTTCACTCTACATGTTGAAGGACAATCAAAGTCAAGTTGAATCCCCTGTGCAGGTGGTTTTGGTGACTGGTCCACACGAGGGTGTACCCTGGTGAATGAGACAGAAGAAGAGGCAATGTGCGAGTGTGACCACCTCACTAACTTTGCCATCCTGCTGGTATGTTATAAAATGCCATATCACAAGCAAGGCAATACCACCTTTCCCTCCCTCCTCCCCCACCAGGATGTGACACCAAAAAGGGGGGCAACAGACAACACTCCTCCAGCCCTCAGAAAGACTCTGGAGGTATTCTCCTATATTGGAGCTGTGGTGTCCATTTTTTGCCTCATCCTCACAATCCTCACATACATCCGCTCAAGGTAACCCATGAAATATTACTTAGTCTTTCACCAGATTAATCGTGTGCATGAACATGCACCGTATATTTATCACTACATGTACATCCTAACAATTGCACTCTTCTCTCCTATCCATATCACCTCAGGAAGTTGCGCTCTTCAGAGGCAGGACAGTTACTGATCCAACTTTGTTTTGGTTTCCTTGGCATCTATGTAATGTTCATTGTATCCTTCTACTCCACAACTGTCACTGTTCTCTGTGTGATTTCAGGAGCACTTGTGCAGTATTTCCTACTTGCTACCTTCCTCATCATGGCAGGAGAGTCTGTCAATCTCTACTTGAAGCTGGTGGTTGTATTAGGAGCCAAGATTGAAAGATATGTTCTCAAGGTGGCGATCGTTGCTTGGGGTACGTTATACCAGAATGTTGTGTTTGGCAGGATTTCTCTTGGACAGTCGAGTTGATTTATGCCCCCCCCCCCCTTATCTGTACACATTCACACAGTACTTCCCATGTTCATAGTTGCTTTCACACTGGCTCCCGACTATCGTAACTACACTGGAATTAATTTGTAAGTTGTCTACATGCCTACTTATATAAGGCTAGTGGTGTCGTATACAGTACTTGAAGTATTCCCCACTCATGTGTAATAATAGTCTTAAGGTAAGCATAAAGATTATTTATGCTTGGCATAGAGATTCTAGTGATCTACTCCCATTGCCCACATGACTTGACATAAAACAATCTATAGTTCAAGTTGTTTCTGTACCACTTCAGGAATACTCCTCAGAGCCTGTCACATGAGCCAAGATTATAGCTCGCTGCTCTTAGGTGTGACATAAAAGTTAAATCCATAAATCACTGATCAATAGCTATAAGTTGGACTTACTCGGGTTCACCCCAATCATATTGGCAGTAGAACTATAGAATCCAACCTCACAGCTAGCATTTATTCAACCTTCTTCAGCTGTCGACCTTATGATGTTCCGTTCTATGTCGGTGTGCTGGCTCCTTTTGCCATTATATACATCTGCAACTGCATCATATTCGTCATTGTCGTGGCTTCACTTATCAAACAGCAGAATAATAAGACTGTCTCCAAGGGGATGAAAACCCGCCTCAAGCAACGATTGATCATCGTAGTCACCCTCTCTCTCCTACTGGGCCTGGGATGGGGGTTGGGAATCCCTGCAACTGAGGGTATCGATGATCTAGTTGTGCGTACTTCCTTCCAGATCGTGTTCATTTCCTTGACTGCCTTCCAAGGATTGTTTATCTTCATAATGCACTGCGTGAGAGTGCCTGATGCTCGTAAGGTGTGGAAGCATTGTTTTAGATTGCATTCAGAGGGTGCATACTCAAAATCAACTCTTACTAGGAGTGGAGGAGCTGGATTCGTTTACAACAAAGCACTAAACAAGACTGGAACACTGACTACCGTGACAAGTGGTGATTCTTTAAGGCAATCCTTTGAGCCCCCCACGTTCACTCAGAATGCTGTTTCACCATGTGAAGCTTCCACCCTCACAGATTCAGTTTTCTCTCCCTCCATATTAGAATCAGATGTGATGGCAGAGCAAGACCCTGAGCTACCATCAACAGCAGATAGGGAACCGCTAGCTAAGGAGGAATGCAGAAGGGAGGCTCACACAGAATTGAAACAAGAGATTTCGAGGTTGCCAGAGATGCCAATTCGGCAGAATTCGAAAAAGATCCGTGCCGTGGATGAGCTGGAGAAGCACGACAAAGTGACAGGAAGGCTTCAGTCACTGAAAGAGGAAGAATGTGAAGATACTATCTTTGTGAACCCAGCTGCAGACCTTGGGAAACTATCATCTGCAGGCGTATTTCATTCTGCCCAATCAGCCAGCATGCACAAGGGTGTATGGCACAGCACCAATCCTACATTTTCCCTCCATCTCAGCGGAGAAGAGCCCAGGGTTGAGAGGATTAAGGTCACAAAGCTGTGAACTACTGCAGTGCGCGTTAACCCTTGACTGTGTTGCATTACTTATGCCCTCCCTTCACTAAGTTTACAGAGTGTGCTGATATCACTGTAGACACCTTTCGTAATGCTACATGAATGCGTTTGTAATAGGATGTTACCATGCACAGTGTATAATATTTATCATCCCCCTAGTGTTGCAAGTTCTTCTCAATACATAATAAGTGGAGGCCACTAGAGAATGAAGCCATCAAACTCATTCCAAAAACGTACACTTAGAGCTTTGAAGGTATCACAAGCAGTCTTATAGCTCACTAAACAGTCAGCTGTAGTGCAGGACATCGAAAGTGCATCCTAGATTCTGATTTGACCGAAAGTGTATCCTGATCCACTGAAGGCCACAATATAGCTATCCTTTTGTGCATCAAAATGCAAGATTCTGACAGCAAACCACCAGAATAACTATAGAAGAGCCAAAAATGTGGTTTGCCTGCAAAAGTTTCAGTTGTCTACATGCAGTTCACTCGCAACTTGTTCTTCCATTCCATATCATGCGCGCAGCCTATCACTCAACATGCTTTTCTACTGACAGTTCACTCAATACAAAGGTGTGTTCACAGACGGTGTGTTTACCAGCGGGGCTGGCTCTCGCTGCCAGTCGCTACTGGCAGGGTCCGCTGGCATTACTCACCACTTGGCAGGGCTGGTTCTCGATTGCTTTTCTGGGGGGGGGGGGGGGGGGGGGGGGGGGGGGGGAGGGGTCTCCAAAGACAGATTGGAAGTAATTATTCAGGCGATGAATAATTCCATGGGCCACATGACCCCAAAGCAAATTGATAGGCTGTTTGCTTGTGTACACTCGTGATAGACAGATAGCTACGTGAACACAATGATAGGTAGATACATCTGTAACACTCCCCTGTTACTTGGAGATCCCCCCCCCCCCCGTCAGTGAGGTATCTGAGGCTAGGTCTGCTGTACAGTCCCTACTGTGTGATGTGTGCATGGAATTGTAACACCCATTGTACTATGCTAGCTGGTCTATTGTGGATTTCTTTCACTGAAGGCTCATTCCCCCTTCGTCCGTGCTGGCTTTTCCTCAATCATGCCAACCCCGCCTAAAACGTTTAGATCCGCTTTGGGGGAATGGATATCATATTAGGGCCGAGCTAGTGTTACTGAGGGTAGGGTTGCACCACTGACTGTGTCCACAAGTGGATGCTGCCGATGCAGACGCATACTGAATTGGCTATCCGAATCACTGAAGCCGGCAGTGGAATGCTTTGGTCGCCCTTCAGAATAACAGCTCCATGAGCTTTGCAGCCAGTTGTTGGCTTGTGCGTGTACGTCATTAAGACCTTAAATATTCAGTCCGGATATGATACGTTGTCGACTGTCGTGGATGACAACAAAAACATAGTTGCGCATGCGCGAGCAGCGGATACCAAGCCGAGCCGCTTTTCTCTCCTCCCACGCAGCCTGGGAACGAGGCTCAGTGTTTTTGGCTATTTCGTAATGGCTAAGTTTTGGTTGCTCTACGCGTACTGCTTGTACTACCTTGCTGGACCAGCACTGTCCTCTCACTTCAGAGGAGCAGTCATCCGGTGGAGACCTGCCTCAAACCCCTACAATGGAAGTGTAAGTCTTTCCACATTAGCCAACCAGTTCGGGAGTATATATTATTGGTGTGAACATACTAATTAGTGTTTCAATTGCCCGGTAAGAGTGTGTAAATGTGGCCTTGTACATGATCGGCTGAATCTTAAGTGTGTGTGTGTGCGTGTGTATAACGGATGTGAGATGTTGGGGAGATTGGACTAGACTAGTGGCGCACGACCTTCGTACTTTTAATACTACAACTTCCAAACCTCCTGAACTCCGCAAAGAATGCTCAAGAACGTTGGGCAGGGGCTGAAACGTTCCAGAACGCCTGGGCCTGCACGCTATGCAATCGGGGAGCAGCATGCAGCTGAACTGGACACAATTGGGGAGTAGCAGCTGAAGCAGATGCAATCGGGGAGCAGCAGTTGAAGCAGATGCAATCGGGGAGCAGCAGTTGAAGCAGATGCAATCGGGGAGCAGCAGCTGAAGCAGATGCAATCAGGGAGCAGCAGCTGAAGCAGATGCAATCGGGGAGCAGCAGCTGAAGCAGATGCAATCGGGGAGCAGCAGCCGAAGCAAAATTCATGCAATCGGGGAGCAGCAGCTGAAGCGGATGCAATTAGAACTGGATGCAATTAGAACTGGTGACGGACTGTTATTTAATTGGTAAATGAGGGGGAGGTAGCTGGGAGAACTAAGCTGATTGTACATGACAGAGCAACAACATGGCACTGCGCATACAGGTCTCAACCATTGACCTTTGGTTGCCTCAAAATGATGTCATGTTTGCATGCGTATGTGCGAAGCAGGGTAAGTCATTTTCAACATGGATATTGGGCAGGAAGTAAGATAGGGGTCTCAACCATTGACCTTGGTTGCCTCAAAATGATGTCATGTTTGCATGCGTATGTGCGAAGCATTTTCAACATGGATATTGGGCAGGAAGTAAGATAGGTACCGGAAACATGAGTGCATCTAGAACCTACCCTAAATTATCGCCTTACTTCCTGCCAGACCAATTACCACTTCATTTCCTGCTTGTACTTTGTGGCTATGCTCTCTCATGTTTGTACTTGTAATTGTACAGCTGTGCTCCTGGTGGGCGTGTCAAATATTGACTATTGACTATTAAGCAATTGGTTTGTTCGCCTGTCCAGTGAAATTGCGATCTCGCGACATAGACCCCAAGAACAGCAAGGGACAGCAAATAGCAATAATAGGTGGCTGCATGTCATGGGGGAGACATATTACTATTATGTCAAAAATGAACAATTCTGGCAATTATCAGAATAACAAATCAGCTAGCTGTTTTTGAAAGGACTCGGTGATCATGAAGGGTGGAACCAAGGTTATGAATAGTTACGAAGATAGGAATTAGCCAAAATAACAGCGAAACGAAGCACCTTGACTCCAGTCAGGTACACATTGTTTAAGTCCCTTACAAAGGTTTTGTGGGCCTATGCCACAAGATTTCAAAAAGTGACTGCAAACGCCACTGCAAAGAATGATTTGTTATTGCCTTTGTCTCCAGAATTGTCACTTTGGCATTGTTGTAGTATATGTCCCCCATGACATGCAGCCACCTAGTGGCACTGGAGCACAGCAACGACTGATATGACTTGGAAGTTTTTTTAGACCACAGATGAGTGTACTACAAAACAAACTATTCGGTTACAACCTCATAGTGGGAGCTGATAGTTGAGTGATAGTTGAGTAAACTTCAGCAGATACCCACTAACAACTACTAATCATAAACTTGGTAGAGTCTATGGGATAGAGCGGACACGCAATGTATGCTAATACCAAAAAAATCTCAAAAACGGGCAGCAGCATTTACTGCATGTATTCATCTTCGAGTGTTTTCCTGGCCAAGAAGACTCCCAGTGTTGTGAAAAACCGTCACGAAAGTACTGCACCTGAAAGTCGCCAAACTGCCAAAATCGGTTTTCTTCTTTCTTCAGACGGGCTAGTTCAAATTTGACTGACTCCCTCACGACAATGTTTGCACAAAACAGCAGCATTATACACTGAGCAGTCCACCACTTTTTGACAACTTCAAAGTCTCACGAGACGCTTGAAACCGCCCACTCAATAACTATGGCTTCATCTGCGACACCATTTTCTTCATTTGTGTACATGCGTAGAGAGCAACTTTGAACTTTGAACTCAAAATTGTGTAGTGTGTGCAGAGTGAATGCTATCAAGTATGCTGCTACATAAATGAGGTAAACAAGTGTAAAAACTATAAATGTATGGAGATGTAGGGATAGCAGAACAGCAAGAAGTAAGAAAACAAGCAGGGATGATGGCATAAAACAGTTCAGTATACAACACCCTACATATTTTTCTCATTATGTATTATGTGGAAAGATATGTAAGATGGTGTTGTATACTGAACTGTTTTATGCATAATAGGAAATAGCTGGAAAAAACAGCCGAAACAATAGCCATGATGTCCGTGAAGTACATAGATCGTGAGAAAACACTGTTTCCTAGCGGTCAAATGCACTGCGTGTCCTGTTCTTGATGGGACTCTGAGGTCACGAAGAGGTGGAGCCAATGTTATGCATAGTTATGAGAAGTAGGAATTAGCCGAAATACAGCGAAACGGAGCGCCTTGACTTCAGTCATGTACATATAGAGCAGTTTTTTGCTATTTGCTATGCATTGTTTGACTCCATTTCGATGGTTTATGAGGGTCTATGTGGCGAGATTTCAATTTTTTTCACCTGACAGACAGACGACTGACTGACAGACAAAACCGATTGCTTAACCCCGCTTCGCGCATGCGCGCGCGGGGTAATTATTTACACAGCACAATTTTTCCCCTACCAGGAGTGTAATAAGTTATTGCCGAGCGGGAAGCGAGGCAACTAATCGTGCAGCAGGGCAGTCGAATCTGAGCTAGCGTATATCAATACATTAAGATTTTACGTGTCTGTGTGTGTGTGTGTGTGTGTGTGAGTGACGGAAGTGGGATGTTCGTGGGGCGGGACTAAACTATAGTGACGCGCGACCTTCGTACTTTAATTTATTTACGAACCCCGCGAAGAATGTTCGAGAACATTGGGTCCGGGCGCCGGGCATGGGCTGGAATCCAGTATGCAATCGGTGAGCAGCAGCCGAAGCGGACGCAATTGGGCGAGCAGCAGTTGAAGCGGACGCAATCGGGGAGCAGCAGTCGAAGCGGACGCGATCGGGAGCAGCAGCTGATCATGAAACTCGGCGGCGAGCAGCAGCTGAAGCGGGCGCAATCGGCGAGCAGCAGCTGGAGGCGGAGGCGGAGGCAAATGGGGAGCAGCAGTGCCGCAATCGGGCCCGGGAGCAGCAGCTGAAGCGGACGCAAGCGGCGAGCAGCGGACGCAATCGGGGAGAAGCAGCTCTTCAGAGGGCTGTTGGGCGCCGGATTACGCACGGTAGGCGAACAAGGGGGAAGTAGCTGAGCGAGCGAAGCGAGCTCAGCTACTTGTATATATATATGTTTGTAACGCCATAGATAATAGAACTACGTAGAAGGGATTGGAAACGCGCAAAAATTTTACGGGCACAAAGTCATTATGCTGGTTGCATGCTCGTTTCGGTTCTGTGATGGCTTCGTACCAGAATGAGAATGCCAACTAACCTTTTTTGGCAAAACGCCCCACCCAGTGTCAAGGTACAGAGGAAACAGCTGTCACCACAGTGGCACAGACCGCCCACTTGTACTAGCAGCTGTCCAAGGCTTCCAAGGGCTGAAGCGGAGGTGCGAAGCAGTGAATACGCGTTTTATGGATGAATAGAGGCAAGTTGCGCTTGTGTAGTTTTATAAGACGCTGTATAAGTGTAGTGCTTATGGATTGGGTGAAGTTCAACCTGGACTTGGTGTCTAAATGCCCTTGTAGGGTAAGTTTGGGTCGTGCAACTGGAATTAGTAGGCTACTAGTTGACTAAAATGTCATGTAATTTTCCCTTGGAAATCACAACTCCTTGTTCACTGTTTGTTAAATATTCTGCATGGAGTAGGTCAGGTACTGTTTACCATGTGCCCTTAAGGTAGCAGATACCCCTTTTAAACAGATTACCTTTAAACGTCGGGGGCCCCCGACGTTTAAAGGTAACCTAACGTAAAGTGGTATCTGCTACCTTAACCACATGAACAGAAACAGCAAAAAATTGTGCTAATGGCGGCCGCCGAAAAGGTAGTCAGTTTTCTCATACACATTCACTGCATTCTGTTCCTGCAGACTGAACCCAGGATAACTTTGTCTACATTAAGGGATTCACTCACTCTACCTTCAGAAGAATGGAGTGATCAATAATCCTCTTCAATGTCTATCTGCTTGTGCAAAATTTTACGCAAACCCAATGACATTGAGCAGCCGGTTACAGTCACCCATTCTTCTGAAGGTAGAGGGAGTGAATCCCTGAATGTAGACAAAGTTATCCTGGGTTCAATCTGCAGGAACAGAATGAAGTGAAAGTGTATGAGAAAACTAGCTAGACTACCCTTCTTGGTGGCCGCCATTAGGTTTGCTGTTTCCGCTCATTACATTATAAGCCCTACGTCGCAATCTTCTTGCACCCATTTCTACAAATCATGTGGATAAGGGCGCATGGTAAACAGTGCCTGACCTACTCAATGCAGAATATTTAACAAACAGTGAAGCGGCTTGTGGAAAAAACTACGTAAAGAGTTGTGATTTCCAAGGGAAATTACATGACATTTTAATCAATAGCCTAATAATCCCAGTGACACGAACCTAATTTACCCCATAAGGGCATGTAAACATTAAGGCCAAGCCTATCCCCACCGAATCCATTAGTGGTGCACTTACATGAAGTCTTAAAAAACTACACAAAACACAACTCACCTCAGTAAAACGTATTCATCCCATAAAAACCCGTATTCACAACTTCGCACAACGCTCTTGGAAGCCCCAGACACTTGGACAGCTGCTAGTACAAGTGGGCGGTCTGTGGTGACCGCTGTTTCCTCTGTACTTTGACACTGGGTGGAGCGTTTTGCCAAAAAAGGTTAGTTGCCATTATCACGCTCGTGCGCGAAGCCATCACAAACCGAAACGAGCATATATGCATAGGACAAGGGTTACCCGTAAAATTTTTGCGCGTTTTCCAATCCCTTCTACGTAGTTCTATTATCTATGGTAACGCTCAGGAATGCAATAAGGACGTCACTCGTACTCACTATGTATATTATGTATAAGTGCGCGTGGGCAATACTCACTATGCAGTGCGGGGGGGGGGGGCGGGGGGGGGCGGGGGGGGGGGGGGGGGGGCATCCACATAGCGAATGTCGTCCTTACAGTATAGTAACTGGCTGCTATTTATAACACAGAGTTTTGACTCCAAAAATGAGTATGGGTTTTGTGGTTGCATCATGAATATACTTACCTAGCCTATAGTCAGGGTGAGCTACATGAATTTACCAGGCTGCGAATACAGTACACCAGTGCTGGCAAGTATTAACTCGCTTCCCGCGAGGCTCTTCTGCGTGCATTCACGTATGCACTAGTAGTTATACTACCAGCTGCTGGAATATGTTAGTCAAAGCCTAGGCTTCTAATTGAGTAACTGCCGACCCACAGCAGCTGCTAGCTTGCACTACAGTGGCTTCTAAGTGCACTTGCTGAGTACTAAAGTGGCTTCTGTGTACACTGGTGACAAATTTTGTGTGAGTGCTCATGGTGATTAACTAAACTTATGAAGTCCCCAAAGGCAACACATTTCATGTGCTCAGAATAACAAACAAACAAGGAAGAAAAGAGGGATGGCCTGTCATACTCCACCTCTCAAGAATGCAAAGAAACAGCCCATCCTCAGTGCATTTTTACCCTGCATGTGCATGTGCGAAGTAGGGTTAAGCAATCCGTCGACATGTCAGCTGTCTGTCCAGTGAAAAAATTGAAATTGCGCGATCTACAGCTTGAATGATTGCTAAACCCGACAATAACTCAAAAATTAAACCAGCATCTGTGTCCCCAATAGTGATCAAAGCGCTTCTTTTCTGTGCAGCTCCAGCTTTGTCTTATTAAACAATGGTAGGGTCCTCCATTTTAACCCTTTAAGCCCCTATGACCTTCTATAGACATCATTTACACCCTATGCACTTGTAGGGCTTCTCATCAGACCAGGAAGTGCCCTTATAAGCATGCCTTATAAGGTTAAAAGTGAATAACGAACTAGTTACACTCCTGGTAGGGGAAAAATTGTGCCGCGTAAATAATGTAACCTAATTAACGTTTGAGTACTTAAGAATAGCCTGCAAAGATCCTGACTATACTGTTGTGATCGCTATCATGCAATGTCCTTCACAGTAAAATGGAATTATTTTTTTTGACATGATAGTTGTTACTTCATTGGCATGAGTGAAAATAATTGACCATGCACTCAGGAATGATACAATTTCAAACTCCCAAACCATAAAATTAATGTGTTTGCTGTTTACCAGAATCAGGAATACAAACTCCCAAACCACACTTGTTTGCTAGAATTCACACTGAGCAATGATGTGTGCAAATACTTTCAAGCTCCTAGACCACACTTGTTTAGTGTCCTTTATGAAGCGTGACAGAATTTTAAGGAGTGCATTTGGAATGGTGGATGGAAGACATGTTTGTCCATTCTCTTCATGGTACATACCAGTTAGGTATGCATCATCTGCCAGTGTTACCTGGTTAGTTTGCAGTGCATGGGAGTTCACTGAAACCAGAGTAACTACTCTGTGTTTTTTCCAGTGTTAATTTAATTGTCGTACAATTTTGGTGCTGAAACTCACCTTGGTGGTGGAGATACAAGCGCTTTTGTAGTGCCGTTGGCCGCCATTGCTCGATTGCTCTCTTCGAAGTTCTTTGCCAGTACAGCTCTTACGAAGGCCCCACAAAGATTCTGACCACTCAGGTGTGATCGCTGTTGTTTACTGACGCTCACATGCCAAAACTCACCGTGCTGGCTAAGTTGTGAGCGCTGTAATAAGTTCTTGTCTTCCCTTGGACGCCATTGCCGACTCGATCGACCGAGCGTGGTCCTCACGTGACATGTGTTGGAATGATCGAGCTGCATGCAAGGCATAGCTTGCGCGACCAGCGAGTTGCAACCGGTTGCAACATGGCTACCAGTCAAGGTTGGGCAGGATGATAGTTTTGTAGAGATGGAGAGCGTCTGTTGATCTGCTTGGTGGAAGTGGCGGTAGAGCATGCCAAGCTTATGCTTGGCTTTGGCACAGGTGTTAGAGATGTGCTGGGACCATTTCAGGTCACTGGAGATGGCTAACCCCTTGACAGTCTCCATCAAAGCTTCCCGCGAGGCATCTCTGCATGGTCAACCACGTATGCACTAGTAACACTAAGATTGAGTATATTGGTGTTTGATACCAGACATTGGATCTATACATCGAAATCATGTTTACATTGATTTTTCTCTCTCATTCACACAATAAGCCAGTTGCACGCAGTGAAAGTATTCACGGAATGTATGACGTCACATCCGGTTGCTCTATTGCAGCTACGTTAAGTATTGCAGTCAATGGCGAAATCGGTAGGTGGGCGTTTGAAATGTGCGCGTGATTAAAACTATGCAGATCAGACAATTTAAGTGACCGTGGCGATAAACAAGAGACCTGGACGGTCAAGACGGTGAGCGAAGTGTGAGAATCGGTTGAAGTACGAACGAGAACAAAGCGGTCTTGCTACGTCTACAGCCCCCCTGCCTCCAGTGTTCAGGCTCTGGTCCTGCATAGCTAGATTATTATACTTCGAAGGTATTAGCTATGGTTTCTGTGACACTTACTGCTACGGACATACCGGGAGCAGACCTGAGCGAGCTGTTGGTTCTCTTTTGGCATCGCTATCGGGAAAAGTGCCTGGAACAAGCTCACGACAGCGACCTCAGCTGCCTGCCATCCATCCAAAACACGCTGAACCATCTTGGTCTCGAACCTGGATCACTTGGAAATCGGTGGAAGAAGGCGCTCGGATCCTGGCTTGGGTTGTTGCCACAACACGTTACAGGTATGTCCAGCATACTGCGTTGTTCTCGTTCGTACTTCAACCGATTCTCACTCTTTGCACACCGTCTTTACCACCAGGTCTCTTGTCCATCACCACAGTCACATGAACTGTGTAATCGGTATGGTTTTAGTCACGCGCAGGTTTCAAACCGCCCCCTGCCAATTTTGCCATTCACTGCAATACTTAACATGGCTACAAAAGAGCAACCGGATGTGACGTCACGTCAATCAAATTCCTTCGCTCTTGTGTGCAACTGGCTTATTGTATGTACATCATGATCACCTGACATACCTGTAACAACACATATGCAATGACCCTAATTATGTATGCACCGAGAGACAATGTTCCATAATTATGCTCATCTTCTGGCACTTGCAAAAGCATGGAAAATCCAGTCAATGACCAAAGTTAGGCTCATTCTCGGCCCTCTTAGTAACTTAACAAGTGAGTCTTTAAAAGACTTGATGTGTCTCGGCACGACTTGGTATCAGCTAGAATCATGCAGAGGACTCATGGCAGCTGCTTAACCCATTATTATTACTGCAAAACCTGTTAGCTATGAGACTTTCAGCTTAAGTGAGCGTCAATATCCTTGGAGGTTCTGTGTGAGCAAGGGGTGGGTCAGGAATGTTCACCCAAAGGGTGAAAGCAGTATGGCTTGATGTTTAGTCAACTCTTTCAGCACTTATCTATATAGCTAGCTAGCTAGCTAGAGCTGAGTGAGTTAGTATGCATTGGGATGGCTGAGTGGATGAGTGAGTATTCATTGTCCTGAATTAAGTACTATAGGTACGTAGCAGCAGCTTGATAAGAGGATTCATGAGCAGCCATGCAAACCCATAATCATTTTTGAAGATCTAGTTGCAGGCTATAAATACGTTTGACACCCTATTAAGAGTGTAGAGCATGCAGCACTTGCGCGGGCGCATTGCGAAAAGCGACGTACCACGTACGTACGTACGCACGTACGTACGTACCTACGCATCCAGCACTGTGTCTCGGCACTTCGGTGCCGAGACAAAAAATCACCAGTACATATCTTGTACCACATTGTCTGGTTTTGATTATGCACCTCTGTTAGGCTCAGTCGTCCCCAGGTTTGCATAATATCCTGTTGTTTTTTTGTTACGTCAAGCATGAATAGTTAAATTAACTAGGCAGAAGCTTAATATGGTCTTCTACCCCCCAATAATGGTGTTAGTCTCATACAATATTCGATGTTCAATTAGCTGCTATGAGGTATGGTATAATTCAAGTAGAGTCCTCCCATTGGACTTTAACCTCTTGAGGAGCCTTGGGCTAAGTCGGTCAAAATCATACATGCTTACCGGATTTAGAGTCAGGCAACCTCAAACTGTGTACCAAAATTTGGTGTCGGGGGTCATGCTCCAAGTCCCCCTTGGATGCTTCTGCATTTACAACTGTTTCAGCATCCACATGCACACATAGCTACTATTATTGCAGCTACTATTCTCCTCTCACTGCAGGTTGAGATAACACATCGTATTGCTTGGAGTAGATCTACATCAGAGGGTGGCTCCTGCACCCAGGCTACAATTAATGCTAGAACACTTCTCGGTGTTGGATCTCTCAGATGTCGAAGTGGTTGCAATGGGACAGTAGGATCCATGCAATATTACTGCACTGATTTCAGCACCACAGAGAATTGGTCTGCAGGAGAGAGATCCTACACATACAATGCTAGTGCAGTAACATCTTTTGAAGCTTCGTGAGTTATTGCAATTTCTTTTTCAATGGTATACCCTTGTTTGCATGCTAATGACGCAAATATGCTTTGTTTGATTTTCAGGTTCGCTAGTGGTGAATGGCTTAGTACACTAGCTGTTGGTGCAGATGGAGATTGGGAAGTCCGGGTCAAAGGCAACTTAGCACCAAGTGCTGACACTGGATCAGTCAACAGTTCCCCAATCTCTGCTATATCTCCAACTGTTCGACTACAGCACGGATGTAGTCACACAATTCGAATACCAGGTTTATAGCTACACTATTAGCTACACCAAAGTAAACCACATTGGGTGTATTTAGTAGAGTGAATGTGAGCTTCTTACTTATATATACACTTGCAGTGTTTAACATCTAAGAATCATTTCAGCTTGAATTCAAACTTCCACACACACATCTCGCTTTTAGTGGCAGATGTTGATGGCGATGATGTTCGGTGTAGGTGGGCTGAAAGCTCTCAAGGAGAGTGCTCTGGTGTTTGCAGGGCCTTCACTGGTTCAACTCTTGTTGGGGTACACACTTTGCTATCTGACAAGCTCTCGGCCTATAATTACACAATTCTCCCATGCTGTCTAAATATCAAATGGGGCAATAACTATTCCATTATTAAAATAATAAAATGAGCTCTCACAAAAGAGCTCATAATTTTGCTGTTACACAATGCTTATATCGAGTGCTGGATTCATGCAAACAGCTTGCAAGTCTGCATGCCATTTTTGTCTCGGCACCGAAGTGCCGAGACACAGTGCTGGATGCGTAGGTACGTACGTACGTGCGTACGTACGTACGTGCGTACGTACGTACGTGGTACGTACGTACGTCGCTTTTCGCAATGCGCCCGCGCAAGTGCTGCATGCTCTACACTCTTAATAGGGTGTCAAACGTATTTATAGCCTGCAACTAGATCTTCAAAAATGATTATGGGTTTGCATGGCTGCTCATGAATCCTCTTATCAAGCTGCTGCTACGTACCTATAGTACTTAATTCAGGACAATGAATACTCACTCATCCACTCAGCCATCCCAATGCATACTAACTCACTCAGCTCTAGCTAGCTAGCTAGCTAGCTATATAGATAAGTGCTGAAAGAGTTGACTAAACATCAAGCCATACTGCTTTCACCCTTTGGGTGAACATTCCTGACCCACCCCTTGCTCACACAGAACCTCCAAGGATATTGACGCTCACTTAAGCTGAAAGTCTCATAGCTAACAGGTTTTGCAGTAATAATAATGGGTTAAGCAGCTGCCATGAGTCCTCTGCATGATTCTAGCTGATACCAAATCGTGCCGAGACACATCAAGTCTTTTAAAGACTCACTTGTTAACTTATATATGCTCTACAGTCTAAATTTTATTTGTTACTGTCTTTCTCTGTGTACGTAGTGCAATCTTCAGTACCCGGCTACTGGTGCAGCTGGTTTGTATGCTGTAGCTTTGCAGATTGAAGACTTTGCCACCACAACATCCACCACTCCTCTCAGCAGTGTTCCACTTCAGTTCATCGTTGAGGTGTTTACTTCCACGGTGTCTTGTGCTAGTGGTACTCAACCTGAACTTGTTGGTGTTACCAGAGTGGATGGATCATGTGTTGGAGTACCATCCACCTACCAAGAACCAATTATTGCAAAGAGTCGAGGCACAGGTGTCAGGTTAGTACAAGCATGCTATCCATCTATAGCTCTGTCCAATGTACCCCACATTGAGACCAAGCTGTAGTAATCATCGGTTGATCTGTTGTGCCATTCAGCTGTTATGATTTTGGGAATGGATAAACTTCAATTGTAAATGTATAGTTTCATGGATAATATATACCTTCCACAGTTATAACATATTATCTATGATATAGTTTTTCACCACCTCGCAAGCAGTAGCAGTGCACTTGCATGCAGTTGTTGTACAGTAATGTAGCCAGAAGAAGGCCTGGTTCGGACCGAAACATTGCTGTATATTGATGTACAATGGCGAGAAGACAGATGAGAGTGCAGCGACGGAACCAATGCCAATTAACACTAGCAAAGTCAGTAGCAAAGGAGATAACATCTCTAATATTATTACAGTATGTGTCTAGACTACGGTGAAGGCATTACTCATTTTTGATTATTCTTCCTGTATCAACCAGTTACTGAGCCAAATGGCCTTAGTAGCTACAGTAACTATAAATTATGTCTTCTGCTGTTTCGTGTTATCAAGAACCTGGCTGCACAATGTAGTTGGATTACCATAGAGATATACTACTGTTTTTTTTGTTCTTTTTTGTTCCGCAGTATTGTCGATATCCTCACAGTGTCCCCACTTGGCTTGCAGAAGTCAAGTCTGACAGCATCCACTACCCCACAGGAGTGGTATGTGGATATAACATGGACACCTACTTCCTCACAAAGTGGACCAAATATCTTCTGCTATTATGCACTTGATAGTATTGGGTGAGTTTGACTACATACTAACTTGATTTCTGTACATGATAAAAGAGAAATACATTCTGAGTTAAACACCGAAGCCAATATCCCATGAATTAGCCTTTGAAATACCTATTATAGCTACAAGAGCAAATGCCATGCATCCTTGCATCCCTCATGTTGGCACTTCTTCCACTGCAGATTGTCATCCCCTCAGTCCTGCATCACTCTCTTAGGAGCAGGTAAGCCAAAGTTTCAACCATCGTATAACTAGTGTGGTTACTGAATGGAGTGGAAAATGGTGACACATAATTGTCAGCCCTATCTAAGAAGGAGGCTGCATGCACCATTAATACATTAAGATTTTAACCGTGTGTTTGTGTGTGTGTGTGTGTGTGTGTAACAGAAAAAGGATGTTTGTGGGGCAGGACTAGACTAGCTAGTGACGTGCGACCTTCATACTTCAATTTACTGAACCTCGAACTCTGCGAGGAATGCTGCATTGGGCACGGGCTGGAATCTTCCAGAGAACAGCTGGCAGATGCAATCGGGGAGCAGCAGTTGAAGCGGACGCAATCGGGGAGCAGCAGTTGAATTGAAACAGACGCAATTGGGAGCAGCAGCTCTGCACAGAGAGCTGTCCGGCGCCAGATTACTCACATAGCTGAGCGAAGCTACTTGTAATACTTAACAGTATAGGCAGTTAGTATTCTTGTCTACATGATTGTACACTTTGTCCATATTCTTTTATTTATCTATACACATTTGATTGTCCCCTTGCAGTGCAACCACCTCAGTTGATTCGGAACTCTGTATCACTAACTAATCCTAGTCAGTGGTCAATGCAGTTTGACAGACAAGTAAGATTTATTCGTGTAACTCAATTGGCAGCTTAGCGCATAATTATACAGATATAATAAGCAGGGATGTGCTTTCAAAC
This sequence comes from Axinella damicornis, assembly GCA_963931865.1. Classification (NCBI taxonomy): domain Eukaryota; kingdom Metazoa; phylum Porifera; class Demospongiae; order Axinellida; family Axinellidae; genus Axinella; species Axinella damicornis. The sequence continues at coordinate 3,042,455 of OZ007516.1, read as the reverse complement.
AGTTCCAGATTGTGGACTTAACTTTGTTTTATGCTTAAGTTGGTCTTCTAGGGAGGTGGTGCAGAGTGGTGAAGAAAACTAAAATAGTTTCCATTAAGTACATTTTGAGCAGAGAAACAAACCAAGAATAACAAGACTCCTCGTGTCGTGAAAAACCGTCACGAAAGTACCACACCATGTACTCGTAAAACAGTAAATTGTGTATGTGGTTGATTATAAAGGCCTAATTAGGCCTATAAGTGTACCGTTTCTGAGATTTTTTTGTATTAGCATATATCCGCTATTGCGTGTCTGTCGTATCCCTACATATACAGAGTCTACCGACTCTATTTTTTTTTTTTTTTTTTTTTTTTTTTCTTTAGGAACATTTCCCCAGATGGGCAGGATTGGCAGAAAGCAATTTAATGCTTATTTGAAGCCTCTCCTGGGAAGGGAAACCAGAAAGCCTGGAGAAAAACCCTTCCTAGGCGCAACTGGTGGGACTCGAACCTGTGGCCTCTCACACCACAGTCAAGTGCTTTAACCACTAGGCCACACAGTCCTATGATACTGGTATATATACTGACAATTGTGTATGGATGTGGATCATTTCAAATCAATTTGTATGATTAGAATGTACCCTTCCAGTTCCGTAGACCAACCAGCAGCCGATTCATCAGGATATATGATGCAAGTAACACACCGGTTGTTGCCATCGACGTTTCAACATCTTCTTCGGTCACATACCCAGCAACCACCTCTGGACGAACACTTACCTTCAGCACCACCTACAGCTTCACACTAAATGCAATCTACTATGTACTCCTGGACCCTGGTAGGCATTTCACACAGTGATCATCATGTGTCCCACATACAATATATCGCCAGCATCTGCACAATGCATGCAGCTAGACACGTTTCAATACATTTAGCATGTGTCTGTGAATGCATGCCTAATGGAAGTGCTGGATCAGGACTACACTAGTGATATGCAACCTTCGTACTTTCAGTGCTCACTATCGCACAAGGTAGGACGCTTCACATTGGCTCATGAAACTATAATGAGATGACATGGTGGTAACCAATGAAGGGATGTCATGTCACTTTGATGTGGCTAGTGGTCCTTTCAAGTGTCATATCAGTACCCGGTGCTTTGTTGTAGCTGAGCAGGAGAAATCCTTGAAAAAACAAAAGCAAGAGCTCAAATAGCTTGTCGAATGTAGCAGGATCCCATATGGGCTCCTGAATGTATTTTGAGTGTGAATAGCTAGCTGGAGTGTGTTGGAATGTTTGTGGGGCTGCTGAGGTGCCTGAATGCCAGCCTGGAAGATGAGTGGCATCCTACATGCAGTTCTCTGGCCAAGAAAGTTGACCTGTCGTCATTGTAGGCCCCACCCATTTTTGGTATTCAGCCAGTTTGCCCCAGTGTGGGGTCAGTGGGAAGGAGTAGATTTGTGGCCTCAACTCCTAGTTTGCAGTGGTGTAGAATTTATTTGAATACAATGTCATGTAGCCAAAATCCTTTTTTTGGCCTAGAGCCTGGATGTGAAGTGATCCCATGATAAATTTATATGTACGTAGTTTTTTTTTGCTTGTTGTGCATGTGTATTGATGATGGGGTCAGACTGTGGGTGGGGCCTAGGGGAGGGTCTAAATTCTCAGTTTAGTAGAGGGACTCAAAATTGGGGGAGCAGTTTCAAACAGAGGGAGCAGTTTCATGCAAATTAGTTCAAATTTGTGTAGACTTGGATGTTGCTGTCAATTTTGTTCATAGATTATACCGAAGTGTCCTACCTTAATCAGCTATTTAAAATGCACACTCTGTTTGAACACTTGCAGGTGTGGCAGTCGGAACTGAATTTTGTGGTGCAGAATCTGCTGCAGTTCGTGATCCAACATTTTTGCCTTTCACAAAGGGTATGTTACAACATGAGAGTGTATGGCCATAACTACATTCACTTGTATACAAATTAGTCTCTATATACACAAATGGCACTGAGCAATGAGTTAGAGTGAGCATGCAATGCTGGCCGATGGGAAAACAATTTTTTTACAGCATTCACAACTTCGCTACCAGGATGAGTTTTGGCACGTAAGCATCAGTGCATGACAGTGATAGCGATGGTGCAGTCAGAATCTCCTTTCCTGCTGAAAACCGTGATGGCCACACTCTTCGTTTCATACGTCTTTGTCCTGCTTCTCGATCTTGTGAAGTCACGTCGAACTTCACACAGAGACAAAGGAATAATGATTATACCATTTCAAATGACTGTTCCTCACCCATGAATGTGCTTAGCTTGCATATTATATATTCAGTGCACAAAGACAAAGTCACACCCAACTTAATTGACTGAAATATGAATATGCACAAGGTTCCATTTACTTGAACCTCCCACATACGTACCAGACGTTCTAGTCTACCCAAGCTCTCTTCCAAATTGGTTATTAGCCTGCATCACTTGGCTGTAGATAGATCTTGGACAAAGGCATTTGTTTGCAATGTGCATCACTGATTAGTTGTACCTACCTTCCTCCCCCCAGTCGTTGAACCAATGGATAACACATCAGGTATGAATGTGTCAGCATTGAATTGCTTCAACAGTGTGGACACTGTTGATATAGTGCTTTGATCTTGTTTTTTGGTTCAGCTTCTGCAATCACAACTGCATACTTTCAGCTCAGACTGAAGCCAGTGAGGGAATGTGTGACATGGGTGGTAAGTTTGCACAGCTAGTATATAGTCCTCTGGTTATGTGACATACATACTAAAAGGCTGATTGTATTGCGTTTTCAGGATGAAGACAGGAGTCAAAAGTTCATGGACATTGTGTCTGCTGTGGTACAGTCAGTTCAAGGGGATTGCTCATGCAATTTTACTGAAATCAATATACCAAATTTTGAGTTCAGCTGCAGAAGTATCGAGAATACTGTTGTCTTCAGGGCGGAGATCGTTTACAGTAACTTTGGGGAAGATCCATACAGAGCAGATGACCTAGTTGCATTGGTGACAACATGGGCACAAAGTGGAACAACTTCAATCAATGTTGATTCAGCAAGGCTAGATATAGACTCCTCATGTCCTACACAACTCGAATCGTTTGAAGCTGGGGACTGTGAATCTGAGATAACTATTGGACCAGCTGCAGGTGGTATGAATGTTGCTGCATTTGGTGGAGCCATTGGAGCTGTCTCTGTGCTGCTGATAGCAGTTAGTACCGTTAGTGTGGTCATTATCGTGGTACAGAGAACAAGAAACCAGAAAAGGTTCAGGTACAAAAGCATTCACATTATGGATAGATTCATTCACCTTTGATCACCAGCTTTGCACTTTGCACTTTGCACTTTCACCATTTTGTTACTTGCAGTCCCAATAACGTGTGTCAAGATCATGAACTTTCCAAGTTCCACAATCCAGCAAATGGGAAGTCTGGCCCTTCAAGTCGAGACCGTGTTGAAACAGAGAGTAACCCTGCCTATGGATACTACAGCTCCTCAAGGCCGGAGGAGCAAAAGGAGGAGGAAGAGGAGAACCATGTGTATGATAACATTCGTTACGACCAGCCTGGTCACTGAACAAGTTGAAAACAGACAGAAATTGGGCATAGTAATATGCCATATGTTTTGGCTAGTTGTTATGGCTTTTTAAGGTTTGCAACTTTGTGTATAGCTCCTAGATACTGCACAACTACACACACATTTTGTTTGCTGGAATTATTATTCTGAAAGTGCGTAACATAGGCCTCCAGAAGGCAAGTAGCTTTTGTATTCTGGTACATGTAGTGGTGAAAAGATTGATAGCTGGAACTTCCTAATGAGTTTGCCTGCCCTGTTTTCATATTGTGCAATATACCAGTACCTCTTGATGATGATGATGAATCTATGTTCATAATTATATAGCCTCGTTAGAGAGGTGGTTAGGAATAGTGATGGCGTGTCATATTCTACCTCTCGAAAAACCTAAGAAACAAGCCATTAACAAGCCTCAATCCCATCCCATTTATGTTGATATTGTATAGGACCAATACAAGTATGGTCTGCATGAATGCTATTGTAATCTCATATGGTTTCACTGTACCTCATATATAGACAATTATTAGACATGCACAAATGATCTGTATGTTATATTGATCATCCCTATACCGAGTGTGTGCAAATACCTCTTCATAAAATGTAAGCTGCAGTACATGGTTTGTAGACTCTACATAATTATTCTGGGTTTGTAGACTCCATGTTTTTGTTGCCACACACAATTATCATGGAGTCGGTAGACTCTGTATGTAGGGATAGAGCAGACATGCAATATACCCTCTAAAAGTTTTAGCCAACATACAAGCCTTTATAACAACTTACCATTCATCTTCGAGTGTTTTTCTACCCAAGATGACTCCCAGTGTTGTAAAAAAAGCTGGGGTCATGCAATGAAATTAAAGTTGGAGATATGGCTGAAAGATTCTTAGTAGCTAGCCACAAAGGGGGGTCATGAACCAACAACAAAGTAAGTCCTCGATATCCTTACGAGCTGAGCTGTTTTTGACTTCCCAATCGATCAGTGACGTAATCCACAATAATTATGGGTGCGCTCTATGACTTCATTGGTCATCAAACAGTCAAGATGAGAAAGGCGTTAGTGACAAGAAATCTCACTCAAACCACCAGGAGGAACTTTCCAATAGTATCTACATCTTAGAGCACTCCACGTTTATAATTTGCCACCAGAATTGCGACATGGTTTTATGATATGATACTATAATAGCAGGTGACAATCAGCTAGAAAAGTACAATTTGCTTTGTATTTTGCTAGTAGCTGGGTACATAGCTATTATGGCTAGTGTCATCCCATAATATGACACTGCATGGAGAAAAGTAAATTTGCTACAAGTGCTGGGAGTTTACTTAGAGCACAATAAGTGCACTCCAAAAGAAAGTCATGCATGGGTTAAAACCTCCATGAATGCAATCCTGGAAAGGAATTCAGTGGGAGCTGATTCCTAAGTGATGCTTGAGTCCACTGACTAATTATCACTGCATTTTCTGAATTTGCATGGAAGGATATATAGTCGTGCAACTGTAGTAGCCAATTGTTTTGCTAAAATAATTATGGTTTTCAGTGATATTAATATTGAGAGCAATTAGCTTATGCATGTGCAGTTTCACAATGGTTAAGTGTTGGTTGCTGTACACATACTGCTTGTACTACCTTGCTGGTCTAGCACTGTCCTCCCACTTCAGAGGAGCAGTCATCCAGTGGAGACCTGCCTCAAATCCCTACAATGGAAGTGTAAGTTCTTTACTTTGTTTGTACTTATTAACTCTTTACCAACCATAAGAAACAGCTTGGGGTTATTGGAGCTCATGATGCATGGCATTTGCAGTATAGTTTGTAAAGAGTTAACATATTTGCTAACCAACCAGTTCACACCTGGGATATGCATATATGTATGATGTGAGCAATAATTAAATGGGTTTTTTCGACATATCACCAAGGGTGATTAGATGTGGCTCAGGCCATGTAGATCTATGTGCTGGGCTGAATCCTGGCATTTGAACACATTTTCAAAACCCTGCAGAATGATATGTGGTTGTTTACAGCACAATATACCTATACAGTTAAGTATTTGTTATCCTGACTCTTCACGACACACAAAATGGGTGGGGCTGTGTAATTCTGCAGGCGGTCAACTTTATGTACACATAACTCTTAGGATAGCATGCCTGGTGCAGGCGTTTCTCTCAGGTGGTGTGACTCACAATTTGTTCAGTTGATTTCAAAGAGGGTAACTTGGGATGGATCCTAGTGGTGCAGACACTTGTGCAATGCCTTGCTATACAATAGATGACAGGTAGCCTACTAAAAGATTTCTAAATGGTCATTATCACTAGGGGCAAATTGTCCTGGTGTGTGGTATAGGTGTTCTGTGTCACCCATTCTCAACATGGAATGCCCTCAGAGGGCAGCCATGGCCCACCAGACTGAGTGTCTCTTACAGACTGATGTAACTCATATAGGTCCAGGCTTTTGTTTCATTTAGTTATGTAACCTACTCCCTGAGTCCACATGTAGTGCTGCAAAAACTATTTTTAAATTAGTACGTTAGCTATAATTATATAGGAGTAGTTTGTGCTGTGCAAAACTATTCCATTAAATGTCGTATGCCGGCCTCAGCAATATGTAGTTGCTGCAGCATTCAAATTCTCAAGCATCATTCTTAGGATTGCATAGTAAATTGATACTTTGAAGCCGCATATATGCAGTTCCTATAACAAATTGGCCAATTTGTTCATGTACTACAGTATGTCTTTGATGTATGTAACGTCATATGTAGGAGTTGAGGCCTCATCAGATTGCTGCCACATTCCAGTTCTCAAGAGTCATACACCTGTACCTGCAGAATAATTAAGTTCTGTATGTGGTTCTTATATAGTATACATGATTGTGACAAATTGACTACTTTTAAGGGGCCAACGGTTACTATGGTGAGTGTTATGGGGTTGTTTGATAGATTTAGCTAATATAGTGCCTAGCTAGTTACAGGTACATGTAGCAATTGATGACATAATTATATGCAAGCACCAGCTGCTTCATGAAAGATGCCTAGAGTGCCAGTCCATATGCATGCAGATTGCACCTCCTCATGGCACCTAATTTGGGAGAGGAATGCCACTGGACCCCTAGAGGCTGTTTGAACAAATGTCAGCATGCCACAATAGCTATATATTATGTGAAATGGCCTCACCACCAACAGCCCTGATACACACACACACACAGGACACACATTGAACAGACATGTATAGTCTAGATCCAAGTGAAACTGTAAGGATTAGATGCATGAGGAACTGTGAATAAGTTCAACCAGCTTGGACTGTGCCCGTAACCAAATTAACACTGCCCTCAGTTCACAGGTTGCTTAAGTGGGTGCCCTCATGTAGCTAAGGGCTCTACCCTATACTTATAGGATTTAGAGTCAGTCAACCTCATACTACACACCAAGAACTGCGTGGTGGGAGCATGCTCCTAGTTCCCCAAGATTATAATTATAGACTGCAATTTATTAATGTTTCAGCACCACTGTAAGGTGCAAACTGTAGATATACCGGTAGCTACTATTCCTTGGAATGCAGATTGAGATAACACATCACACTGCTTGGAGGAGATCAGCTGGGGGGCTCTCCTGCACCCAGGCTATGATCAATGCTCAAACATTTACAACTGTTTCAGCATACACATGCATGCACACACATAATAAAAATTGCAGCTACTATTCCTCTCACTGCAGGTTGAGATAACACATCGTATTGCTTTGAGAGGTAGCTCCTGCACCCAGACTACAATTAATGCTCGAACACTTCTTGGTGGTGGAGCTCTCATATGTCGAAGAGGTTGCAGTGGGGTAGTAGGATCCATGCTATTTTACTGCACTGATTTCAGCACCACAGAGGATTGGTCTGCAGGAGAGAGATCCTACACATATAATGCTGGTGCAGTAACATCTTTTCAAGCTTCGTGAGTTATTGCAAGTACTTTTTCTATGGTATACCCTTGTTTGCATGCAAATATGCTTTGTAAATATGCTTTGTTTGATTTTCAGGTTCGCTGGTGGTAATTGGCTTAGGACACTAGCTGTTGGTGCAGATGGAGATTGGGAAGTCCGGGTCAAAGGCAACTTAACACCAAGGGCTGACACTGGATCAGTCAACAGTTCTCCAATCTCTGCTGTATCTCCAACTGTTCGACTGCAACAAGGATGTAGTCACACAATTCGAATACCAGGTTAATACACTATTAGCTCACCAAAGTAACAAATGCTACACATTGGGATTTATAGTAGAGTGAATGTGAGCTGCATGCTTACTTATAATTATGACAACCAGTAACATAGCTGATATATATCTAATACAGCTATAGACTAGCAAATATACACTTGCAGTGTTTAACATCTAAGAATAAATTTATGTAGGTATCTCATTTCAGCTTGAATTCAACTTCCACACAATATACATGTATTTCACTTTTTAGTGGAAGATGTTGATGGCGATGATGTTCGGTGTAGGTGGGCTGAAAGCTCTCAAGGAGAGTGCTCTGATGTTTGCAGGGCCTTCACTGGTTCAACTCTTGTTGGGGTATGTATGTAGCTATCTGACAAGATCTTTGCCTAATTTACACACTGGTCAGTTCTCCCAAATGAAATACTATTCCAGACCGGAAATTTTGTAATAGCTCATAATGCACTACTCTAATAATGAGTGCTGAGTTCATGTCAACAGTGTCTGAGTTTCATTAACCTCGCCCCGCCCATGCGGGGGAGGTTCTAGTACTCATTGTGTGTGTCTGTCCATCTGTCTGTCTGTCTGTCTGTTACCGTTCTAGTGGGCGCTGCGTGTACTTCACGAGCGAGACCAAGGTATCAAAACAAAGTGCTCGACGTAAGGAACAAAATTAACATAGCAATTTGGATAAAAATGTTTAGTTCGAGAGTTATGACAGTTTTTAGCTCACCGCGAAAACTTTACTTGGTGCTTGTGCCACAAAATCGACATCAGCGGGTCACTAGCGCTGTTACTAGACTACTGGTACGTGAAGCGTGGCGTCTAGCGACACCAGCGCTACCACAAACCAAGCGGCAAACAGTGACAAACTGATGAGCTAGCGGGCTATAGTCTGGTTCCCGATACCAGACCCCGAACGCGCACCGGATGACACGTGATACTTGCACGTGCAGTGCAGTATGCGCGCAACAAAGACGGATCGGAGACCACTCGTGAACGAACCTACCTATCTCATTGGCTAATAGATCGAGCACCGTCATGAACTTCTGCCTCCTCGGTGGCGACAACAAAGACGGAGACAGCTCGTGGGTCTACCGCCATGGCCGGTGACGTACCTGCTAGACTGCTTCAGCTAACGCTAACCTGACTCACAGTTGCTGTGATGTGCACGAGTGTATGTTTAGTGTCATAATTTCCGTGCAATCACATAATTGAGTCTGATGACCGTCATGTCAATGCAACTGCTCCATGCATGTACTGCACCTGCACTTCGCTCAGGCTCGCCCTCCAATGTCCTGCATTCCGCTAGTAGATCTTATTGGTACGCTTCTCTACATGAGGGCGAGGTTTGCACTTTAGTGCTTTTTCATTTGTTACTGTCTTTCTCTGTGTACATAGTGCAATCTTCAGTACCCGGCTACTGGTGCAGCTGGTTTGTATGCTGTAGCTTTGCAGATTGAGGACTTTGCCACCACGACAGCCACCATTCCTTTCAGCAGTGTTCCACTTCAGTTCCTTGTTGAGGTGTTTACTTCCACAGTGTCTTGTGCTAGCGGTACTCAACCTGAATTTGTTGGTGTTACCAGAGTGGATGGATCATGTGTCGGAGTACCATCCACCTACCAAGAACCGATTGTTGCAAAGGGTCGAGGTACAGGTGTCAGGTTAGTACAAACAAGACTGCGTGCCTAACATCTACTAGATATTGTATACGTACATTGAGGCTGACTTCATACAATATGAGGTGTTAGTATTGATGCTTTACGATTACTGACTACTTCTTTGAACATTCACCCTCAAAAAACACAAATTCACTATCCACTTGTAGTATAGAATGGGCCTAAGATCAACAACACTGTTTCTTCCGTAAGCTACCACTGTTTCTTCCGTATGAGATCTTAATTTTTAGACTGTGATATAAACATTCTCCAATTTCCTCTGTCAGCCTATTACTGATCCATATGTATAGCTGTACTAATTGTGTCTTCAGCAGCACAACTGTTTCATGCTATCAGGATTATGTAGACAGATGTGCTACCACTGTTTCTTCTGCAGCATTGTCAAGATCCTCACAGGTTCCCCACTTGGCTTGCAGAAGTCAAGTCTAACCGCATCCACTGCCTCACAGGAGTGGTATGTGGATATAACGTGGACACCTACTTCCTCCCAAAGTGGACCAAATATCTTTTGCTATTACGCACTTGACAGTAATGGGTGAGTTTGACTTTCAATGAAAGAAACTAGATTTCTGTTAATATAGCTAAAACATGAAGTGCATTCTGAATTAGATACTAAATCCAGCACCCTAATGGTGGGTTAGCCTTTGCGGTACCTATTTGCTACAAGAGTGAATGCCAAATATGCCACCCTAGTTTGCATCCCACATGTTGGCACTTCTTCTACTGCAGCTTGTCATCTCCTCGGTCCTGCATCACTCTCTTAGGAGCAGGTAAGTCAGCATCATACATAACTAGAATACTATAGGAGTGTAATCTGAATAGAGTGGAAAATGGTCAGATACGTAATTGCTGGCTGAAGTCTGCTTGTCTGTACATACGTACTTTGTCCATAGTCCTCTTAATTTCAAGATACATTTGGTTGTCCCCTTTGCAGTGCAAGCACCTCAGCTGGTGCAGAACTCTGTATCACCAACTGGACTGACAAATCTTAGTCAGTGGTCCATGCAGTTTGACAGACAAGTAAGCTTTCTTCATGTAAACGAGGCCTAGCCTCACTCCCAGGGTGGGAGAAGTGCTTTCTCTCCTCCCAAATGGACTGGGAGCTATATATAGCAAGGCTAGAGAGCTATATAGTAGGGAGTGGTAGACAAACAGTCCATTATACACATTAGCCAAAATACCGGTAGCTGTCATTCTGTGGTTTTCAACTAGAACACATGGATTTGCAGCTGATATATCTGTATACTGACAATTGTCTATGGATGTGATACGTTTCACATCAACGAGTGGAATGTATACCCTTCCAGTTCCGTAGACCAACCAGCAGCCGATTCATCAGGATATATGATGCAAGTAACACACCAGTTGTTACCATCGATGTTTCAGCATCTTCCTCAGTCACATACCCAACAACCACCTCTGGACGAACACTTACTTTCAGCACCACCTACAGCTTCACACAAAGAGCAAGCTACTATGTACTCCTGGACCCTGGTAGGCATATCACAGTGTCACATTGATCACCATGTGTCCCAATGCAGATCAGTGACCAGTAACTGCACATGCATATATGTGCATGTAGATATATACATGCATTTAGCTACATTGTTTCATTGTGGTTCACACTAATGCTATCAGGCTGTTGCTAATTAAACACTTGCAGGTGTGGCAATTGGAACTGAATTTTGTGGTGCAGAATCTGCTGCAATTCGTGATCCAACATTTTGGACTGTCACAATTGGTATGTTTCAACCGAGGGTGCACAAAGGTTCCCCATAACAAGAGCATATTCAAAAAGAAGTGCCCAGTTGAGCACTTACAAGCACTGTTTGCAGCTACTCTCGATGAATAGATCATCTGTGCTGTACCTACATCATTAAATTGTAGCCTACCATAAACAATATTGAAATCAAGGTGTGGGTTTGTTCCATAATTGGACGGAGAGCAAAAACCTTGCTTTTCACAGCTCTTCATGCGACTGTCGTTTCTGAGGTACGTACATTGTCAAGTCATTTTTTTCCGTTGGTAACTTTTAATTGCAACAAAAGGCTGAAAAACTTTGTGCTGAAAATGTGTGCATGGGGTAAGCAACACAGTGCAACAGTTTACATTGTCATGGTTTGTGCTGTGCATGTGTAAAATGGTCAGGCCATGCAGACTCTCATGGCAACTAGTTAACAAAATTCAACTGTTAACTTCAGCAATAGCATAACTAACTGCTATTCTAAGTATCCACAAATGACATCACAACAATTACATAACATGCATACCGGAAGAATGATCAATTATCACAACCACTAGCTGGTCATGATTTATGTACCATAATCACTGTATAATATTAGGCTGGTAATCGCCTTTCCTTATCTGCAAGTGCAAGCAACAAGATTTGGCTGGTCACCTAGAGTTACAATATCACCATTGTATCACTAATCTGTGCATTGATGATAAGGCTTTATTCAATGGAACGGCTCAGAACCATAACCCAAGTAAAGGATTAGCATTACACTTTCAAACTAAGAGCCCACAATATGGAATATGGTAATCAACAGCTGCCTACCTGGAGAAGTTTGCAATATAAATATACTTGGTAGTTCATAACCTACAATACCAACAAGACTGAATAGTATAGTAAGAGGCTATAATAGTATAGTAAGAGGCTATAATGAGGCTTGTATATTTACTGAGAGGCTAAAGAAGTTTATTCGAGTGCAGTACAAATTCAGTCAGAGCTGATAGTACCTGCATTACCCCCACAAAATATTTTGAATTAGCATGGGAAAAATAATGTGTGAATATCCTTGCCATGCTAATTTAAAACATGTAGTGTTGTAGTGGGAGGTATATATCAGTGCATTGCAGTTGATTAACTGAAGTGACCTCCCACTAAATATTTTACAAGCACTGCATTCCCTGATTTATAAATGGGATGGACAGACACAGGAAAGGCAGCTGCAGCCACAAAACTGTAGTAAACATGTTAGCTAATGTGCCAATGTAACAGTAATGGCCTATTCTATACCACCTCTCATTACCCATCCTCAGTGCAATCCCATTTATAAATGTAGAATTAGCTCAAGAAGTGCTTTAGTTGATAAGCTATCCTAGCTTCGTTCCCAGGCTCCTCCCCAGCTTTTTGTCCCCATTTTATGTACAGTATGCGACAAAAGTTGGGGAGGAGCCTGGGAACGAGGCTAAAGCTATCCTTGACTCTAAAGAGAAAGAAGAAAGATCACACTTTTTCAGCGAGTTGTTTCTCGACTCTAAGGTACACTTTTTTCAGCAAGTTGTTTCTCTACTCTAAGGTACCTTCGGGAGAATTTCAACTGCTATAGGCGGTATAAGTTTTTAATATAAATATACACTTGGTAGTTCATAACCTACAAATACCAACAGGACTGATGACTCTTAATAGTATAGTGAGAGGCTATAATGAGGCTTATATACATTTACTGAGAGGCTAAAGAAGTTTATTCGAGTGCAGTACACTGAATTCAGTCAGAGTTGATAGTACCTGCATTACCACGCAAAAAAATTAGCATGGGAAGATGAATATCCTTGCCATGCTAATTTAAAACATGTAGTGTTGTAGTGGGAGGTATAATTATATCAAATTTGCACTGCATTAACTGAAGTGACTTCATTAGCCTCCCACTAAATATTTTACAAGCACTGCATTCCCTGATTTATAAATGGGATGGACAGACACAGGAAAGGCAGCTGCAGCCACAAAACTGTAGTAAACATGCTAGCTAATGTGCCCAAGTAACTAGTGATGGGCAATTATACGAGAAAGTAAAAGATTTCTCTGAAAGATCAAAGTGATTTAGTGATGGCCTGTCCATACTCCCCTCCTCTCAAGGGTGCAGTCTACTTATGCGCTCGATCTTGAGTGTACTTAGTTTCAAATACCAACCTCTGCTTGTCGCCTCTCTCATACAAGTTGAGCAAAAAGCCAGGAACTTAATACCCCATCCAATTCATAATTCACATGCCTCAAACATATACAGCTCATAAAACTTTGGGTGTGATCAACAACAGTTCATTATTTACACCTTTTCTTTCAACAGATATTGGATCAGACAGTGGCTCTGCGGCAGGTACATGCTATTTCCACAAAGTTGATTGTATATTGCCTGCAATATCAGGGGTCTGGGCACGAGACTAATTTGTGTGGTGAAGTATGCATTCAATGTTGTAATTAACCCTGACTTATAGTTGTGGGTGAGTAACAACAGCTCATTTTTACACCTTTTGCTTTCAACAGATTTTGGATCAGGCAGTGACTCGTTGTCAGGTATTGCACACTAGCTATGTTGTGTTTGCAAGTGAAACTAAGGTTTGTTTGTTGTAGTGCATCTGTTGGTGGCTGAAGTTAGACAAAAATTTACCGAGGCGGAGCCAAGGTCAATTATTGTCTGGTTGAAGCCACTAAGGAGCTGCTCTATACAGCGAGGTGAACTATAGAAAATTTCAAACTGAGCAAATGTAGCTGCTAGATCTAGCTATAGTATAGTTTAGTTAGCTGTTAATTTACTTCATTTTTGAAATACTTGTCTTAATTCTAGCAGGTCGCTAACCTAGTTAGATACATTGCAAGGAGAAGGGTGCAAGTACTTCATCAGCAGTGCACACACACATCGTAGCTTGAATATTATTCTAACAAAAGTGAAACCCTTGCCACAGATATCACTCCAAATTCAGTGGTGAAGATCATTAAGTTGACTGACTACCTTTATCACTTCTTTTTGTATAGTAAACGTAGGCATGTAGCTACATGATAGAGAGCTGTAATGAATAAAAATTAAGTATTGAATGACATAATGTACCAATACAGAGGTAAAGCAATTATTAGAAATTGGTACATCCATCAGTATATTGCATATACCATAGGGGCACAACGCACTTACAAGCACCAAGGTATACAAACTTGACAATGATCTTGTAACAAGATTAGACTTTTTCATCAATTCAGTTTTCTCAAACTCCACATACTCTAAGATACATCTGCGACTAGTTTTGTGAACTGCTAGGCAACGATTTTAAGTCTCAAACTCTAAAGATTCATGTCCTTTGGACACTGTGCGTAGTAAGTACCCATCATTATGTAACACACGCCACAAATAGGCGCAAAGAGTACAACATACATGTAGCATTAGATTAAGTAGTTCACCAATCAAAGAAATCTACCCTGTACAGAATCAATTCACGAAACTGGCACTCTCTGGTTGTACCTTTATCACTGTATAGTAAAAGTAGGCATGTACATGACTTTGCACATATCACAAAGAACTGTGTGATCTGAGATCCTTCTTCTTCCGCAGTTGCTCCTAACATCACCTTCCCTCTGGACGATGGTTTGACCTACATTGTGAATGAGACTTACCCCGTGACCTTCACCTGCTCTGCCACTGGTATTCCACCACCTGAGATCAACTGGGTGAGGAATGGAGTTCCATTTGAACAGAGAAACATATGGGTTACCGTCAGTGACTACAGTGAACAAGCCTACTCAACTAGTGGTGAGAATATCTTCCTTGTGAGTCGCAACCTGACCCTGGACAACGCTATGGATGCAGACTCGGGAACCTACACCTGTGTTGCTTCCAATGGAAATGCTGTGACACCCATGATCACGCAAAACTTTCAACTGTTTGTGAATGGTATGTCATATATCGCAAACTTTCTTGCTATTTTTTTTCAAATTTGGGCTGTCAAAATTCAACTAAGAACATTGTAACCAACTCACATGCATTCTCTTTTGTATCTAGTTGCTCCCACCATCCTTGAGCCTCCAGAGAACCTGACAGTTGTGCAGCCTCAGTCAGCCACCTTCCTCTGCAATGCAACTGCACGACCCAGGCCTCAGATCACATGGTGGAAGAAGATGGGAAGAGTTTCATTCAAGCTAATTCCTCTGGATCATGTGATTGAAATTAATAATGCTAACTTTGGAGAAAGAACGATGCTGAGCAATCTGACAATTGTAATGGCTGGCTCCTCTGATTCTGAGCCTCATACTGTTTTTATCTGCATTGCAACCAGTGATGCTGGGCAGGATACTGCAACTGCTGAACTCACAGTACATGGTGAGTATCATTCTTTGACCCGCATGGCGTCATTTGCATGGTCTTTCTGGAACTCTAGCTACTACCACCAACATTATTAATTGCCAAGCAGGAACCAAAGCTTATGATCATGCAGTGTCCATGGTGTTTAAATCTGGCCTGCAAATGTAGCTATACGTATATGTAAAGTGCCTGAGAATCAGTTGCCCCACAGCAGCCACTATATGTACCATTGAGTTCGCACTACCAAATGTGATTATGGGTTTTGGTTTGCCGGTTTCATGAACTGTAAAATTCATAATCAGGATTAACGCAGTGCATGCATGATGATGCTCTGCACTGCGTGGCTTCCTGTGAGGTTTCTCTGTATGCTACGTGTGCACTGGTATACTTTCTCCATCCTCTCCCTTCACAGTTATCCCTGAGATAATCTTCCCAAGTGGGAGTTTCACTAGATATGTCGTGAACGTAACCGAACCAGTGACATTTGAATGTATTGCCACTGGTATCCCTCCACCAACCATTGAGTGGTTCAGAGGAGACATGCTTCTGACACCAGAGGAGGCATCAGGCAGTGGTCAGAACCTGGTCAGCACTGATGAAGTGAATTTACGTTTGATGCTGAGTGAGCCATCTCAAATGCTGGTACCAACTCCCACTGGAAATATTTATCAAGTGGAGCGTACCTTGACCTTCAATACAGATGGCAATGACACTGATCTGTATGCTTGTGTGGCTTCAAACATCAATTCGGTGCAGCAAAATGCTACTCAGGACTTTGAACTCTTTGTGCTAGGTAGGTCTAGCTATGTGAGTTGATCATTTGTTTACATTCTTTGTTGTTTGCTATGGTAGGAAAATGTTTCTATAACTGTATGATCACCAAGCCATTCTGCAGAAGTCAAAGACAATAGACCACTATACAGTTTTCACTTCCTAGATCCAATCTAACGGTGTAGTTACTGTAATTCATTTCCTGGAATTTCCACTTAACAGTAACCCACTTACAGTAGCGGTCAGAAAAAAGTTCCCGTTCCGTTCCAGAATTACGAGCGTAATACGCTAGACAGTAATAAAGATACGGCAACGGAACGGAAGTCAAGCGTAATTACGGAAACGCTACGTAATTGCGTTCGAGCACTTCCGTAATTACTGTACGTGTGTTTTGACAGCTTGCCAGGGTGTGTTTTGACAGCTGACTTTGCGTGCACTACTAATTAGTCCTTTGACACTTGAGAGCAGTCATAACAAGGATCTACCATGGCTTCGAGGAAGACACGGACCTCCCCATCTGAAGTGAAAGCCGGAACGCGGAACGGAAGTAAAATGCGGGCCGCGCGCTATATATCATCACCGTACGCGCAGGGCGTCTTTATTCACTGGACTGGTGGACTGGACTGGACTCACCCAAAAATCTGTAAGATGCCTTTTTCAGTGTAGGACAGAAGCTAAGCATACTTATTTATTCGCTAAAGTTGCTTGCATAGCCTGCTTTAGTGTCTTCCCTCGAGTCGGTAGAGGTCAAAGGTCACGTGCATATTTAATGAGCTTCAATGAAAAGATTAGAAGAGCATTTATTTTACCGCAGACATCGAACTCCAGCCTTTTGCTGAAGCATAGAAACAGAAAATAATATTTCTCTATCATCCACGACTGACTGAAGCGCATTTTGCTGGAGCTCATTAAATATGCACGTGCATGTGCTTCATACCGTAATAGCGCGATTACGGAACGTAAAAATTGAACGTAAAAACGGAACGATTACGAAACGCGAACGTTTATTAGCGTAGTACGCTCGCAATACCGGAACGGAACGGGAACTTTTTTCTGACCGCTACTGTATACACCATCACTATGGGACATGACTAAACTTATACCTCCAATGGGACTGGTGACACCCAAGACTTTGTATAATAATACTATTTTGGTTTCTTTCCACAGTTCCTGCACAAATACTAGATGCCCCGGACAATCTCACAGTTGTTGAGCCTCAGAATGCAACATTCTCCTGCCTGGCCACAGGCAGACCCAGGCCTGATATTACATGGTTCAGGCTATCAGACTCCACTCTACTACATTCCCCATCACCAGATTTCATCATTGAGGAGCAGCTAATTGGAGACAGGGAGAGGAGAAGCGACCTAACCATCTTTGGCACACAACCCTCTGATGCTGGTGTCTACAGCTGCATGGCTGTGAATGAACCCGGGGTTAACATAGAGCAAGCTACTCTAACAGTTCATGGTAAGGTGCAGAATCAGATGCCACTTCCGTTGGTAATATGTGCTATGTTGTTCCACAATTATTAGACCCCCTTGTTATTCCATACAAGTCATTTTTTTAATTGCGCAGTGGTTCCGAGAATTGCATTCCCTCTTGCTGTGGATGAAACTGACTCAGTGACCTTCACCTGCTTGACTACTGGTATCCCACAACCTGAGATCACCTGGATGAGGAATGGAATGCCATTTGACCAAAGAAACACACAAGTGACCCTCACTAATCATAGTGAGGAAATCTTCTCAACTGATGGAGGCAGTGTCATTCGCAGCTTGACTCTGGACAACACGGTGGATGCTGACTCTGGTACTTACACCTGTGTAGCCTACAATGGGAATGATGTTAATCCGACAGTCATGCAAAACTTTGAGCTCTTTGTGAGAGGTAACTAACTTTCTTCTGTTTTCATCTGACAAATAGCTATAGCTGTAGACTATCCTTTGTATATACAGTTGCTCCGACCATCCATGGGCCTCCAGAGAACCTGACAGTGGTGCAGCCTCAGTCAGCCACCTTCTTCTGCAATGCCACTGCACGACCCAGGCCACAGATCACATGGTGGAGGTTGCTGGAAAATAGTCCATCCCAGCTAATTCCTGTGAACAATGTATATGAAATCAGTAACGACACATTCGGAGAGAGGGAGATTCTGAGCAAACTGACCATTGTAATGGCTGACCCTTCCGATGCTCAGCCTGGTGTGTATGTCTGCAGAGCTACCAATGATGCTGGCCAGGATACTGCAGATGCTGAGCTCACAGTACATGGTAAGTCAACCTTCCCTTCACTTTTGGCCAGTTCCATAAGAAGATTCTCCCTATGCATGCAAATACACATGCATCCACAGTGTGGCTGTCTAACTGCCACCAGCTTTATATGCATGCTATCCTCGCCTCACAGTGATTCCCAAAACAATCTTCCCGAATGACAGCTTCACTGGATATGTTGTCAATGTAACTTGTCCAGTGACATTCGAGTGTACTGCCACTGGTATCCCTCCACCAACCATTCAGTGGTTCAGAGGAGGTATGCTTCTGATACCTGAGGGAGAGTTAGGCAGCGGTCAGAGCCTGGTCAGCACTGGTGAATTGAATTCACGACTAACACTGGGTGAGCCATCTCAAATGGTGATACCAACTCCAGCAGGAAGTATTTTTCAAGTTGAGCGCACCCTGACCTTCAATACAAGTGGCAGTGACTCTGATGTGTACACCTGCATGGCTTCTAACATGAATGCAGCACAGCGAAATGCTACTCAGAACTTTTCACTCTTTGTGCAAGGTAGGTCTTGGGATATGAAATGAATGCCTTTCTAGTACTGTAAGTATCAACTATACGTAGAATTCTCTGTGAGGTGTCAGCAGTATTATGGGTTTCGTTCATCCTGTCAGTGTGGTTAGTCATGTGACTTTGTGGTGCTAACTCTTCTCTTACATACTCGGCAGTATGGTAGTTCTACTCTCTCTCCTTCCTTCCTCCACTGCTCAGTTCCTCCCATTGTGGTCCCCCTCGCTCTTACTCAGGAAGTGATTGGAAACGAGTCAGATAGTGCTACCCTGTCCTTCCTAATCGATGAAGCAGCTCCCCCGGTCCTTCTACAAGGTCTTCAATGGTTTTACGTGGCAGATTTTGGCAACAATCCATTTGCTGGACAAGATATTACAATCCTTATGAACAGGACTGCAGAGTCCGCACTAGTATCCTCTGATTTTGATGGCATGCGTTACATAGACCTGACAGTGTCTAATATTACCCAACATCGAAGAGGAATTGGTGGGGAGACGGATGAAGGGAGGTACTTTCTCGTTGCTACTAACCCAGCTGGTATACACTTCTCATACATCGATTTGTTGGTCTTTGGTATGTGCGTACGTAGTATATGACTATGTAGTGTATGTAGGTGTTTGTGAGCTTGTGTGCGTTTTAGTGTGGTAGGTTTATGTGTTGTGTGAGAATGAAAGACTGTCAACTATTAGCGGAGATGCTTGCAATTATTTTACCGCAACAGTCATACATATTCAGCTAAGAGATCTTTCGTAAGGATGTGAATAATTATATATCTTCTGGACAGTTTTAGTCCACTTTTTCAAGCTTAGGGCACAGTACTAGGATATGTACTTGACAGAGGACAACAGTGATCGAACTACTTGGTAATAAAAACCACTCTCCATGTCTCCTAAGGCAGTTTCCTGCAATACAAATAATTCAACAATTTTTCTTTGTTTCACTTCTGATCATAAATCATGTAACTATACCTCAAACGTGTAGCATAATGTAGGCCTACTTTAATTATAACTGTCAGTGAGGAACAATCTATATCTAAAGAATACTGCCCCATGTTCCATTTAATTTTCTGTAGGTCGTCCTCTGATCTTTGATATCCCTGTGGACCAGTATGAAATCAACAATGGGAGCAGTGCAGTGTTCCAGTGTGAGGCTTCAGCTGTACCCAATCATGATGTATTCTGGACATTCACCAACTTGGATGACAGCACCGTAACCATTATTGACACCATTTTACCTGATACAGACAAGTATCAGATCAAACGTATAAGGGGGATTGGGACTGGGTTTGGTGAGCTGACCATCCTCAATGTGCAGTATGAAGACAGAGGGACATACACTTGCACTGCATTGAATATCATTGGATCTGACATGTCTGATGCCGACCTCACTGTCCATGGTGGGTCTCCTTCAGTTGTGTTGCAATATTCAATGACACAGACTTGAGGGTCAAGGGATCGCATGCTACTCTTGAAGCTCTAGCAGATTTTCATTCCTCCCTCAATTCCAAACAACTTTCTTTGCTCTCTCTTAATTTCCCTCTACCCTCTATATTTCTTCCCTTGCCTCCTTCTCTGTCCTCACGCTGTAACCCCCCCCCCCCCCCCCCCCCCCCCCCCCATCCTTCTCCTACTTTAGTCTATCCTGTTGTCAACAATATCTCAAGCCTCACTGAAGTCAATGCCTCCCTTGCGACTTCTCTGGCCTGCCTCACCACTGGCTTCCCCCTTCCCTCCATCACCTGGCAGAAAGAAGATGAGGAAGTCATGCTCACTCAAGATGGCCGAATCGTTGCCTTTCATTTTGGCATTGGGAGTGGATCTTTATCATTTGAAAGCAACAGATTTATGGGGAATGGTACAATCGAAGGACTTGTGGAGGCCATGATGGAGTTTAACATGAATGATATTTGTTTGCTTGGGGAGCTTGGGGTAGTGAGTGTGCTGAGCTTTGATCGCCTGGAGAGAGGGGACACTGCAAACTACACCTGCACTGCCACCAACATGCTTCCACAGACTACCACCCTCACAACTTTGTCTCCCTCCATTCCACTGGTTGTGCTGGGTAAGCTCATTCAAACTCCATGAGTGTCTGCATTCTTAGGAGTAAACTTAGCACACTACTATATGGCTTGCAAATCCTTGGTGAGTTCCTTCAGACCAACTTCCTTTTCTGATATGCTCTCATGGTTGCCATGTGATTGCTGTGTAATTATATTTCCCTCTTCTTGAACTTTACAGAGGTACCCGACCCACCCATACATGTGGTGGCATTTGACATGGGGGCCCGCTGGTTGGTTCTCCAGTGGACACCTGCATTCGATGGCAACCGTCCAATCATGTTGCTCACTATCTACCAACAGAATGTCAACTTAACATCCCCTTTCATGGCAGTAGGCATGCTAGAAGTGGGTGGTCTTATGTTCCATGATGAAACTTTCAGGTATAACATCTTTGAAGGCATTCTTCCTTTCAACAACTATCAATTTGTAGTCCAGTCTTGCAATGCACTGGGGTGTAGCAACGTGAGCTCACCCTCACCCACAGCCATGACCCTACCAGACAGTAAGTGGATATCATATACACTCCAGCTAGGGAGGGGGAGGGAAGGTGGGGAGGTAGGTACATGTTGTGAAGTGATGCATTATTAACCTTCTTCCTTCCCCACCTCTAGCCCCAACGGCTCCTCATAATGTGACAATATTTGGCATCAGTCAGACCAGCATGATAGTGGCCTGGGAGGAACCCACTATGCCAAATGGGATCCTTGGACACTACAATGTAGGCACATTGGGTTTGCATCAGTGAATTCCTTTCTTGGTAGCTCTATATACGTACGTAGATATACTGAATAAGTTAGATACAGATGTGGAGTTATCGACATGCACAGAGGATGAATAACTGATTAGGCCTCCAAGAGTAGCCAGTTCACAGTTGGCACCTACACATTCAGCTGACCACTGCAATACAGCTAGCTAGCCACGTGCACATGCATATGGGAAAGTTGTTCTAAGTGCCTTACTTACTAGTTTAGTACAATCTTCCCTGCAGGTGACATACAATGGTATTAAGAGCTATGACAGTACCTTCAATGACACAGGAAGTCAGTTAGTGAGTGAGCGGATGGTCACATTGTCTGGCCTCATCCCAAGCACCAACTATAGTGTTGTTGTCATGGCAATCAACACAGCCGGGTTCAGAAATAGCAGTGACCCTGTAGTGGAAACAACGCAGACTGGTAAGCTATGAAATACGTACTCACTGATACTCTCCTCTCCCACTCCTCCATCTATCCACCTCTCCGGATCCACCCCTCACTCCCTCCATCTCTCCAACCCCTCTAGATGTCCAACCAACTCCTCAGTTTCTCAGTCTCTTAGTCCATCAAAATACACAAGCACATCAGCACTACAACCTTTAAACTCCTCATACCCTTACCCCTCACCTCCTCGCTCCTCATCCCTCTACCCTCACCTCCTCACCTCACATCCCTCACCTCCTCAACCCTCACCTCCCTCCCCCAGCACCCCCAGCTCCCTTTGGTCCACTGACCGAGGCCAACCAGACTGGAGGACCCCTAACCTTCACACTTATACTCCCACACGTTTCCTCTGTAAATGGACCAATCAGGTGAAAAATGTGATTGCTGACATAAGAACAACACTACAGTGAAACCTGCCTTAGCGGCCACCTGAATAAGGCGGTCACCTCAACATTGCAGTCAGCTTGGGAAAGTCCCGAAATTTGAGCCACAGTCTCCATACTTTACTGTTCTTCTATAGCGGTCACCTGCGTAATGCGGTCACGTTGCTCCACGTATACCCCAAGCGCGCTATAGAACGCGCGCTATAACGCACTGCCAATAAAGGCCATCGAGTGCGCGCGTGCGTTATGTACGTGCGCGCGTGTGTTGCGTACGTGCACGCGTGCGTTAAACATTATAGAAAGTGCCAAAATGAACATACAAAAATGAAACAACAAAGCTAGTATTTTAAAGTCTTTAGTTGTCTTCTTCATGGAACTTACTTGAATCAAAGTTGTTCAGTGTCGCAAGAACCTTTGTAATGAGGTCAATCACACTAAAACTTCACATGACCGCTTTGGAGAGGTTTTCTGTAATGCAGCCACCTGTCTAATAAGGCCAAATATTTTTGGCCCCCAGGTGACCGCATTAGACAGGTTCCACTGTATTGTGTTTCTTGTTATCTCACCAGTTGTAGTCCACTAGCTGCATAACTGTTGGTTGTACTTCAGCTGTATGTTGGTCATATAGTGTTTTCTCCTCTCTTCCCTCCTCTACTCTCCCCTCCCATTCTCTCCCCTCTTCTCCTCCACCCCACTTGCCCTTCCTCTCTTCTTCCCTCTTCCCTTCAGCCACTACCAAGTGATCGTAGTACTGCTACATGCTGGTACAAATGTTGAGGATCTTCAACCTCCGGACATACGGTTTCCCAACATTGGCTCCCTTCACACACACAGCAACATCAACTGTGCCAACCCAGGGTCACTTCCCATCGCATACATCACATCTGAATTTGATGCAAATCTTTTCCCTAGTGACAGTACATTCACTGTTGGTGACTCAAGCCAGCCCAACGATAGATCGGACATCACAAATCGTCTTCTCTGCTATGCAACAAACTATACCTTCTTTTTGAGAGTTTACCCGGAAGCTGACCTAGTGAGTTGACCTCAGTGTGTGGGTGTGTGGATGTGTGGGTGTGTGGATGTGGGGTGTGTGGATGT
Source organism: Axinella damicornis (assembly GCA_963931865.1). NCBI lineage: Eukaryota > Metazoa > Porifera > Demospongiae > Axinellida > Axinellidae > Axinella > Axinella damicornis. The sequence goes on along the minus strand of OZ007516.1, from coordinate 3,018,659 downwards.
GGGGTGTGTGAATGTGGTGTGTGTGTGTGGATGTGGTGTGTGTGTGTGTGTATGGGTGGCAACTAGCACTGGCTCAACAACTGGCTGACTGGATTTCAAACTTCAGTCTTCCAGTCCCCAGATCTTTGGAGGCTATTTAGTCGAGAAAGAAGTAATTTATTTACCAAGCTACAAAGCTGTTCACCACTAGAAATGAGATGTACTGCTGTCAGAAGTGGCATGCACATTACCTGAATAAGGCGCTGCTTCGATTTACAGGGCTAGGGAAATGCTCCGGCCACTTACTCAGGTCATGGTTCGACCGAAGTTTTTGCTTGTGCCCATGTAAAATTAATGTGGGAATTTAAGCATAATCAGAAACGGTGGTAGTTGCTGTGAAAGATAGCAAAGGGTTTTTTCACACTCCGCAGGTTTTTCTCAGCTGCTTTCTCCAGACACTCCCCTCAGCAATGACTATTAAACATAGCTTTGATCCATCAACCCTGATCAATCTATAGCTAGCTATCCATCCATCCATCCATCTATCTGTCTAACTATCTATCTATCTATTCACCTCTGTCAGTCAATTTATGTATCTGCCAGTCTATCTATGTATCTACTAACTAATTCCTTCCCCAGGGTGCTACACAGAGCCGTGTTCGTAGAGCTCCCTTATCTCAGCGACAGTATGAGATCTTTACTTCCAGTGGGTATTACACTAACCCAATCACCACCGGTGAGAATCCATTAGCAACCCACTCTTCTAACTTAGGTTAGACCACGAAGCTGTACAATCTACTAGACTACATACCTGATGCATGTCCCCAAGCTCTCTCCAGCTCTTCCAAAGTCAGCTATTAGCATGCATTGCTTGACTGTGGATATAGATCTTGGATAAAAGGATTTGTTTGCAACATGCATCACTGATATTTGTTTTCACCTTTCTCCCCCCAGTTGTGGAACCATCAGGTATGATTGTGTCATCATTAAACAGTGTGGACCATTAATACGGTGCTTGGATCCATTTATTTTGTACAGGTCCTGCAATCACAACTGCATACTTTCAGCTCAGATTGAAGCCAGTGAGGGAATGTGTGACATGGGTGGTAAGTTTTGCACAGCTACCGTACTTAGAATTCACCTTCTTCTCTCAGTGTGAGGAAACAGTACGTGTGGTTTCTGCATACTAAAAGCATACTTCATAATTATTTTCAGGATGAAGACAAGAGTCGAAAGTTCATGGACATTGTGTCCGCTGTGGTACAGTCAGTTCAGGAGGATTGCTCATGTAATTTTACTGAAATCAACATACCAAATTTTGAGTTCAGCTGCAGAAGTATCGAGAATTCAGTTGTCTTCAGGGCGGAGATCGTTTACACTAACTTTGGGGAGGATCCATACAGAGCAGATGACCTAGTTGCATTGGTGACAACATGGGCACAAAGTGGAACAACTTCGATCAATGTTGATTCAACAAGGCTGGATGTAGACTCCTCATGTCCTACACAACTCGAATCATTTGAAGCTGGGGACTGTGAATCTGCGACAGCTATTGGGCCAGGTGGTATGAATATTGCTGCTGTTGGTGGAGCAATTGGAACTGTCTGTGTGCTGCTCATAGTAGGTAGTACCATTGTTGTCGTCATTATCCTGGTACAGAGAACAAGAAAGCAAAAACGATTCAGGTATGACAGCATTCACATTACCACAATATGCATTCAAGTACTTTTACCATTTTGTTCCTTGCAGTCCCAATAACATGGATCAAGATCATGAACTTACCGAGTTCAATACTCCAGCCTATGGGAAGTTTGTCCCTTCAATACCAGTCCGTGTTGCAACAGAACGTAACCCCGCCTATGGACACTGGCTGGAAGGTGATGAGGAGGAGGAGGAAGAAGAAGAGGAGAAAGAGGAGAACAGTTTGTATGAAACCATTCCTTACGACCAGCCTGGTCACTAAACAAGTTGAAAACAGTGTGCTGTAAAATATATCCTTTTGTTACTAGTTGTTGTATCTTTAGGGATTGCATGGTATAGTAATTTGTATACATAGCTCCTAGCTACTACACGACTACATACGTGCCACCTTTTGTTTGCAATTCTTTCCCCCCAAGAGAACACATTTTCATGCATTCAGCGCAGACCACCTTCGTAGGTGCTCCTCTCACACATCATGTATACGCTCCTTAGGGGCCAGACTCGGTGGGGCTAGCACACATGGAGAGCCCCCTCTGGCAATACCATTAAGGTGGCGGGCAAGCAATGATACGCGCGTGGTTCCGAATCACCGCTCTCGAGCGCGCCAGCAGCAACCACCCAAGATGTTGTGCCACCTTTCTTCTTCCAAGGCTGTTGGGCATCCATTGACAGTGTGTCTAGTTGAGCGCTACGTTATACGTACTTCGTACCGTGACAAATTAAAGCCAGCTGCAAATCTCGGTGAAATACAACACTGTTTTTTCAAAAATCAGCCGAACGTATTTAGCTAAAATGCTCTTCGCAGGCAGCTCTTCCGCTGGTTACTCGTGGGGGCTACGTAGTCATATGGCGTCGAACGAACGTCTCATCGTGGTTTCTCCCCTGCAACCTGCACAAAAACAGGAAATTGATCTCGCGATAACACTGTTAGCTAACTCCGTATCCGTATCCGGCAAGTTGCGAAGCGTACTTACATAAACTCAACGTAGCCCCCTCCAGACTGGGTCTGTCTTGATCCTGAGAAAGAACAGTACACTGAAAAAAAATGCTAATTTAAAACTAGAGGTGCTCAGCAGAGCACGTACCCCGAGGCCTACCATCGATTACAGGGGCGGCGGCACAGGGGGGGGGGGGGGGGGGGGGGGGGGGCAAGCGCCCCCCCCCCCCCCCCCCCCCCCCCCCCCCCCCCCCCCCCATATTTAGGGGGGGCATCGCCCCCCTTAACTCCTAGCAGCTAGCTACTATTAAACAGCCAACGGCTGCCCTATACTTAGTACTAGGCTGACTCAGCTAACCTTGTGTACGTACGATGTACGCGAATCGAGTTGCTGATCTGGCGCAAGTCCAGCTATCGACGTAGCCAGCGGCTGGCTAGCTAAAACCGAACGGCTTGGGAACGAGACCGCAATCTAGTATACCCGTGTACGACGTTCGCGAGCGAAATTTGAGCAAGAAAGAAGCACATGGCGGCCCCGGGACCTGCAATCCTCGTACATCTGAAACTTGCAGTGCAAAAAGCACGAAGGTGCCACGAGAGCCCATCCTGATAGCTGAAAAATGAAGGCGAAAAATGTTTTCCGCGCTTCGCGCGGACTGATCGGCGCTACGCGCCTCTATGCACTGCCTCCGCAGCGTGTAATATATCTTGCCCCCCCCCCCCCCAATTGTAAATATGTGCCGCCGCCGCGCCCCTGGATTATTCATCATTGAACAGCATGCACGATGAGATACCGTAAGTTGTGGCAGTAATGTTAGAAATAGGGTGTGGTCAAGTTGTATAAATTAGAAGCACGAATTTCACGCAGCTTAGTAGATCTCTGGTCGAGTAGATCTCTGGTCTGTGAGTTATGTAGACGATTTTCTGAACACTCTGACACTTCTATCCTGAAATAAGCCTTCAACAAGACTTTCACTGCTCAAACCGCTTGGACGGACAGACTGACTCATAGACAAACCTACCCCCTGCTGCGCATGCACACGGGGTAGCAACCCAAGAGCGGTTAGTGCAGTTTCTATGAGTTCTTGTGCTAAACTATACATGTTCCATTACATGTGGATATGCTGGACCATTTGAGAACAGATTTCGAGGCCAGTTTTTGTGGTGATGACTGTTGTGACTAAAAAATGCTAACACTATTACAACAGCTTGTGCTCTGTTACTTTCCACTAGCACTGTTTTGATAGCCTCGTTCCCAGGCTGTCCCATGCGCTGTGCACTGTGGACAACAAATAAATTGCCGCCTTTTTCTGTATAGCTACTGTAAGCGAGATATATATATATATATAATTAACGTAAGCGATGAATAGCTGGGAGCTGGTCTAATTGGCAGCACTATCCCAAGTAGCTCTAGCGTTATTATCATGGCAGCATGCAGCACAGTTTTGTTCAGATGTGTGGTCGTGCAATCCAATCAATGCCAAGGATGTTGCAACCTCAAGATTAAAGCTGTGACTTTGATGACCAATCTGGTGTGATTAATTGTTTTCGGTGTGTAATGCTTGTGCTGTTGGTAAGGTATAATATAGGTAGCTAGTAATGAGTCACTTTTCTCGCACAGTCTTTGTTTTAGTGAGCCTAGAACTTGTATATAGCTGGCTTCAATGTATAGATGCATCCATCCAACGAATAGTTATAGCTCACAAACCAAAAATCCTCACAAACCATCAACATCCTCACAAGGAACATTAAGTACTCACATCCTCTTAAAATCCTCACAAACCATCAAAATCTTCACAAACCATCAACATCCTCACATCCTCTTAAAATCCTCACAAACCATCAAAATCTTCACAAGCAACGTAAATGCTCACATCCTCTTAAAATCCTCACAAACCATCAAAATCCTCACAAACCATCAACATCCTCACATCCTCTTAAAATCCTCACAAACCATCAAAATCTTCACAAGCAACGTAAATGCTCACATCCTCTTAAAATCCTCACAAACCATCAAAATCCTCACAAACCATCAACATCCTCACATCCTCTTAAAATCCTCACAAACCATCAAAATCTTCACAAGCAACGTAAATGCTCACTCCTCTTAAAATCCTCACAAACCATCAAAATCTTCACAAGCAACGTAAATGCTCACATCCTCTTAAAATCCTCACAAACCATCGAAATACTCACAAACCATCAACATCCTCACATCCTCTTAAAATCCTCACAAACCATCAAAATCTTCACAAGCAACGTAAATGCTCACATCCTCTTAAAATCCTCACAAACCATCGAAATCCTCACAACCATCAACATCCTCACATCCTCTTAAAATCCTCACAAACCAAAATCCTCACAACCATCAACATCCTCACATCCTCTTAAAATCCTCACAAACCATCAAAATCTTCACAAGCAACGTAAATGCTCACATCCTCTTAAAATCCTCACAAACCAAAATCCTCACAACCATCAACATCCTCACATCCTCTTAAAATCCTCACAAACCATCAAAATCTTCACAAGCAACGTAAATGCTCACATCCTCTTAAAATCCTCACAAACCATCGAAATCCTCACAACCATCAACATCCTCACATCCTCTTAAAATCCTCACAAACCAAAATCCTCACAACCATCAACATCCTCACATCCTCTTAAAATCCTCACAAACCATCAAAATCTTCACAAACCATCTCACAAGCAATGCACAAACATTTCAAGCATGAAAACACGGAACACAGTATACAAACATAATAAGTGCATGATATGGGAGTATACAAGTGTACTAAATGATGAGGGTATGTTTCTAACTCTGAGTCAGTAATGTTACCACTATAGACTACTATGATCTATTTGGTTTTCTTGTGTGGCCATATTGGCTTCCTTCCTAGCTTGTAACATTTCTCAACATATTTGTTCCTTCTTCTTACCATACGGTGGAGATAAAACAAATGATGCAGGAAACAACTCAAGCGTAGGACATCCAAATCCAGCACTACACCTCCCAAACATGCCACCTCCACTCCTCGGAAATCTGCTGTAGCCACATCACCCAAACATGACAGCTCCACCCCTGCAGTAGTCACACCTCCCAAACACCCCAACCCCCCGAAAACTGACTCCACACCTCCCAAACACTCCAGCTCAATCCCAGTCTCTTCCAAGTCTGCCATAACTCTTACACTTACAACGGTGCCGGAAGCAGGTACATCCTTGTTAATAATACTGACCATACAATGATGTGTATGCCATTATGTTGTAGCTTCATTGGCAGTTCTGTTATGTCTATTACACTGTCTTACACCTTTGGTTTTGCAAATATTTGTGGTCTGTAGCAGAGGGACAATTGGATCAGAGCCAACCACAGAAGAGACCTCACAGGAAGAGAGCTGCCCCATCCCCATGCACATCTAGTGCCCCACCTGCAAAGAGACAGAAAGGTACTAGCTACTGACTGCCCCAAAATACTTGCAATTGCATGCAAACTGCTTACTGGCTGTTAACTATAATCATGAACTTACACATACCAACAGTAACAGTAACTTGTGCAGAGGCTATATATAGTACAAACAAAACCACTTGCTATGTAGTTATAGCAACCAAACCTATAATCCCATTTTGCAGGGAGAGCCACCCCACAAGGATCTGGGAAATGCCCTCAAATAAAGAAGTGAGTATGACTGGGGAACTCAATTAACAAGGTCCATCACTCATATCAAGGGTGGAAGGGGAGTGTCATTAAGTAGTCACCTCACATCTAGCCTCGTTCCCAGGCCCGAGAGAGGGAGGAGAAAAGGGCCTGGTTTCCACTGTTAACGTTTGCGCATGCGCTTAATTATCTGTAATCGTAACACGTATTCATAAGGGGGAGGGTGCAAATGACGTCTTCGTAGTCACATGGTTGAGGGTGTGACGGTGCCTATTTTGCTACACTGGTCCTCGATCCGCGAGATGAGTGGCGACACAACCACAATTGCACTGCCACCAGCAACAGACTTACCGGACATTCTTTATTAACAAACTGAGAAACAGCAACCACTCTAGCTACCCCTGCGCACACACGCGATAACTACAGAGACTGGGTTATTCCCTGTGCATGTGCCTACTCCGGTTTGCCTATATACTCAGGTACCGTTGAGCCTTGAAGGTAGCAAATCACCTAATCAATTTCTATATTCAAGGTCATTAAAGTGGCTAATGTATAATGTAATTAAAGTTTGGGTTGGCGGCATGACATTGACACAACTGGCTAAAGTACACAGTAGGCATAACATAACAGGAGTAGGTGAACAGGTACCAATTCTACACATCAGTGCTCAGCTTGTGACACCTCATTATCTTTTCACAGGCCAATGAAGCTGCCTGCCACCGTCCCTCCCTTTATGCAGGTGGTAACACCAGACCTTAACAGTCAGCCTCTGGACCCTAATGAGCCAACCTATTGCCTTTGTAACCAGGTGTCATTTGGGAAGATGATCGGCTGTATGCCCAGTCAAGCATAGGAAGACCCCTTTCGGAGTAGCTACATTTTGGTTCACCAACTACTGAACGGCATTATCCTGGTTGCTTATTTCTGTCATCTATATCCCCCTCCCACATGCAGTGTCCTATCGAGTGGTTCCACTTTCCATGCGTTGGTCTGACGTCCAAACCTAAGGGTCAATGGCGCTGTCCACAGTGTACTTTTAATTAAATAGAACTGGTAGCATATACACTATGTTTACACCTGTAAGTCGTTTTGCAACTTCCTGTTCCAAGGGGGTGACACTCCCATTGACGCTGTAGTCAGAGCTGTGACTCCCATTGACATGGTAGAGCTGTGACTCCCATTGACTACCGTAGTCAAAGCTGTGACTCCCATTGACACCGTAGTCAGAGCTGCGACTGGGGTCAAGAAATGTTGACCATCATTTTTGCTGCTGACTGCTTGACCACATCGCAAAAAGACTCTTGACCGTTTGACTGCACTGTATTTCAGCCGTTGAAGTATACAGAAGAATGCGTAGCGACTGCAGCTTTTCCTTAGTATATGGGGGTCAAGATTCGCTGATAAGCCCGGTCGCAGCTCTGACTACAGCGTGTATGGGAGTGTCACCCCTAAGCCCTATGTGTTCTATGTCGTTTTGCAACTTCCTGTTCCTTGTGTAGAGTACCGTAATTGCCGAGCGGGAAGCGAGGCAAGTAACTGCTATTTACACCACAGAGTTGTAGCTACATAAATGATTATGGGTCTCCCAGCTCCGTCATGAATATAACATAACATGTGCCATGCACGCGGTAGGAATTCGCAAATAACCAGTAATCGATCACTGGCATGGCAGTCCTGTAGCTAGTTTGTGGCGGTCATAAATCTATTGTGGGTGGCGCAGGCGGTTGGTTGGATGCATGCCAGCAGAAAGAGTTGACTGACCTGTGGTGTTGGAAGACGGAGCTCGAGGTGAGTAATTTTCCTTCACACAAAATATACGGGAAAATTTTAGTTCGCATATAGTCTAGCAAATGTACATGTGGTAGCTAGATAGGAGTTAAGGCCTCAATAAATCCCTCAAAAGTATCATACCTAGAATTGTATAGTGAAATGATACTTTGAGGTATGTGTCACACATGAAATTGACTTAAGGTAGTAAACATGGGTACCGCGATCTCCGAAACCAAGTTGATGGATAAATGGGCAGCATCAAAGCGTACACAAGTTTCAGCAATACTTTGCATCAAACTGCTCCCTCTGCTTGAAAATGCCCTAAAACTCAATTTTAAGGCCCTCTACGAAACTGAAAATTTGGACCCTCTCTAAGGCCCCACCCACACTCTGACCCCATCATCAATACACACACAAAACAGGCCCCAAAACTACGGATGGATTTACCACCTGCTCTCCTCACTTGCAGGCTACAGCCCAAAACTCACTGCCACCCTCAAAAACAGAGGTTTGGCTACCCTAGGCTTTCAAAAAAAATTCCACGCACACCAACTAAAACCGACTCAAGCCAAGGCCAGTTTCCAAAAGGTCAACCTACCCCCTGCAAAAATAGGGATGCTTTTCCACGTTCACCTCTCGGTTACCGAGTTTTGGCCACACATCTACTCCCTCTCACCAGCCCAGTCCAGCTACCAAACCAGCCAAATTCGCCCTAACACGAAAATGGGCGGGGCCTGTAATGCCGAAAGGTCAACTCTCTAGAGTACCTTGGCCAGGGAGCTGTCGGAGGCTGTTCACTTTCCAGGCTGTTCTTCGGCCACTTCAGCAGACCCACAAACATTCCTGCTCACTCCACCTAGCTATTCACACACAGATAGCCCATCGCCACATTCAATCAGCTAGAATAGTGTTCAAACAAATCTTCAAAGTACCGCACGGCCACATCAGAGTACCGATTTGAAACTCGAAAGGGCCGCTAGCCGCATCAAAGAGAGAAGCCCCCCTTGTTTATTCCGGTTGCCGCCATGGGAAAACGTAAACAGATGAATAACTCTAAATAACCGTATGCAAGTGACGTCATCTCATTAATTATTCATGAGCAAAATTGCGCGATTTCGCCGATGCCGTGTTTCCTACCTTAACTCCTACATATGATGTGACATACATCTAAGACATACCAGAGTACATTCAACGGTTACTATGAATGAAATGTATACGTACTTCAAAAGTATCGATTCACTATGTATGGTATTATATATCTTGCAACAAGGACTAACAGAAACTGCACTAAGCCATTCTAACTATACTCCTTGGGTTATTTTAACTAAGTATTCTTGCAGTGTAGCAGTGGGAGGGGGCATGCCCCCCCCCCCCCCCCCCCCCCCCCCCCCCCCCCCCCCCCCCCCCCTTTGGGATCCCCCACATTTATGGTGGGTGGGTGGGAGGGTGCGTGCCGAAAACTGTATTAACAAGTTTTTCCTACAAACTTGTCCCTAAGCCCTCCAAAGCCTTTTAAGGTTACGGGAGCCCCGCGCGGTGGGCGTGGCCAGACAATTTGTTCAAGCCCATTTTTCTCTCACAAAAATGAAGCTAGTGAAATCAAACTTACTCGACGCAAAGCAGGGAGGGTAGTCAACATGCAGACTAATCATCATTACAGTAGCTCACACTGTAGCTGTTGTACGCTGGTTGTATCAGTTCCAGCAAACCATTCACCAAAAATCTCCAGTGCGAAGACCACGAGCAACTCGATTCTACCGTTGGGAGACACGCCACAGGAAGCTCTAGGGCGGGACGTAAGCGTTTTGTGACTAGGTTGAGCAGTCTTCGAAAGAACAACCCTTGAGTGCTAATAACCGCCATCTTGACTCCCCTCTTTGGAATACAGCGTCGTATAACTTCGGAACGGTCATCAGTATTTACAAAAACGCTTCGTCCGGCCCTTTCTATACTGTTCGTGCCTATTTCAGTACGGTCTTCCAAGTCCAGGTTGGATCACACGGCTTTATTTTTGGCGACAAAAAAACTATGAAATAGCGCTTAATTAAGTATACGGTGCGCGTATCCGCGCGCAGGGATCCCGTAACCTTAAGGGCACTTCCTGGTCTGATGAGAAGACCTACAAGTGCATAGGGTCTAAATGACATCTACAGATGTCATTGGGGCTGTGAATGTTGTCCCAGAATATTATTGTCTGTTAGTATTTCTATCATTGCCCTTCTCCACCTACCAGGTGTTGGGTTCAGAACTAGAGTGTATTCATGGAATACTTACCCTGCGTGCCTATCAGTGTAAGATCCATACTGCACTGATACCTCTAAGGCAGAGCTGAAGATGAATAGAATAGAAGCGCCTTGGTCACTATCAGGTACACAGATGCCTTTAGATTGCGATGTTATTGTCGGGTTTAGAATCGTTTAACCCTGTAGATTGTACAACTTAATTTTTTTCTTCACTGGACAGATGACAACAGACTGATTGCCGCTTAGCGCATGTGCGCATGGGGTAATTACTACCATCACCACTTCTGTCAGTGTCCATGGAATTTGAGAAATGGATATCTGAGATGTGGCTACTTGGCTAAAGTGGACTCACCGACTGTTTCAACTAGTCTATTAAAGATGGACTCATCACCTCATTAAAACATCCCACAGATGAACTGGACCAGTTGAACAGAATTCAACACTAAAACGAGCTAGGTCTGTTACTCTGTCTGTCTGTAATGAGCCCTGCCTTTAAACATACACATGCAAGGTAATGTTGACATTAGATAGCTAACTATAGCAGGTAAGTACCGTGAAGAGAATGCAGAAACATGACTACCTAAGTAATCCCTCCTCAGAATTCCATCAAGCTTCATGAACTAGCTAGCTACGTACATGACCTGGCCATGAATGTATACACCAAGTTGACTTTAGGTGTAGCTATAATCAGGGGCGGCAGCGGCATAAAATAAGTGGCACGGCTCACTATCGTAGCGCACTGCGGAAGGCGGTGCCCGGAGGGCGGTCTGCTGGTTGGCAGAGGCGTGAAGCGCCGATCTGGCCGCGCGAAGCGCGGAAAAAAATTTTCGCATGTATTTTTAGCGATGAGGAAGCGCTCTCGTAGCATCAAAATGGCCGTTTTGGGAAAGAAAAGACCTTGGCCGCTGTGGAGTTTCAATGGTAGGCCCACAACTAGGACGAGAAACAGCCGAGTCTGCATATAAGATCAAGCGTAGATTATGCGTGACTGCATTGCACGGATATTATAATCAGGTCGGCTGGAAAAGTGGTCCGGCCAAAGCCGGACCAGCCGGACCGGCGACGCCGCCTCTGATAATTATGCTAGCTGTTTCCATGCAGTGCTAATAAAACCATGCATGTATGTATCAGCCACCTTACCAATCCTCTTGGTATTTCTGGGGGAGAATAAGCCAGTTGCACGCAAGCGAAAGTATTCACGGAATGTATGACGTCACATCCGGTTGCTCTATTGCAGTCAATGGCGAAATCGGTAGGTGGGCGTTTGAAATGTGCGCGTGATTAAAACTATGCCGATCAGACAATTTAAGTGACCGCGGCGATAAACAAGAGACCTGGACGGTCAAGACGGTGAGCGAAGTGTGAGAATCGGTTGAAGTACGAACGAGAACAAAGCGGTCTTGCTACGTCCCTGCCTACTTCGAAGGTATTAGCTATGGTTTCTGTGACGCTTACTGCCGCGGACATACCGGTGTCATAGGGAATCGGGCACCCCCGAGAATTTGGCACCCCCATGCCAAATTCCCTAGGGATATTGGTACCCCCTCAGGGATTTTGGCATCCCCTATGCAACAGGGAATATGGCACCCTCAGCATTATTCCCTAGGGGATATGGCACCCCATGCCATATCCCCTTCATTCACCCCATCCCCTTCATTCACCCCATGCCATGGCACCCCATGCCATATCCCCTTCATTCCCTAGGGAATATGGCACCCCATGCAAATTTTTCATCGGTATAGACATACTGATGTATACAGTAATAGTAGGCTAGTGATTGCAAGAAATTATTGTTAAACTTTACTGGTTGGCACCCTGTGTGTCATATTCCCTAGGGAATATGACACCCGTGTGAACTTTTCAAGTAGACAAATGGGGTGTCACATTCCCTAAGGAATATGGCACCCCATGCAAATTTTCATCAACTGATTTATTAGAAATTACTATTGAAAAATCAGTATGCAGATATTATAGTCTATTTATTACACAATGGAATAAAGTATATAAGTGTAGGACGCCATCAACAAGCAGAAAATTTGTTCGTTTCCGAATGACAACTTTCTCAACCTTCGTCGCTGTTTCGGGGTATCTTCCGCTGGCTAAATAGTCTTGCACTTCATCGTAGGCCTTGATCTCATCCAAACCGTCCGTCGTTCCAAGTTCGATCTCCGCCATCCTCTGTTATTGTGCATTGCAAGCTTCTTTAAATACATTTTCCATGACTGACATCTTCTGATAAGGTCACTATAGGTTCAGCAATGCCTATATAGCTTTGATTTGCTGGTATACGTTCAGCTGTACTGTAACGGGATGCCAAATTCCCCAAGGGGTGCACCGCGGGGTGCCAAATTCCCTCAGCGTATTTTGCTTGGGGGTTCCAATTTCCCTAGGGTATTTAGCATGGGGGTGCCATAAATCGGGGGTGCCAAAACACGCTGAACCATCTCGGTCTCGTACCTGGATCGCTTGGAAATCGGTGGAAGGCGGCGCTCGGATCCTGGCTTGGGTTGTTGCCACAACACGTTACAGGTATGTCCAGCATACTGCGTTGTTCTCGTTCGTACTTCAACCGATTCTCACTCTTTGCACACCGTCTTTACCGCCAGGTCCCTTGTCAAACACACAGTCACATGAACTGTGTAATCCGTATGGTTTTAATCACGCGCAGGTTTCAAACCGCCCCCTGCCAATTTTGCCATTCACTGCAATACTTAACGTGGCTATAAAAGAGCAACCGGATGTAACGTCACGTCAATCAAATTCCTTCGCTCTTGTGTACGTGTGCAACTGGCTTATTTGCCCTTCATTGATGATGTCATCGGCACCCTAGCCCACGCGCAAGGTGGCGGGCAAGCAATGATACGCGTGACCGCGCAATAATTGGAGGCGTGGTTCCGAATCACCGCGCTCCAGCAGCAGCCATCCAAGATGCTGTGCCACCTTTCTTCTTCCAAGGCTGTTGGACATCCATTGCCAGCGTGTCTAGTTGAGCGCTACGTTATACGTACTTCGTACCGTGATAACGCCAGCTGCAAATCTTGGCGATATACAGCACTATTTTTTCTGTACGTCTCAAAAATCAGCTGAACGTATTTAGCTAAAATGCTCTTCGCAGGCAGCTCTTCCACTGGTTACTGGAGGGGGCTACGTTGTCATATGGCGTCAAACGAAAGTCTCATCGTGGTTTCTCCCCTGCAAGATGTACAAAAACAGGAAAAAATTGGCCTTGCGATAACACTATTAACTCCGTATCCGGCTAGTTCGGAAGCGTACTTACATAAACTCAACGTAGCCCCCTCCAGGCTGGGCCTGTCTTGATCCTGAGAAAGAACAGCAGCAGTAGCTTGCGTGCAATGAAACTGAGACGTACAGAAAAATTGTTAATTCCATCAATACTGAATAATTCGCTGTCTCCGTTGTTTGCTGCTCAGAACATCCTGGCTTGGTACATAAGTAGCACTTACCATGAAGTGTTTGATTACCACATTTAGTTTCCATTCATGGCGGGACTTGCAGGTTACAACATATTTTAGATGACATAATTATTAATTCCAAAATCACTTGCCCGCCACCTTAAAGTGTGACAGCGAAGTGACTGCATGCACTCACAGATCGGCAAGGCGCTCGGCAATTATGGAACCGTCCAGATTAGCGATGTTTCTCTGCCTAGGCCTAGTTGCGATCATCCCCTTCACAAGAGCTCAATGCACAATCTTCGAGGAAGGCCTCCTTGGATCTACCAGTGCGGCAAGTTCAATGGGATTAGTCGGAGCTGCGTTTGCGACTAGTGCTGGAGAGGGTGCAACGATATTTGTGCAGGTACACGCCTCGAACATCGTGTGCCTTACAGGTGGTCGAGATCGGAACATGTACACTGGGGTTTCAGTAGTCGTGAACTACACTTGCAATGGTGTCCGTGACCCCGCGTGTAATGGGAACCCCACACTCTCCCAGTTCGACTTTGGGTGTGTACCCGGCTCTTTGTGGGGGGCCAGTGTGTTTGGCAGTGCTGTTAGTATCATCACAACTCCCCCTACTGGCAGTCTTTCAACCACACTTAGAACCGACTGTGGACTGTGTCTAAGTCCAGTACGACCTGGGTTTGGAGCAGTCACTGACAATGATCAGCACTGTGCATGTAAGCAATACAGTAGATAGTTCGTACCCCAATTAACTGGTAGTAGGTGCATGTTGTTTGGGATTTTGTCATATTTGTGGTGAAACAGTGAAACGGTTGAGTGACAGTGCATGTGCCTAGTCCTAATCACCCATATAATAGCTAGATGGCTAGTGTTGTTGGAGTATTCTACACCAAATATAATGACTAGTAGCTCTGGGATGCCTAGAAATTCAGGACTTCAAATTGCGTTAAAAAAAATCCCATATGTTACCCATGGGACTGATTAAGTCACCCTTCCCATGGGTAGCTCATGCATGGGACTGATTTACGTCACCAGAACCCAATGGCCATGAGACACTCATGATAGCATTAAGTCACGTGCACTATTTTAAGTCAATTGCTCACAACCATGCAGCTCTCTGCTCAGGTAGCTCATATAAATTAATTGTCACTGCTTAACTACAAAATGATTTCTTCAGACATTTTAACACCAACTTGAGATTAGTCACAATGTACAACTGCTTTTCAGGTCTGTTTCAATGTTGTAATCACAGTACACTTTCTTTCTGAAGTTGTGTCTGTATATAATATATAAAACTCCACCCAGTGCGCAAATTTGGCTGGATGAAAAGGGCTGTGAATAATAATAGTTGAAGAGGTTTAGTTGCATTGTGCATGCATGATATTTCCCTGCTGTCCTTGTTTGCCTATGGCTAGTTGTGTGACTCTCAGTCTCCTTCCCTTCCTACTTGTGCCCCATCCCATACACACTCCTCTAGCCTGCGATGGAGCTTGTAACATCGGTCTGATGAGGTGCTTCAATAGGGCGGCCACTGGCTGTTGCAACTTCTATGAGAACAACATGTGTGTGGGCGCTTGCACATCTCCCTTAGTGCCTGATAGCAACTTCGACTGTAAGTCATTTGTGAAGCATATAGCTATAATGACCTTTGTCTGGTCTCTTTTTATACCCACACATGTAGCTGTGTATAGTAACTGCCTGTCCCATGCTATAGCATGGGACATATGTATACCGTATAGCGGGTTTCTTTCACGGGTGAAAACGTTCGTGAATTTCGCGTTTTCTGTGGCGATTCGCGAACGTTTTATCCGCGAAAATCAACCTGAATCACTGCAACATGCCGAGTACTAGCTGATGACGCCCTGTTCGCCTTTTTTCCAGCGCACTGACTCCGTTTTTTAGCCCAGCATCACGGCTGTCAAGTACTATCACTAAAAAAATGCTAACCCAAGAGCGGTTAGTGCAGTTTCTATGAGTTCTTGTGCTAAACTATACATGTTCCATTACATGTGGTAGCTATGTAGGAGTTAAGGCCTCAATAAATCCCTCAAGTATCATACCTAGAATTGCATATTGAAACTTTGAAGTATTATGTATCACGCATGAAATTGAAACTCCTACATATGATGTGACATACATCTAAGACATACCAGAGTACAGTGTATTGTTACTATGAATGAAATGTAAAAGTATCAATTCACTATGCTATCCTTGGTATGGTAATATATCTTTCAACAAGGACTAACAGAAACTGCACTAACTATACTCCTTGGGTTACTTTAACTAAGTATTATTGCAGTGTATATATATACATATCTATCCAGCACGGCAGGGGGGACGAATCCCTACGCAAGCGGGCGACGCAGATCTACGACGACTACACTCCCAAACAGAAGGCGCAGATAGCAAAACGAGATGCCAAACACGGCGTGACAGCTCCCGCTCGCTATGGACTCCACTCTGTAACTCGCTCTCGCTGTGCTTATACCGTTCTAATTCTCAGACCGCTGAGTCACATTCCAGATCCAATGAGCGTTAGTGGGTGTGGCGAACTAGGTTACGGCGATCCGCGAAAGTTTTCTCCATGAAAATCTAATTTTCAAGCAGGTTTTCACCCGCGAAAGAAACCCCACTATACGGTATATATCGTATATATAGCTTAAATTTCACGAATTTTGCGAATTATAGGTCATTCGCGCGAAATTATTTCAACGCACATGGTTGTGCCGAGAGTGGCCATCGTGTTACACGTTGCACGTTCACGTTCCTGATTCACGTTACCGTTCAAAAACCTGTTCTTCAAAATCCTGTTCAGCATGGGGAATGTCTAATCTTGTTCCCAGATCCAAGCGGCACTTAGGTTGGGGTCTGGGAACGAGACTAAGGGAATACACTCAGTCTACATGTTGCTTTGTACTAGCCACGAGTATTATAGTCTCGCGGTCCAGCCTCTCGCCACGTTCAAATGGAAGCATCTTCTGTGGCATTTTCTGTGGCGATTCGCGAACGTTTTATCCGCGAAAACCAACCTGAATCACTGCAACATGCCGAGTACTAGCTGATGACGCCCTGTTCGCCTTTTTTCCAGCGCACTGACTCCGTTTTTTAGCCCAGCATCACGGCTGTCAAGTACTATCACTGAAAAAATGCTAACCCAAGAGCGGTTAGTGCAGTTTCTATGAGTTCTTGTGCTAAACTATACATGTTCCATTACATGTGGTAGCTATGTAGGAGTTAAGGCCTCAATAAATCCCTCAAGTATCATACCTAGAATTGCATATTGAAACTTTGAAGTATTATGTATCACGCATGAAATTGAAACTCCTACATATGATGTGACATACATCTAAGACATACCAGAGTACAGTGTATTGTTACTATGTGATACTGCTGCATAAGCAATATACTTCAAGAAGTTAAGCCTATATCCAACTACAGGGGAGCTACAGAAACAGACAAACTCCAGACAAGAGGCAGGGCCTAATATGAATGAAATGTAAAAGTATCAATTCACTATGCTATCTTTGGTATGGTAATCACAGAGTCGGTAGACTCTGTATGTAGGGATACGACGTACACGCAATATATGCTAATACAAAAGAATCTCTCCAAATCTCAGAAACGGTACACTTATAAGCCTTTATAACCACATACCGTTCATCTTCGAGTGTTTTCATGGCTTCATTTGTCACGCCATTTTCATGTTTGTACGCATGCGCACTTAAACGATCACTTAGCAACGATACGTAATTATTATTCAAGATCGCTGAATTAGAAGTGCCTTGCGCTGTTGTGTTACCGTAACTAGACTGAGGTAAATTCTCAGTGCTATATATGTTACTAGACTGTGTTCTGTGAGAGGGGTGAATGCCTATCTAAAGACTCAACAATGTGTCGCTACTACTATCTGGTATAGCTATTTTAGCTACACTATACTTAGCTATGGTCTTCAGCTCAGGGAGTACTGGCTTAGTATCCATCCAGAAAAGGGTTGGTTTTTGAGATGCTTGGGTCTGATTCTTCAGCCATTGCTGGCAGTGTAAATGCCAGAGTCCAGTATGCATGCGCCTGCTGCTAAAAAAATGACATAAACAAGTAATAAAAAACATTTAAAATGTAACAGGATGTAGGGATACCAGAACCGCAAAAAGTAAGGGAACAAGGTAGGGATGATCACACAAAACAGTGAAGTATACAACCCCCTACAGACATCTTTTTCCATAATACGTGTGTAATGAAAAAAGATATGTAGGGGGATTGTATACTTCACTGTTTTGTGTGATCATCCCTACCTTGTTCCCTTACTTTTTGCGGTTCTGGTATCCCTACATCCTGTTACATTTTAAATGTTTTTTTATTACTTGTATATCTTTCAACAAGGACTAACAGAAACTGCACTAACTATACTCCTTGGGTTACTTTAACTAAGTATTATTGCAGATAATTATACATATCTATCCAGCACAGCAGGGGGGACGAATCCCTACGCAAGCGGGCGACGCAGATCTACGATGACTACACTCCCAAACAGAAGGCGCAGATAGCAAAACGAGATGCCAAACACGGCATGACAGCTCCCGTTCGCTATGAACTCCACTCTGTAACTCGCTCTTGCTGTGCTTACCGTTCTAATTCTCAGACCGCTGAGTCACATTCCGGATCCAATGAGCGTTAGTGGGTGTGGCGAACTAGGTTTTTTTTTTTCTTTTTTTTTTTTCTATAACAATTTTGCAACAATGCAAGGGTACATGAATAGCAATTGCTAACATGATAATGCACCCAGACAGAAGTCCAATTATCTATGATCTAAGTAATAGGTATAGTTGAGGTATTTAATGTGTGACATAATACAGTCTGTTTAAAAGAATCCAATGACTGACAGTTTTGTACAGATGGGGGTAAGCTGTTCCATAGGGCAATTGTATCCGGAAAAAATGAGGCATTTGAGCGTGTTACTGGTCTTTCAAGGGCTAGTGTACTGGTGTTTCTGAGGAGTCTGGCCTGGCTCGCGGCACAATAGGTACAACCGGGAAGGTAAGCTGTCCATTTACAACTTTATAAAGGAGGCACAGTTTCAGATAGCGTCTTTGCAGGTAAGAGTAGGCAGGTTGCATGACTGAAGCAAAGAATCATATCCAGAACTCCAGCTTTTAGTGCACACCTTAAGTGCGAACTTCTGCACTCTCTCCAGGGAGCTGATAAGTCCCCGTTGATGGGGGTCCCATACAGGTACAGCGTATTCCAGATGTGGTCGGATGTAGGCCAGATACAGTTGCAAGAGTGATAAAGAATTTGCAGATGGATAGAATTTTCGGTATAGAATACCCACTTGTTGCCTTGCTTTTTTACATACTTCACTGACTTGCATAGACCAGTTTAAGGACGGAGTGAGCCATACTCCAAGGTATCTGTAGGAGTGCACCCTCTCCAAACATGTTTGCTTAATCTTCAGAGGTGTAACAGGGAGTGAGGGCTGCTTTCTCCTGGTGATGATCATATATTTGCACTTTCTACCATTAAACTTCAGATGGTTATCGTCAGACCATACACATATGTTGTCAATATCTATTTGTAACAGATGGTAATCAGTTGCTGAGTGGATAGGGCGATAAAGCACCAGATCATCAGCATAAATAGACATGGTGCCGTCTGACAATGGAACCATTGTAATGTCGTCAATGTAGAAAATGAACAGAAATGGCCCAAGGACTGACCCTTGTGGGACTCCAGAAGTCACAGGCAAAACACCTGAAGATGAAGCATTCACACACACATACTGACTTCTCTTACAAAGGTAGTGCGTGATCCATCTGAGAATATGTGGTTGAACATTGCAGTTTTTCAGCTTTTGCAGTAAGGGTCTATAGGGAACTGAGTCAAAGGCCTTGCTGTAATCAAAGAATACACAGCAGATATCTAGGCCCAAGTCCGAGTTGTCTGTGCCATTGATCAGTCACATCTAACAGAGCCCCCGTTGTGGACTTGCCCTGAGTGAATCCCCACTGGTGAGCAGAGAGAGGGTAATGGTCCTCAATTAGGAGGTTCCGAATGTGCATTTCGAGGAGTTTGCTCAGCACTGAGAGTAATGATATTGGGCGATAGTTACCAGGAACAGAATGGTCACGTGACTTGGGAATTGGTGTAACACGAGCAATTTTCCAATCGTCAGGTAGCTCTCCAAGTCGAATGGTGATATTAAATAGTTGAGTCACTGCAGGGGTAATGCTCAGAGCAGTCTCCTTAAGCATTCGAGTGGATATGTCATCATGACCATTAGCTTTAGTTGGATCTAGGGAGCATAAGAGCTCATAGACTTCATCTTCAGTGCACATAAGGTTGGAACAGCTTCAGGAAGATCAGCCACATTTAATTCAGGAAGTGAGTGATTGAAGCAGTTTGTAAATGTGACATTCAGAAGGCAAGCCTTTTCTAGATTGGTGGTTGCAATGGTGTTTTCACTAGACAAAGTCGGAATGGAGTTCTCTTTCGGAGTTAGGGATTTCACTACCTTCCAAAATTCCCGTTGATTACGAGGGTGTAGATTAGTGAGAAATCTCCTCTTTGCAAACCTGAGCTCTGCCACAACTCTATTTCTGACATGCCTAAACTTCAAGTGAACCTCTGTGTTACCACTGCGATGAGCTTTCCTGAAGAGCCTATAGTTTCTCTTCCTGATCAATTGTACAATCTCTTTGGTTAGCCAAGGTAAGTTCTTTCTTGCTGGGAGCACAGACCTGGGTGTGCACTGTTCCATCACATCCAGGAAAGCTGATTTGAAACGCTTCCAGCTCTTCAGGTTACAGCGATCCGCGAAAGTTTTCTCCACGAAAATCTAATTTTCAAGCAGGTTTTCACCCGCGAAAGAAACCCCGCTATACGGTATATATAGCTTAATCACATACTTATTATAGTTGCCATACAATTTTACTCCCATAGAAAAGCGTGCAATTTTTTTCCAGTTGCACACAAGAGCGAAGGAATTTAATTGACGTGACGTTACATCCGGTTGCTCTTTTATAGCCACGTTAAGTATTGCAGTGAATGGCAAAATTGGCAGGGGGCGGTTTGAAACCTGCGCGTGACTAAAACCATACGGATTACACAGTTCATATGACTGTGGTGTTTGACAAGGGACCTGGCGGTAAAGACGGTGTGCAAAGAGTGAGAATCGGTTGAAGTACGAACGAGAACAACGCAGTATGCTGGACATACCTGTAACGTGTTGCGGCAACAACCAACCATTAACCCAAGCCAGGATCCGAGCGCCTTCCACCGATTTCCAAGCGATCCAGGTACGAGACCGAGATGGTTCAGCGTGTTTTGGATGGATGGCAGGCAGCTGAGATCGCAGTCGCGAGCTTGTTCCAGGCACTTTTCCCGATAGCGATGCCAAAAGAGAACCAACAGCTCGCTCAGGTCTGCTCCCGGTATGTCCGCGGCAGTAAGCGTCACAGAAACCATAGCTAATACCTTCGAAGTATAATAATCTAGCTATGCAGGAACAGAGCCTGAACACTGGAGGCAGGGGGGCTGTAGACGTAGCAAGACCGCTTTGTTCTCGTTCGTATTTCAACCGATTCTCACACTTCGCTCACCGTCTTGACCGTCCAGGTCTCTTGTTTATCGCCGCGGTCACTTAAATTGTCTGATCGGCATAGTTTTAATCACGCGCACATTTCAAACGCCCACCTACCGATTTCGCCATTGACGGATGTGACGTCATACATTCCGTGAATACTTTCGCTTGCGTGCAACTGGCTTATTGCCCACGGTTATTGTAGCCCGAGGGCTGTCAGAAATTGCACGGTTACGAAGCGGCCGCGGCGCGCGCTAACCAATCAGGTGAAGCTCCGCCCTAGCAACGAGCGTCCGCGTCATGGCTACGCCTCGTTTTCAGTTGAAAATGGCTGTACTGTGTGAGCGCTCGCGTTGTTTAAGGTGGCGGGCAAGCAATGATTACGCGCGCGTGACCGCGCAATAATTGGAGGCGTGGTTCGAGTTCCTAATCACCGCTCTCGAGCGCTCCATCAGCAGCCATCCAAGATGCTGTGCCACCTTTCTTCTTCCAAGGCTGTTGGGCATCCATTGACAGCGTGTCTAGTTGAGCGCTACGTTATACGTACTTCGTACCGTGACAACGCCAGCTGCAAATCTCGGCGAAATACAGCACTGTTTTTTGCTGTACGTCTCAAAAATCAGCTGAACGTGTTTAGCTAAAATGCTCTTCGCAGGCAGCTCTTCCACTGGTTACTCGAGGGGGCTACGTTGTCATATGGCGTCGAACGAACGTCTCATCGTGGTTTCTCCCCTGCAAGATGTGCAAAAACAGGAAAATTGACCTCGCGATAACACTGTTAACTCCGTATCCGGCTAGTTCGGAAGCGTACTTACATAAACTCAACGTAGCCCCCTCCGGCTGGGCCTGTCTTGATCCTGAGAAAGAACAGTAGCAGTAGCTTGCGTGCAATGAAACTGAGACGTACAGAAAAATTATTTAATTCCATCATACTGAATAATTCGCTGTCTCCGTTGTTTGCTGCTCCAGAACATCCTGGCTTGGTACATAAGTAGCACTTACCATGAAGTGTTTGATTACCACATTTGGTTTCCATTCATGGCAGCATAGATATACAACACAACGTAGGGATTGGAAACGCCCACTCATTATTGAAAACTATGCGTGTTTCGGTCATGTGATAGAATAATGTATTTAACCCCGAAAAATGCCATGCCTTGCCTGACAATGGCTACGAGAACTGAACGAGTAATGGTCCGTGAGGCGGTTCGGAAAGTCACGGAGAAGGATTCAGCGCTTGGGGAACAGCTGAGAAGTCTCCTTCAAACAATTGACACGAAAGAAATGATTTTGATGCTTTCTGCGTTAAGTTGGTGAGGGGGGGGGGGGGGGGAAATAATATTATGATCTCGATCAACTATTGCCAGGACGAAAATACTCAAGCTAAGCTGCTTCCGACTGAAAGAGCTCCCTGCACTCTAGGAGGGCCTGTGGCGAAGGTTAGCTTGCCCGTTGGTCTGCATATAAGTCTTAGTGGTCAAGTCAGTAAAGTTCAAGTCGGTAAAGTCAAGTCAGTAAAGTTCACGTCCACCATGGAGCAAAATCGGATAATCAAATCCGTAAGGATTTCCCCCCAGGATTCAGATACATGTACCGCAAGACCTCTGAAGAGCCAGTTTTTGGTTGATCACTCAGACCTTCCTTCAATCCAGTGCACATCCCCACTGCAGCACCTATACACCTCTTCCGTCCTCCTGGAGTAACCAAACTCCAGCAGATCTATCCTCCATCAGACTATGCAAGATCTTCAAGCAGCCTTGCTGTTCAACATCTCCAATGATTGTGACACACTCCCTCATTGTAGGTGAAGATCAATCGTGGGTAGTGTTCTTTCATGGTCATAAACGTGACACTAAAGACTTATGGCCTTCTACTCCACTCTCATCTGTTCCAGTTATTTGCACCTGCTTTGCAGAACCTACATGATTGGCCTCCTTGGTGTGGCAAACGTTGTTCAAGTTCAAGTCAGTTAAGTAAGTCAGTATAAATGTTCAAGTCAGTAAGTTAAAGTCAAGTCGGTCTTCTATGAAGGCAATAAGCCCACCCTTTGGGTTCTCAATATGGCTGTGAACGGTGACGACTCCAGGTTTTATGCCTACGCTAATGAGTACTGTTGACAGAGGAGGTTTGATTCCAGTCAATGGGAGCACATTTCTGATTCTTCCAAAAGAAGTTGAATACCACCAGTCATGAGTACTACCGTAGTAGCTAGCATTACAGC
The DNA here is from genome assembly GCA_963931865.1 of Axinella damicornis. Lineage (NCBI taxonomy): Eukaryota > Metazoa > Porifera > Demospongiae > Axinellida > Axinellidae > Axinella > Axinella damicornis. Next base: position 2,995,152 of record OZ007516.1, on the reverse strand, counting down.
CGACACTGTTCTTGCATGTGGAATAAATCTCTTCAGTCGTTCTTCACGGGGCCCCACATCTTCCTTTCTTAGGTCCTCTCTTAGGTCCTTTCTTAGGTCACGAACATCCTCTCTTAGGACACCGTTAGCCTCGTTCCCAGTCTCACGCCCAGCTTTTTGTCACTTGCAGTACGCTTTACCGTACTGCAAGCAACGAAAAGCTGGGCATGGGACTGGGAACGAGGCTAGGACACTGTCACTACAGAATACAAGTTACTTAACGGAGTGTACGGAACTCAGCAAAATGCCTGCCTGCACATCTTATTGGTTGCTACCAAAAGGATCTTGATATACAATTTTTCTGTAATCATGCACGATCGGCATTCTATAAAGGTGCAGTTTACCGTATTTTCGTTTTGGTTAGTTCTGTCATAGTACTGTACACGTATTCACTGTACTGTACCTTGAACCGGCTATGTATAGATGTTAATTGCATGTGCATGCATGCCTAATTCCATGGTTTTACTTCCTGTATTTGTATGGTTCCATTTCCTGTATTGGTCCCTTTTATGTTGTGCCATTTGGATCAGTGCAAGAGTATAATTCAGAGTTGTTTAAGTCTTGTACTCATGTTGCTCTCACTTGGGTTATCACGTTTCTCTAATGAGATTTGCTCAATAGAGCCGTGAAAACACTACAGCTATTATACACACACAAACACGACATAATTATTTTGTCTTCATTGTGTATGAGTTACTACTTTCAGGGTCTCTTCTTTAGAGGCTCATTGTCGATAACCTCCTGCCCTTGGAAGAGGTGTCTTCGTGGTGCAGTTCCCTCTCACATGCAGGCTCAAGGTCAAAAGATCGTTTTACGTTATGTGGAGGCCTTCAAGGCTTTCTCTGCTTAGACACATTGTGGTCTCTCCGCATCAGTAATATCTTTACGGGCATCAATGTTGGCCCTCCCGAGAAGCCACCACTGCAATAAAAAAAAGTGGCTATGGTACAGCATGTGTGTGTGTGTGAATACATAGCTAGACCCCTAGTACAATAATTGATAGTAGTTTTCACTTCCATACCACCCCCAAATCTCTTGCTTATGGACATGAACAATGCTGGGTTTTATAGACCCATGTGTCTGTGATACTTGAAATATCATAGCTTTGCCCAACTCTTACATATGCAGTTGCTACAGGAACACAAAGCGGACAATACAATAGCGAAACGCTTTCCAGTTCAGTACTGTAAGCAAACCTCGTTAACTTACTATTACCAATTTGGCACTTCAATAGGTTAATACAGGCTGCTACCGAAACACAAAAATAAAAGACACAAAAGTAAAAGAGGAACACAAAGTTACCTGTCTGCGTTTTCACTTCTTTTGTCGGGGTCTTGGCAGCAGCAATGTCCGGTCTATGAACCGTTTCCTGCGTCTGACGGTCTGTCGTTTACCGCACCACCGCGCGCGACCTGACTCAGCGTTATCAGATTACCAGGGACTCCCCAAAAGCTTCGCGAACACATTACTGCAGCTGCACGCGCTGGTTAGCGTTGCGAAACGCGCTGGAGATCAAAGGATTTCACCGTCCGTAACGTAAGTACAGCATCACGTGGGCGTTTCCAATCCCTACGTTGTGTTGTATATCTATGATGATCGATGGCAGGACTTGCAGGTTACAACATTATTTTAGATGACATAATTATTAATTCCAAAATCACTTGCCCGCCACCAAATCGGCGGTGCGTCCGACGCACCGCGATTTTTAACTCTTTAGGGCCCAAATTCTTTCTCTAGGTGATTTTCAGTCTATACAACACTTAAACATACCCTAATTTCTGTTCCTTGGCATTGCTGGGCTCGAAACTGCTCACACAGGTAATTTCAGCCATACTAAGCGTATACGTGCTTAACCACACCCACCAATTAACGGACTTACAATCAAGTCTCCCGAGAAATGGCAACCCACTGTAGCTGAAAAACAGGCTATATACATATGCTGGAAATGGAGGCCCTACAAAGCCATACGGCTACTTTCTGACCCCATTTATGCCACTGAAAACGATGGAAATGGCCCTCCCAGTGCCGACCAAGACCTTTCTACCAGACACGACGGCCATGCTGGCCCACCCACCTCCCCCTGTCTGTCGCAGAACCTATCTCCCAAGGACATTGCCGGAAGTCACATGATGAAGCTGAAAGTATTATGACGACATTTGGCGCTATGGGCCCTAAAGGGCTAATACACAGCTTATACATGATAATAAAAGTAGCGCACTGGGTACGTGCTCTGCTGAGCACCTCTAGTAAAATAATGCTATCATCCCTATCCTTTTCCCTGCTTTGTAATGTTTGTTACTCTTATAGACACTGCAGTAATGTGCCCAGTTTGCTGCTCTGACATATACAAAGTTAGTTATTTTCACACATTTCAACAGTAGGCCGGTTGCTTGCTGTATGCTTGCTTTAGCACATGTGAGTTGGATTTCAGTTAGTTCTAACATATATGGATCAACACGTCTCTAGAATATTGTAAGTCTAATACTGGGTTGGGTAACCATGGTAATGTTTGCATTCTTGGTCACTGTGTTTGAACAAAACTTGTGTTGCACGCTTATAATTAGTTAGCTAATCGAAATACACAACCATTTCCATTCTCAGGTGCAGAGAGTATAACGGCCATATTGACTGTCACACCTGGTGGTCTAGTACCTGAATCTGCTGGCTTTGTTCAAGCCTGTGTCTCACTTGATCATGAATCCACAGTGGATGTGATTTTTACAATTCAGACAGCTGATAATACTGCTCAGGGTAAGTTGTTCACATGCAAATCACTGTATTAATTACCACGCCCCACCCATGCGGGGGCAAGGTCATGATAGCTAGCAAAGAGTAGCTAGCTACAATTAAATATATACTTCTCAAAATCTCAAAGAAACGTGAACTTATAAGTCATTATAACTAATGTACCATTCATCTTCGAGTGTTTTTACCAAGCCAGGAACTGTCATCTTTTTTTAGTTCAACTGTTCCTGAATCTCTCATGATGACTTTCACATGAAACAGTAGTACACCATGCAGCCCATTGCTTTCTCGCAACTTCAAGTTTGATCAACTTAAACAGTAAAGTAATATAAAAGACGCATTACAAAATGTAACAAGATGTAGGAATAGCAGAATATAAAGTAATAAATACCCCCCCCCCCCCCCCCCCCCCCCCCACACACACACACACACACACCATGTATATTTATCATTATATAATCAATCAATCAATCATTCAATAAAACTTTAATGTCACCTGCCAGAAGCAGCCAGCTCATGAGAGCTTATGAGACACGTTTTACAAAAGCACACTGATAACGATAAACAGAAATGGCACAGTACAGTAAACGAAGACTTAGATAGAGGAACTATGTATACCTGGAAAAAAGCTGCTTGTAGGGTGAACTATATATCCCTGTCTTGCTTCTCCACAACATCTTGTGTTACATCTATATTACACTGCGTACTTGTTGCAAAATAATATGAATTGCTTACTGTTTGGTCTCAAATTCACAGCTGGAAGTGATTATGGGAGTGTGAGCCAAGACCTGATGTTTACTCCCAGTTCTGCCCTCCTCACTCTGTGTGTGAATATCACAATCATCCAGGATGGCGCTGTGGAGAATGTAGTAGAATTCTTTTCAGTTCAGGCATCAACTTCTAGCAGTAGTATTAATGGAATACCAACTACTAGAACTGTCGTCATTCAGGACATGGACCGTAAGTAACTACATATTCAGTTCTTGCAAAGTAGCTATAACATTCAGCGAACGTTCTCTTTTATCCATCAGGAATCACAATTGGGTTTGAACAGGATGCCTACTCTATTCATGAGGCACTTCAAGATGTAGAAGTATGTGCTGAAATACTGCAGGGATCAATTGAGAGAAGTACTCCAGTTTCGTTCACCTTCGGAGTTCAGGATGGCTCTGCAGGTGCGGCAAAAAATTTGCAAACTAGAACACATAATTGTGCGAGTTTAAAACTCTATGTGTTTATGTACCTAGTAAGGAAAGATATAAGGAAAAGGTAGTGAAAATTAACTAATCTGCGCTTTTTTCTGCATTTGTAGGTGCCACTGACTATACCCTTGTTCAACCAATGGGATCGTTCCAAAGTGGGGATGTGAGGTCATGTACAAACATCACAATCCTGTCAGACAATAGGGTGGAAGGGACGGAGAGTTTCACTGTCACTCTGACTGGGAGTAGTGAAGTTGAAGTCAATAGCACTGCTGGCACTGCAACAGTTCTTATTCTTGATGATGATGGTGAGTTCAGGTTTATACCATGCATTTTGGCAACTGGATTGTAGAAACACGTGCATTTGCCTATTGATCTTAGTGTGGGTACGAGAGCATTCTCGGTTTTGTGTTGAAATTTCTGCTGAATTCTCTGCTGTATTCTGTGCCAGAGCATAGGAAGCCAACATTCGAAGTACCAACTTAATTGGTCATTATTATTAGAAAGCAGTCTTGTTCGTAGGGCCTCTATTTCCAGTCACTTCAAGGCACTCTTTGATTAATGAGTGACTGTGGTTATATTAGGGTAATGATCCACTTATAAGCTGTCTGTGTGTGTGGTTTGAAGCTGGAATGCCCCAGGGAACAAGAGTTAGGGTGAGCTTGTTGGTTGGAACAGCATACCTAAAGTGACTTGAGGACAAGAGTTTATGATATTAACAAGTAGCTACATGTAGAACAGGCCAGACAGGTCATCATGGAAGCAGAGAATACACATGCATGAGCAATCCATGCAGGAGGTAAAATTTAATGAGTCCCACACAGAGATAATCAATTATCTAGCGCAGTGCTATTATGGAATGCCATATTGCATCCCAATATTGCATGTTAGTGTTTCCATTCAGGAAGTTCACCCATGCAGTCACTTGGAAGATGAGGCCATGACGCTGCTTGTCAGTACCAGTACAGCCACAGTTCAATCCAGTGGCAACAGCGTAACTCTCAACTGTATACTTAATAAATTTCACAGGTGCAACAGTTTCGCTACAGAATGTTAGCCCTACTACTGAACCAGGAAACAGCGCTGCAGACACTTCCACTGTTGATGTGTGTGTTTCAGTCAGTGCTCCAGGGCCTATTGATCTTCAGCAACTTGTGGTTACATTCAACACTGTTGCAGGAACAGCAGGTACAATAATAGTATCAGGCAACTTTGAAACCACAAGACATTCAGGCATATGGTATATTGCATGCTGACAAGCGTACCTGAACTGTTTCTAATAAGATGCTGTGGTTTGCTATATAATACTGAAGCACAAGACCTGATGGATCCACTTCTCCGTTATGTTTGTCCCAGATTCTGGTGATTTCCAGCCACTGTCAAATCAGATGCTGACCATCCCACTTTCACCAACTGATAGTTCTGTTGGGTGCCTGCCAGTCACCATATTAGGAGATTCTGTGGAGGAAGATGATGAAACTTTCAGTGTTAGTATATCTGTGGCCGGCCCGCACACTGTCACACCACCAGCCACTGTCACTGTGACCATAATGGATGATAATGATGGTACGTTTAATGGTTGTGTAGATCAGGCCCTCAAATGGATGTTCGAAAGCACTCTTGCTTCACTCTAATCATGTAACCTGCACCTTAAATACAACACAGGCAAAAAAAATGCTAGCTAGCTACTTTTCATGACATTGTGAATGTGAGTCTCATAATGTGTACAGATATTGACTGTAAGTGTTAATAACATCCGTTGTGAGTGTAAGAACCCTATACGCCTTAGGATCTCGTGCCTTACGTATGTGGTGTCAGTGCATGCTGTTTTGTATGCACAAGAGACACCTTCAGACTGGAACTGCATTGATCTGGAAGTAGCTAACTATTTTTCTCCTATACAATAACAAAATTCAGACCTATCTGCAAGTTATAGGTATATTACAGTCCTAAACTATACATACGCTCTTGTACAGTTTGTTCCCCAGTTCTATTACCTATAGGTACTTTCCAACATTTTATACTGGAATTATGGTAACTATGGATCAACCACCCTATATGTTGCCCTTTGTTATGCCTATGTGTGCATTCACTCCTTGGCTAAATGATTATTGGTACCAGACAGAGCATTAATTATTTGAAGCCAGACCGTCTAGCTACAGCATGCCTTTATGTCCTGCATGTAGCCATGTATGGCAAGGAAAGGTATAGGTAGCTACATGTGCACTGTTAGCTTCAGTATTGTGAGAGCGCTGTAGAGAAGCATAGTAGACCATGAATTATTGTTGTATAAGTTTTTGTCTCGGCACCGAAGTGCCGAGACACAGTGCTGGATGCGTAGGTACGTACGTGGTAACGTACGTACGTCGCTTTTCGCAATGCGCCCGCGCAAGTGCTGCATGCATGCTCTACACCCTTAATAGGGTGTCAAACGTATTTATAGCCTGCAAGTAGATCTTCAAAAATGAGTATGGGTTTGCATGGCTGCTCATGAATCCTCTTACCAAGACTGCTACGTAGCTGTAATACTTAATTCAGGACAATGAATACTCACCCATCCAGTGTGCTGCACTCAGCCATCCCAAGTGCATACTAAAGCTCACTCAGCTCTAGCTAGCTAGCTATAGGCCTATAGATAAGTGCTGAAAGAATTGGCCAAGGTGTTGACTAAACATCAAGCCCAGACACGACCATACTGCTTTCACCCTTTGGGTGAACATTCCTGACCCACCCCTTGCTCACACAGAACCTCCAAGGATATTGACGCTCACTTAAGCTGAAAGTCTCATAGCTAACAGGTTTTGCAGTCATAATAAAGGGTTAAGCAGCTGCCATGTCCTCTGCATTATTCTAGCTGATACCAAGTCGTGCCGAGACACATCAAGTCTTTTAAAGACTCACTTGTTATTATTCTGAGTGCACTTCTCTTCCGAGGAGCATATACTCAAACTTACGAATAATACTATATAATAAGCACAAAAATAGCTATAGCTACTAATAATATTATCATGAAGAAGTAGCTAGCTACACCAGTAAAAAAAAATTCAACGGAGAGCATGCAGAACCATTGCTGTACAGATGAGTGCATGCGTTTAGCAGTTTGGACAAAAACTCTGTTGCAATGCTCTCGTGTTTGTGGTAATTATACTAGGAGAATGCAGGGCATTGTGGGGCTCGCCTGATAAACGTGACGAACTGCATGTCAATTCTATTATGTCATTCAATTGTCATTGCATGTCATAATCATTCTCTGTACGCTGGGAGGCCCGGGCGGCGCGGCGCAGCTTATAAGGGAAGCAGGGTGTGGGGTCTGCGATGTAGCCAATTGTCGTTCATCACATTGACGTGACGGTCTACAGTTTAAAGTTCTCATTCCTAGTCCCACGCCTAGCTTTTCGTCGCTTGCCGTACTGCAAGCGACGTACGGCAAGCAATGAAAAGCTGGGCGTCACTTTGTATGGGCCAGTAGTTTACAGTTCAACACCAACTTTGTTCCCCATCCTCACTCTTCACAGTTATCCCTGAGATCACCTTCCCAAGTGAGAGTTTCACTGGATATGTCGTGAACGTAACTGAACCAGTGACATTTGAATGTATTGCCACTGGTAGCCCTCCACCAACCATTGAGTGGTTCAGAGGAGACATGCTTCTGACACCAGAGGAGGCAGGCAGTGGTCAGAACCTAGTCCTGACACCAGAGGAGGCAGGCAGTGGTCAGAACCTAGTCCTGACACCAGAGGAGACAGGCAGTGGTCAGAACCTGGTCAATACTCATCTGCGTTTGATGCTGAGCGAGCCATCTCAAATGCTGGTACCGACTCCTTCTGGAAATATTTATCAAGTGGAGCGTACCCTGACTTTCAATACAAATGGCAGTGACACTGGTCTGTACACTTGCGTGGCTTCTAATGTCAATCAGGTGCAGCAAAATGCCACTCAAGACTTTACACTCTATGTGCTAGGTAGGTCCAGGAATGTGCAGCAGGAACTGATCATTTGTGTGCTGTCTTTTTTTTGTTCACCAATTGGAATGCAGTAAGAAAAAGTGTTGGAAAGATCAAACTGCATTTTCCTTTCTTCCTCAGTAACTCCCTACATCACTGACAATCCTATGAGTATGGTGGGTGTGGCTGGTGGCAATGCTACCTTCAACTGCAGTGCAGTTGGCTTCCCAGTACCAATAATTGTGTGGATGAGAGGTGAAGAGGTTCTGGATGAAGAGTGTGGAAGGGTGACCTTTGATACGTTTCAAGAGAGTCTCACCTACTGGAGTGTGATATCGATGAGGGAATTAACACTGACAGATGCTGGGAGGTTCCGATGCAGGGCCAGCAATGCTCTCGCTCAAAGCGACCTGTCAAGTGTGGCATACCTGGATATTCAATGTGAGTGAAAGCTGCAATTATTGGTACTCCATTTTCCTGTTGCATGTTAGGGCAAGCTGGACAATACCTAGCCTTGTTCCCAGGCCGTTTTGGGAGGGAGAAACGGCCTGGCAACTTCCGCAAGTTCAAACTGTTACTTCCGCTGCCAGAGAGTTGGAAGACCCAATCAGATTTCAGATCGCTGCCACATGACAACAGTAAACCGAATTGCATCATGCGTTGAAACGTCGCCATTCATCACAATAGTTGATCGCTCGATCGTGCTAGTGTAGGTGCTCTGCACGACGACTTTTGTTCGTTCGTCGTCGGCTTGCCTTCCGTCGCAGAACCTGCACAAACAGTTGCTTCCACGAGCAGGAAAGGACCGTTCTCAGCCGGTGAAAATATCAGAAGCATCACGTGGACTTCACTGCTTGAATGAGGTATGCAATTGCCATGACATTACATCCGCATACAGTTTGAACTCATGGAAGTTGCCAGGCCGTTTCTCCCTCCCAAAACGGCCTGGGAACGAGGCTGGACAATACTGTGACCATAATACTAATTACATTACTGTAATACTAAACCCTTTCATAGGATGCTGCTTTCTAGCTATGAGTAGTATTGAAGGTAGGTTTGAAGGTCATTTGCATATCAAAACACATGCATGACTAAGCTTGGTGTGCTAGTAGGATGCTAAACTGGCTATATGTCTACCGCCAACTTGTAACACGTTAAACAGATGTTTGGGTCATGATAATGCAATTAGGATCTTGATAGTTATTGACCAGTCTTTATATTTGTATCTCTCTATACAGACCCATCAAATGTTTGGGTCATGATAATGTAATTAGGATCTTAATAGTTACAAGTAGCTTCGCTCGCTTCGCTCGCTCAGCTACTTCCCCCTCGTTCGCCTACGTAAGTAATCTGGTACCGGATAACTCTCTATGCAGAGCTGCTGCTCCTCGATTGCGTCTGCTTCAGCTGCTTCTCCCCGCACGATTGCATCGATCCGTTTCAACTGCTGCTGCAGCGCTGAGCTCCCGGCTTGCATCCGCTTCAGCTGCTGCTCGCCGTTTGCGTCCGCTTCAGCTGCATGCTGCTCTTGATTGCCAACTGCTTCCCGATTGTCCATTGCTTCCCGATTGCATCGGCTTCGGCTGCTGCTCCCTGATTGCATCCGCTTCAACTCTGCCCCCCGATGTCGTCCGCTTCGTCTGCTGCTCCCTGATTGCGACCGCTTCAATTAACTGCTGCTCCCCGATTGCATCCGCTTCGGCTGCTGCTCCCTGCCAGCTGTTCTGGAAGATTCCACCCATGTCCACTATTCTCAAACATTCTACGCAGAGTTCGAAGTTCTCAGTAAATTGAAGTACTAAGGTCGCGCGTCATTATAGTCTAGTCCCGCCCCACGAACATCCCACTTCCGTTACACACGGACAGACAGTCACACGGTTAAAATCTTAATGTATTGATGATTGACCAGTCTTTATATTTGTATCTCTCTATACAGACCCATCAAATGTTTCAGTATTGATGTCTCAGGTGATAATAAATGAAACGGAGGCTGTTACTCTTGTGTGCGAGGCATTTGGTATCCCTACCCCCAATGTCACTTGGACTGATGGAAGTGGTTCTATAATAGTGCCAGGAGGAGGACTGACCATCAATTTCACCGGCAGTTTACACAATGGCTTGGTGGTGGTGTCTACCCTTGCAATATCCAGCGTACAACAGTCCAATGAAATGATCTACACTTGCCTTGCAGAGAATGGAGTGGCAAACCTGGTTGGTGCTCAGGACATTGCAACAGTTGAAGTGATCATCGGAGGTGAGAAGAATTAACATCTAACTAATAACAATTTTAAGACACAGTTTCTTTCCGGCCCGCTGCAGTCCCCCCAGCTGTGGAGGCTGTGGGACAGAGCCGAGTGGTGGGAGTGATAGGAACATGGCGGGTTCTGAGGTTCACCATCACAAGGGCAGCACCACAAGTCACTCCTGCCAACCTCCAGTGGTTCCTCAACTCCTCCCCACTTGAGAATCCTCAGGCTGTGTTCTCTCATGACCTGCTGTCGGTGAACCTAACAAATCTGGTACTTGCAGACGAGGGGCTATACACACTGGTGGCCAGCACTGCAGCAGGAGAGGGTCACGATAGCATCTCACTAGATGTACAAGGTAAGCATGCCGTACTCATCGAACTGCTTTGTGTTAATGTTGGTAGAAAGTTAACATATATTTTTTCCAACACAACAGCTCCACCTAATATCACAGAGTATCCAAGTGACCTGGTAGTTGTGGCAGGAACCACGGTCACATTTTTATGCTCGTCTTGGGCAGACCCAGAGCCTACGGTGGAGTGGAGATTTGGAGAAGAGGTCATCACTGGGACGAGATATATTGTGTCTCCCTCTGGAGCTCTCACTGTCGCCACTGTCACTTTGGACGATGCGGGAGTGTACACATGTAATGTGTCCAACACGTATGGGTGGGAGGCTGCTTCTGCTGAACTAACAGTGCAAGGTAGGCTGAGATTTACAAGCTGGCAGTGTACATACTTAGCTGACCTGACTGACTGTTGCAGGTATGAATGTATTCTCAATGGCTCTTTTTTGTAGTTCCTCCAACAGTCACGGCAGTGGGCGGGGGAACAGCAGTGGGAGTTGCCACAAGAAGCACCACCCTCTCCTTCACCATCTCCCGTGACTACCCACCAGTTGGACCAGAAGACATCCAGTGGAGCTACATGAATGCAACCACACACCAGATAGCCAGTATCACTGACATAAGCAATGCCAGTTCACGGTTCTCACTCTCGGATGATCTGCTCTCCCTCGCTATCACAAGTATTCACCTCTTCGATGGTGGAATCTACACACTTTCTGCTGTTAACCCTGCAGGTCGCCACAATGCATCCATCAACCTCATCATCCATGGTGAGCTGGAGCTAGCAGATTATTCCTGACCATCAAGGATGACTATTCAAACTCTGTACCCCCAGTGCAACCGATCCTCCAGGAGAGCACATTACCAGGATCCTTCTCTCGTGAAGAAGGAGAGAGAATCTCCTTCAGCTGTACAGCAGATGGTATTCCTCTTCCCTCCATCATCTGGATCTTCAGTGGCACTCTACTGCAGACTAGCCTCAACCCACGCTTCAACCTGGACCAGCAGCTACTCTCAGGGGAACCTTTTCGTACCCGTATCCCCCAGGCACTGCGGAGCAATCTTACCATCAGCAATCTCCGGCCCTCAGACTCTGGAAATTACAGCTGCAGGGGAGATAATGGGGCCGGACAGCCAGCTGTGCTGATGCAGTCATTCAGACTTACTGTCAATAGGAGTGAGAGAAAATAGGCCAAAAAGACTACTTCAGTTGTTGTGGCAACATGCAATTAGTCATCATGCCGATAGGATACATGACTGTCAGATTTGGCTGTATAGCCTAAACTTTCCAAATGACGCCTTGGTTCTATAGCATCTGGTCTCAGACACTATAATCTGAGATGTAGCCTGTCTGCATGGCAACCAAGAGATACAAGTTGTTGTCATTTACCATAGCAACAAAAATGCACTGTATTCTTCTATCTAATACAATAACTACAGTAACGGTCTATGTCAATACTGTTATAATATTATATTATGCACTTGGCATTCTTATGTACCTCACAGTGCCCGTAGACTACTGTGCATCAAATCCCTGCCACAATGGAGGTACATGCGAGCAACTGGAGCTCTCCTACCTGTGTGTGTGCGCTGACAAGTGGACAGGGAGGCACTGCACACAACGTGAGACTGTGGTAGTAATTACTGATATTATGGTACCGGTCTCCCACTTCTCACACTCTATATATGTTCTCCCACATCTATATATGTTCTCCCACACTCTATATATGTTCTCCCACACTCTATATATGTTCTCCCACACTCTATATATGTTCTCCCACACTCTATATATGTTCTCCCACACTCTATATATGTTCTCCCACACTCTATATATGTTCTCCTCAACCCCCTCCACACACACACACATACACACACACACACACAGCTGTGATCCGTGACCAAGCTCCTGAGATCCAGGCTGATCCACAGGACACCTTCCAGAAACTCTACAGTACAGTCAACCTCACCTGTATTGCCACAGGAGCCCCAGAGCCCAACATAACCTGGTACAAGGATGACACTCGCCTTCCAAACCAGAAGCTACCCTTCCTTCTCGTCCCAGAGCTACAACTCCAGCACCGTGGGCTATACTATTGTGAAGCATCCAATAAGATTCGTTTTGAAAGTGACCCTGACACCATTCACCCAAGGATGGCTATTTCCCACAAAGTAGTGGTCAACATTGAAGGTGAGCTGTCATGCCCCTGGTAGAGACTAATGAAATCAGCAGGAGATTGCCACATTATCAAGATAGATAGATAGACAGATAGATAGATAGATAGATAGATAGATAGAATAGATGGTGACTAATGAAATCAGCAGGAGATTGACCAGCACTAGGAAGTCCCTCACCATCCACCACCTATAGATAAATAAATAGGTAAGTAGATATATATATATATATAGATAGATAGATAGATAGATAGATAGATGAATCGGCAGGGGACTGACCATATAGCAATTAGAAGTCCCTCATATACACCACCTAAATAATTGATAGATCATAGATAAATAGATAGATATATATATATAGATAGATAGATAGATAGATAGATAGATAGATAAGTCTATAGTTTGATACACAAAAAGATAAGAAAACTAGAGGTGTTCATAGAACACATATCTACCCCGCGCGGAACGTCTACAGGATACAGTGCAGCTACAATCATCTCTGCCGATGCGCATCAAACAGATGCTATCGCGTATACTGTGTTTGTGTATGGCCATATCCAAGGTGTGGGAGTGACCGCTTACTGTATACAACATATTGTGAAGCAGAAGAGGTGGGGCCAAATGTTACGAATAATAGCTGGAAAAAACAGCCTAAACAATAGTCACAACGTCCGTGAAGTACATAAATCATGGGAAAATACTGTATCCTAGCGGTCATCTCGAAGCATGTGTCCTGTTCATGATGGGACTCTGAAATAACGAAGAAGTGGAGCCAATGTTATGAAAATGAAAAGTAGGAAATAGCCAAAATACAGCGAAACGAAGCACCTTGGCTTCAGTCAGGTACACACAGAGCAGTTTTTGCTATTTGCTATTGTTTGACTCCCTTCGATGGTTTATGAGGGTCTAAGTGGCGAGATTTCAAAACAAATTACGGACAGACGACAGACTGACTGACTGACTGACTGACTGACTGACTGACTGACTGACAGACGGGCAAACTCCAGCTAGTAGCTATGTACCATGTGGCTACTAATATGCTGTATTCATTGTTGTTCTGTTGCTGTTGCAGGCTTACTGCAGTACAAAGCCTTCCTTAGGCTGGCTGAATTTAGTGGGCGCCGCCGTCGACAAACCTCAGGCACTGAGGACTTGAACCAGCTCATACAAACAGTGAGCCCGCTGCTGAACTGCTTTCCTCGAGTAGCTCCGCATATTTTTACCTGCAATTTTGTCAACAGATCAACAGCTATCTAGCAGGAAGTCCGCTCGTCCAAAATGCCACTGTCTACTCTATAGAAGTGCAAGGAGGCAGCAGGAATAATGAGATGAGGAGGTTGTACTAGTCTCGGTCCCAGACCCAACCAACCCCAGCACGGATCGCTTTTAGTATCGCGTTATACTGGAAGCGATACACACGCTGGATAAACAGTCTGGGAATGAGACTAAGGTTGTACTTAAGGTAGTAAACATGGGTACCGCAATCTCCGAAACCAAGTTGATGGATAAATGGGCAGCATCAAAGCGTACACAAGTTTCAGCAATACTTTGCATCAAACTGCTCCCTCTGCTTGAAAATGCCCTAAAACTCAATTTTAAGGCCCTCTACGAAACTGAAAATTTGGACCCTCTCCAAGGCCCCACCCACACTCTGACCCCATCATCAATACACACACAAAACAGGCCCAAAAACTACGGATGGATTTACCACCTGCTCTCCTCACTTGCAGGCTACAGCCCAAAACTCACTGCCACCCTGAGGTTTGGCTACCCTAGGCTTTCAAAAAAAATTCCACGCACACCAACTAAAACCGACTCAAGCCAAGGGCACTCTTCAAAAGGTCAACCTACCCCCTGCAAAACTAGGGATGCTTTTCCACGTTCACCTCTCGGTTACAGAGTTTTGGCCACACATCTACTCCCTCTCACCAGCCCAGTCCAGCTACCAAACCAGCCAAATTCGCCCTAACACGAAAATGGGCGGGGCCTGTAATGCCGAAAGGTCAACTCTCTAGAGTACCTTGGCCAGGGAGCTGTCGGAGGCTGTTCACTTTCCAGGCTGTTCTTCGGCCACTTCAGCAGACCCACAAACATTCCTGCTCACTCCATCTAGCTATTCACACTCAGATAGCCCGTCGCTACATTCAATAAGCTAGAATAGCTTCTTACGTAAAAAAAAAAAAAGAAAAAAAAAAAAAGAGTGTTCAAACAAATCTTCAAGGTACCGCATGGCCACATCAGAGTTCCGATTTGAAACTTGAAAGGGCCGCTAGCCGCATCAAAGAGAGAAGCCCCCCTTGTTTATTCCGGTTGCCGCCATGGGAAAACGTAAACAGATGAATAACTCTATATAACCGTATGCGAGTGATGTCATCGCATTAAATATTCATGAGCAAAATTGCGCAATTTCGCCGATGCCGTGCTTCCTACCTTAAGAATTGTTTGTTGTTGTTAATCTAAGGAGACTTGCATTTTAGTACTGATCAGAGGAATATTGCAGTGGATTGAGGGTCATATTATGTATGATTCTCAAGGTCATCCAAGGTTTTGTTGTTTAATTTTGTCAAGTGAATGTGTTTTTCCACCAGCTCTGGTCAGGTTCCAGTGTTGATCACAGTGCTGTCGGATAAAGGAGGCAGCCCAGAACTGAGGATGAGCCTGGACGACCAGCTGTCCTCCCTAGCAGATGAACTACCACAGCTCAATATCAGCTTCTCCCAAGTGCAGAGATTCGGTATTTGGGTGTGTGTGTGTGTGTGTGTGTGTGTGTGTGTGTGTGTGTTTGATTGTGAGTGTTTGTGTGTGTGTTTGATTGTGAGTGTACAGCTAGTAGCATAAGAGTTACAAAAGTACAGAGTTTCTATGTTGTGTGCTGATGACTAACAAGTACATTAATTATGTTTCCACAATTTTGATTGCCGTCAAGAAACACAATCATATGTACACACAACACGCATATGCACACACAGATGGCTGTCCAGAAGACGAGACAGTGATCCCTTCTCAACAACCAGGTGGGATAGACATCCAATTGCAGTGGACAGAGAGTGACATCGGAGTGAGACTGACAACTGAGTGCCCCTGTGGAAACTTAATTACTTTGGAGGGTGGGGCCAGCCTGAATGCCTCACGGTACTGTGGAGGGGACTTTGCAGAGGGTGCACAGTGGGAAGCACCACAAGACATGGCTTGCAACTTTACTGAGACTGCCAGAAGGCTCTGCCAAGTTATTGATGTAAGTGGAAAGGGGGAGGGAGAAATATGATGGTTTGGCTCAACTTACAACCTGAATGAATGATCCATCCCCCCATTCTGTCTCCCAGATTGAGGATACAGACGAAGCAGTAATGATACTTGAAGAGATTACGGAGGTAGAGGAGGACATTGGGGTGCTGGAGATCACTATTACCACCACTCTCCTAGAAAAATTTGCTGTGGATGTTGCCCTAGCACAGGACAGAAATGTAATTTGGACAGTACCCGGGTGGATATACATAAGGGTAGTTACTCCCATCGGTGTTGTGACTCCACATATCATGGAAGTGGAGTGTCGTGTTTTTCCAAATATTAAGCTGCAAATTTAAGCAGCAACACCCAAGGCATGATAGACATGCATTGAACTTCTCTATTCCCTGAGACCTGGAAAAGTGTCATGATCAGGGAGCTCGTGGTGTCTTGATACAGAGCATATATTATGTACTGGTGTGTTTGTGCTTATTGAATGATATTTGGAGTTTCTACTGCAAATGGCAATTTCACAACATTTGTACTACTATATATTTGCAGCCACGTTGACTACAATGTTTGTATGTGTAATTTGTATGCGTCCTTTGCCACCATACATACATCCATGCACAACCTTTCTTTTACTAGCTGACAGAGAATTTGCTGATGGTGGTAGACAACCTCCTAGATGTGGAACCAGAGCAGCTGCAGCAAAGCCAACAGGTGTCAAACACATCTGCAAGGTCAGTAGCTATCTACTAGCATTTCTGCATTCCAGTAGACAAAATCATGATGAGTCATACAAAACCTTTATAGTGTGTGAATTGAAGGGCCAACTTTAAAGTAGAAGTATTCTTGTGATCAATACAAAATCATGTAGCTATTGTGTGCCAGACATGTTTTTACCAAGGATGGTTGTGAGAACAGTGAAACTTTAGTGTTTCAGTGCAAACTGGATCTTCATGAGGAACTACTAAAGATGACATGCGTGGTTCAACACTCGTGTATGCATGTGGTCTTGTCATCACACAGCAAGTGTATGCGTTTATTACGTGTGCTATAAAGTAATCATTCAAGCTTGATGCTTTTCTGCCTCCCAGAATCCTCGAGACAGTACAGGTAGTGGCAGAAGCCATTCCCATTCCTGAGAACCAGACTCGTGTGGTGATTCCTCTGAGATCGTTTGCAGTGTCAGTGCAGGAGGTACAGCCAGCAGACTTTGAGGGACAGACCTTCAGTGCCATCCTTGGTACAACATTTGAGTTTGATGAAGAACGAATTAATGTGGATTCCCTTGTGCTTGAGAAGCGTGAAGAAGCAACAGTATCCATCAGCATTCCTTCTGGCATCTTCATGATCCAGCCACTGAGCATGGTGCAGAACAGGACCACTCGCATTACACACACGGTGTTCCTGACAGACTTGCTGTTCATAACACGGGAGAGGGAGATGGATTCTCAGCAGCTAGAAGTGGGCAGCATTATAATTTCGGCCACCATCACAGGGAACATGACTGTCAGTGGCCTGGACCCTCCCATCATGATGGTGTTTGTTAAGAGCCCAGTAAGTGGTGTGAGCATGTGAAGGCATACATGTGCATTAGCTTATCAGTTAAACTGTTGTGTTCTTACAGGAGGTAGAAAATGGCTCAGACACAACCTGCAACTTCTGGGACCCAACAGCAGACAGTAGGTTATCTAACAATATTTGCTGGCCAAATCTGAATTGTATTATAGCCTTGTGAATTGTGTAAACCTTTTTGGGGAGTTATCTCCCTTGAGTTGATTATACATGTTGAAGGAGAATTGAAATCAAATCCTCTGTCCAGGTGGTTTTGGTGACTGGTCCACACAAGGGTGTATCCTGGTGAATGAGACGGAAGAAGAGGCAATGTGCGAGTGTGACCACCTCACTAACTTTGCCATCCTGCTGGTATGTTATAAAATGCCATATCACAAGCAAGGCAATTATACCACCCTTTCCCTCCCTCCTCCTCCACCAGGATGTGGCACCAAAAAGGGGGGCAACAGACAACACACCTCCTGCCCTCAGAAAGACTCTGGAGGTATTCTCCTATGTTGGAGCCGTCGTGTCCATTCTCTGCCTCCTCCTCACAATCCTCACATACATCCACTCAAAGTGAGGTCCTCTTTATATGGTGTAACCAGTTTATTTTACGAAGCTTCACCTCCAGCCACACACATGCATGTTCAAACATTAATCCTACATGTAAAGATCCTACCATGTAATACCGTATAGCGGGCTATTTTCGTGGGGTTGCCAATTTTCGTTATTTTCGTGACTCACCAACAAGTCACAAAATTTCCACACACAAAATGTTCTCAACCCATAATCACGCTGTACAAGGCAGCCTACAGGTTAGTTACCATCAGATGTAGGGCAGAAAAAGGGAGTATGGCTGAAGTGCATGGATAAAGTGTCACCCTCTGTTGCCCTACGACCCATGCGTGAATACATCATAGATGAGCTGCTCACACATGCAGGCATAGGCCTGTCAATGCTCCAGTCCGATTAATAATTATCACTCAAAGTGAATAGCATTCGGCACTCGGCTTCACCTCATCTCATGCTGTTTTTGCACTTCTTGATCATGACTGCATCACTCGCGCTGTTAATCCCAAATGCCACAATAAACCATCCTTTTCCTCTTTCACTAGACTAATCGCATGACCTATTGTGCACGAACGTGCACAGTATATCACTGCATGTACATCCTAACAATAATTATAATTATATTGCACTCTTTCTCCCTATCCATGTCACCTCAGGAAGTTGCGCTCTTCAGAGGCGGGACAGTTACTGATCCAACTTTGTGTCGGTTTCCTTGGCATCTATGTGATGTTCATTGTTTCCTTCTACTCCACAACTGTCACTATTCTCTGCGTAATTTCAGGAGCACTTGTGCAGTATTTCCTACTTGCTACCTTCCTCATCATGGCAGGAGAGTCTGTCAACCTCTACATGAGGCTGGTGGTTGTGTTAGGAGCTAAGATTGAAAGATATGTTCTCAAGGTGGCAATCGTTGCTTGGGGTAAGTTACATTTGGCAGGATATGTCTCTGACAGTTTGATTTATGTAATCCCCTCCATATCTATACACACATTCACACAGTACTTCCCATCTTTATAGTTGCTTTCACACTGGCTCCCAACTATCGTAACTACACTGGAATTAATTTGTAAGTTGACCACATGCCTACATCCAATGCATAAGGCTGTCACGTACTTGAGGTATTCCCCACTCATATTATTTTAATATTGCGGTGGTAGTGAATATACAATGGGTTTGGTCAGCTAGGATCACCCCTGTGATGATAATCGTCACTCTATGTTAAAACTAGCTTTGAAGAATCCAAATTCACCTAACTTTTATTCTACCTTCTTCAGCTGTCGGCCTTACGATATTCCGTTCTATGTTGGTGTGCTGGTTCCTTTTGCTGTTATATACGTCTTCAACTGCATCATATTCGTCATCGTCATCGTTTCACTTTTCAAAAAGCAGCGGAATAAGACTGCACCCAAGGGGATGAAAACCCGCCTCAAGCAACGACTGATCATCATAGTCACCCTCTCTCTCCTGCTGGGCCTGGGATGGGGGTTTGGAATCCCTGCAACAGAGGGTATTGACAATCTTGCTGTGCGTACTACCATCCAGATTGTGTTCATTTTCCTGACAGCCTTCCACGGATTGTTTATCTTCATAATGCACTGTGTGAGAGCGCCTGATGCTCGTAAGGTGTGGAGATATTGGTTTAGCAAAATGACGTTCCATTCAGAGGCTGCATACTCAAAATCGACTCTTAGCAGGAGTGGTGCCGCTGGATTTGTTCACAAGAAAGCAACAAACAAAGCTGGGATACTGACTACATCTGTGGCAGGAGGTGATTCTTCAACTCTAAGGCAGTCCTTTGAGTCCTCCACTAAGGGAGCCCTTTCAACATACGAACCCTCCACCCTTAGATATGCAGACTCAGCCTTTTTTTCCATATTGGAATCTGAAACTGCTTCTAATGAGATGGCAAAGCACGACACTGAGCTACTGTCAAAAGCAGATGGTAAAGAGTTACCTAAAGAGGAAAGCAAAAACGAAGCTCACATGGAAGTAAAACAACAGATTTTAGGGTTACCAGAGATGCCAATTCGGCAAAAAAAAATCAAAGACACAATGAAGGCAGCTGTATCAGTGTCTGATAAATCATTTAACACTTACGGGACTGCCATGGAGGAGTTTCGGAAGCACAAGAAAGTGACAGAGAGACTTCAGTCACTACAGGAGGAAGAAGGTGCAGATACTATCTTTGCGAATCCAGCTGCAGACCTTGGGGAAGAGGGGATATTTGACCCACTTACTGACTATGAACAGCGGATCAGGCTCATGTCTGAGGAGAGCACACAGAGCTATCATGCATTGCTGCTGGAGCTCGGCAGTAAAATGAGCCCTTCAGAGCATATGTCTGCATCTACCACTGACCACGAGACAATCGCAAATGCTAACGAAACGATTTCACCTGTTGACAACACTACAGCTGTAAACACAACAGCTATTGAGGAGGGGAAGTCAAGCCAGTTACAGCAAAATTCCTCGACAGACACCTCAGAGGTCTTCAACATATGGTACAACACCAACCCTGAAACATTTTCCCTCGAGCTCAGTGGAGAAGAACCCGGGGTTGAAAGGATTGAAGTCACCAAGCTGTGAAGTACAATTACTGCATGGTTTCAAATATAGCAACCACCTGACTACGTTGCATTAGTTTATCATGTCCTTTCATTAGCTTATGCGCTGTGTTGATATCGTTGTAGGACTCCTTTTGACAAATATGAACTTCGGTATGAATGCATTAAATTTTTATGATTTCTGGCAATCGTAATCTCATGGCGTCACTTAATTATGCATACATTTATGCTAGTATTAGATATTATTATGTATTCATCCCTCCCATTCCCTTTAAATACTGAGTGTGTTGTAGCCATTGTGTGATACCACTTGACAACAGAACTGTAAGCTGCAATATAGAAGTATTGGTCTGTAGATGTTCATTTGATATCACTAGTCTCATCTGTGACAATTATGTGTTCAATAATAGCGCATAACATGTACTACATATACCGGTATGCCAGTATACCAGGAGTCTTGCAAGACTGGAAACGTGTATCAATACGTAAGTGGAAGGCCAGAGTATGAACTAGACTCTGGTCAGTTCAGGAGGATTGCTCATGTAATTTTACTGAAATCAACATACCAAATTTTGAGTTCAGCTGCAGAAGTATCGAGAATACAGTTGTCTTCAGGGCGGAGATCATTTACACTAACTTTGGGGAGGATCCATACAGAGCAGATGACCTAGTTGCATTGGTGACAACATGGGCACAAAGTGGAACAACTTCGATCAATGTTGATTCAACAAGGCTGGATGTAGACTCCTCATGTCCTACACAGCTCGAATCATTTGAAGCTGGGGACTAGAATCTGCGACAGCTATTGGGCCAAGTGGTATGAACATTGCTGCTGTTGGTGGAGCAATTGGAACTGTCTGTGTGCTGCTCATAGTAGGTAGTACCGTTGTTGTCGTCATTATCCTGGTACAGAGAACAAGAAAGCAAAAACGATTCAGGTATGAAAGCATTCACATTACCACAATATGCATTCAAGTACTTTTACCATTTTGTACCTTGCAGTCCCAATAACATGGATGAAGATCATGAACTTACCGAGTTCAATACTCCAGCCTATGGGAAGTTTGTCCCTTCAATACCAGTCCGTGTTGCAACAGAACGTAACCCCGCCTATGGACACTGGCTGGAAGGTGACGAGGAGGAGGAAGAAGAAGAGGAGAAAGAGGAGAACAGTGTATATGAAACCATTCCTTACAACCAGCCTGGTCACTAAACAAGAAAACAGTATGCTGTAAGATATATATCCTTTTGTTACTAGTTGTTGTATCTTTAGGGATTGCATGGTAGCTATAGTATTACATAGCTCCTAAGCTACTACACGACTACATACGTGCTACATGTACCTTTTCTTTGCTTCGAAATATTATTCTTCAGTATTGTATATAGCTAATGTTGTGTGTTTTTATTTTGTTAAAAGCTAGGCTGAGGGTATGTGGATATTACCTCTTGACACTCTGATTCCAAAAGCATTCCACAGACCCATGGCTCACTTGTAACAATCATCAGAACAACTAGCAATCTACACTTCCATTTATTATGCTAATTACGATCAGCAGATTGGTTCGACCTTATCTGACTAGGAAAAGATCCTGATGATTGCTCCTCATTCTGGAAAGAAGGGGCCTCAGCAACATTTAAGTTAACCCTTTAAGTACGGAATTCATTCCCCTCAAGAGAACACCTACCACCTTCGTAGGCACTCCTCTCACACACCATGTATACGCTCCTCAGGGGCCAGACATGTATACGCTCCAGGGGCGTAGGAAGATGAAAAGTTCAAGGGGGGCCACAAGGTGCAGGGGGCGGATACAGGATTTATGAAAGGGGGGAACCATATATTAAACGCTGCCGGAGGCAGTGCATAGAGGCGCGTAGCGCCGATCAGTCCGCGCGAAGCGCGGAAAAAATTTTTCGCCTTTATTTTTCACTTCTCAGGATGGGCTCTCGTGGCACCTTCGCGCTTTGCACTGCAAGTTCCAGATGTACGAGGATTGCAGGTCCCATGGCCCAGGGCCGCCATGAGCTTCTTCCTTGCTCAAATTTCGCACACGAACGTAATACGTACGTACACGGAAGGGTATACTAGATCGTGGTCTCGTTCCCAAGCCGTTCGGTTTCAGGCAACGCACGATATTGCGAGCTGAGGAGGCCAGGCCAGGAGTTGCAACGTAGCGGCAGCAAGTAGCTGCAAGTTAGTCCAAATAGTGCCTTACTATATAGCTATACTGTGTAGCTATGCCTATGGCGGTGAGATCATCGCGTCGCCTTGCGTCATGTGATCGGCAGAGCCGCGGAGCGACAGGCCGACGTACGTCAACTTTGCTTGCTGTAAAACAAGGGGGGCCCTGGCCCCTGTGGCCCCCCCGGTTCCTACGCCCCTGCGCTCCTTAGGGGCCAGACATGGTGGGGCTAGCACACATGAAGAGCATTGTGTGTTACAGCATATTACATGCGTGAACTGTTGCAACTCAGGTGATCACCCACTTAAATAGTAGATGGACTGTAAAGAATGTGTAAACACCTCATTATTACTGTAACATCCCATCCCACAGATGAACTGGACCAGTTGAACAGAATTTAACACTAAAACGCCTATCTGTTACTCTGTCTGTCTGTAGCTAATGAGCCCTGCCTTTGAACATGCACATGCAAGGTAATGTTGACATTAGATAGCATAACTAGCAGGTAAGTACCGTGAAGAGACTGCAGAAACATGACTACCTAAGTAATCCCTCCTCAGAATTCCATCAAGCTTCATGAACTAGCTAGCTACATATATGACCTGGCCATGAATGTATACCACCAAGTTGACTTTAGGCGTAGCTAGGATTTGCCCTTCATTGATGATGTCATCGGCGAAACACAGATCGGCAAGGCGCTCGGCAATTATGGAACCGTCCAGATTAGCGATGTTTCTCTGCCTAGGCCTAATTGCGATCATCCCCTTCGCAAGGGGTCAAGCAGCTTAGCTCAATGCTCAATCTTCGAGGAAGACCTCCTTGGATCTACCAGTGTGGCAAAAGAATGTGTAAACACCTCATTATATTACTGTAACATCCCACAGATGAACTGGACCAGTTGAACAGAATTTAACACTAAAACGCCTATCTGTTACTCTGTCTGTCTGTAGCTAATGAGCCCTGCCTTTGAACATGCACATGCAAGGTAATGTTGACATTAGATAGCATAACTAGCAGGTAAGTACCGTGAAGAGACTGCAGAAATATGACTACCTAAGTAATCCCTCCTCAGAATTCCATCAAGCTTCATGAACTAGCTAGCTACGTACATGACCTGGCCATGAATGTATACACCAAGTTGACTTTAGGTGTAGCTATAATTATGCTGTTTCCATGCAGTGCTAATAAAACCATGCATGTATGTATCAGCCACCTTACCAATCCCCTTGGTATTTCTGGGGGAGAATTTGCCCTTCATTGATGACGTCATCGGCTCCAATGATACGCGTGACCGCGCAATAATTGGAGGCGTGGTTCCGAATCACCGCTCTCGAGCGCTCCAGCAGCAGCCATCCAAGATGCTGTGCCACCTTTCTTCTTCCAAGGCTGTTGGGCATCCATTGCCAGCGTGTCTAGTTGAGCGCTACGTTATACCTACTTCGTACCGTGATAACGCCAGCTGCAAATCTCGGCGAAATACAGCACTGTCTTTTCTGAACGTCTCAAAAATCAGCTGAACGTATTTAGCTAAAATGCTCTTCGCAGGCAGCTCTTCCACTGGTTACTGGAGGGGGCTACGTTGTCATATGGCGTCGAACGAACGTCTCATCGTGGTTTCTCCCCTGCAAGATGTACAAAAACAGGAAAATTGGCCTCGCGATAACACTATTAACTCCGTATCCGGCTAGTTCGGAAGCGTACTTACATAAACTCAACGTAGCCCCCTCCAGGCTGGGCCTGTCTTGATCCTGAGAAAGAACAGCAGCAGTAGCTTGCGTGCAATGAAACTGAGACGTACAGTTAATTCCATCAATACTGAATAATTCGCTGTTTCCGTTGTTTGCTGCTCCAGAATATCCTGGCTTGGTACATAGCTAAGTAGCACTCACCATGAAGTGTTTGATTACCACATTTGGTTTCCATCCATGGCGGGACTTGCAGGTTACAACATATTTTAGATGACGATGACATAATTATTAATCAAAATCACTTGCCCGCCACCTTAAAGTGTGACAGCGAAGTGACTGCATGCACTCACAGATCGGCAAGGCGCTCGGCAATTATGGAACCGTCCAGATTAGCGATGTTTCTCTGCCTAGGCCTAATTGCGATCATCCCCTATGTAAGGGGTCAAGCTCAATGCTCAATCTTCGAGGAAGACCTCCTTGGATCTACCAGTGCTGCAAGCTCAATGGGATTAGTCGGAGCTGCGATTGCGGCTAGAGTTGGAGAGAGTGCAATCATAATTGTGCAGGTACACGCCTCGAACATCGTGTGCCTTACAGGTGGTCGAGATCGGAACATGTACACAGGGGTTTCAGTAGTCGTGAACTACACTTGCATTGGTGTCAGTGACCCCGCGTGTAATGGGAACCCCACACTCTCCCAGTTTGACTTTGGGTGTGTATCCGGCTCTTCGTGGGGGGCCAGTGTGAGTGGCAGTGCTGATAGTATCATCACAACTCCCCCAACTGGCAGTCTTTCAACCAACCTTAGAACCGACTGTGGAGTGTGTCTAAGTCCAGCACGATTTGGGTTTGGAGCAGTCACTGACAATGATCAGCACTGTGCATGTAAGCAATACAGTAGATAGTTCGTACCCCAATTAACTGGTAGCAGGTGCATGTTGTTTGGGATTTTTGTATATTTAGGGTGAAACAGTGAAACGGTTGAGTGACAGTGCATGTGCCTAGTCCTAATCACCCATATAATAGCTAGATGGCTAGTGTTGTTGGAGTATTCTACACCAAATATAATGACTATAGTAGCTCTGGGATGCCTAGAAATTCAGGACTTCAAATTGCGTAAAAAAAATCCCATATGTTACCCATGGGACTGATTAGGTCACCCTTCCCATGGGTAGCTCATGCATGGGACTGATTTACGTTACCAGAACCCATCAGGGCCGGCGCCACCAGTTTTTGAGGAGGAAAAATGGCGTTGCTGGGATTCTGACTTACGAGCGCGTAGCTAGCTACATCGAAAGTTTCCACCTTGAGGCTTCCGCCGGCGATGCATAAGGCCAGGACAGAACTACTCCATGTTATCCGAGTCTTGGTTTCGAATCGCGTCGAGGTCTGTGGACGAGACCAACACACACGGAATGGAGACAGGACTAACGCGCCGTGACGGCAACCTTCAAACAACGAGAGGCTTGTGAGGTAGCTACCCTTCCAGCCAACTTACATTTTCCTTCCCACGTCGAGAGTGAGACAGTCACGGAAAGTAGTGGCAGTGCAGTGCGAAGCACGAAGGTGCTACGGAGAGCTCATCCTGCTAACTGAAAAATGAAGGTGAAAAATTTTTTCCGCGCTTCACGCGGATTGATCAGCACTACGCGCCTCTATGCACTGCCTTCGGCAGTGGCCGTACCACTCCAAAATAGCAGGCGCCGGCCCTGATGGCCCATGAGACACCCATGATAGCATTAAGTCACGTGCACTATTTTAAGTCAATTGCTCACAACCATGCAGCTCTCTGCTCAGGTATATAACTCATATAAATTAATTGTCACTGCTTAACTACAAAATGATTTCTTCAGACATTTTTAACACCAACTTGAGATTAGTCACAATGTACAACTGCTTTTCAGGTCTGTTTCAATGTTGTAATCACAGTACACTTTCTTTCTGAAGTTGTGTCTGTATATAATATATAAAACTCCACCCAGTGCGCAAATTTGGTTGGATGAAAAGGGCTGTGAATAATAATAGTATTAGTTGAAGAGGTTTAGTTGCATTGTGCACGCATGATATTTCCCTGCTGTCCTTGTTTGCCTATGGCTAGTTGTGTGACTCTCAGTCTCCTTCCCTTCCTACTTGTGCCCCATCCCATACACACTCCTCTAGCCTGTGATGGAGCTTGTAACATCGGTCTGATGAGGTGCTTCAATAGGGCGGCCACTGGCTGTTGCAACTTCTATGAGAACAACATGTGTGTGGGCGCTTGCACATCTCCCTTAGTGCCTGATAGCAACTTCGACTGTAAGTCATTTGTGAAGCATATATAATGACCTTTGTCTGGTCTCTTTTGTACCCACACTGTGTATAGTAACTGCCTGTCCCATGCTATAGCATGGGACATATGTATACCGTATAGCGGGTTTCTTTCACGGGTGAAAATGTTTGCGAATTTCACGTTTTCTGTGGCGATTCGCGAACGTTTTATCCGAGAAAACCAACTCGAATCACTGCAACATGCTGAGTACTAGCTGATGACGCCCTGTTCGCTTTTTTTCCAGCGCACTGACTCCGTTTTTTGGCCCAGCATCATGGCTGTCAAGTACTATCACTAATGCCAACCCAAGAGCGGTTAGTGCAGTTCCTATGAGTTCTTGTGCTAAACTATACATGTTCCATTACATGTGGTAGCTATGTATGAGTTAAGGTAGGAAGCACGGCATCGGCGAAATTGCGCAATTTTGCTCATGAATAATTAATGAGATGACGTCACTCGCATACAGTTATATGTTATTCATCTGTTTACGATTTCCCATAGCGGCAACCGGAATAAACAAGGGGGGCTTCTCTCTTTGATGTGGCTAGCAGCCCTTTCAAGGTTCAAATCGGTACTCTGATGTGGCTGTGCGGTACTTTGAAGATTTGTTTGAACACTCTTTAAAAAAAAAAAAATTTTTTAAGAAGCTATTCTAGCTGATTGAATGTAGCGATGGGCTATCTGAGTGTGAATAGCTAGGTGGAGTGAGCAGGAATGTTTGTGGGTCTGCTGAAGTGGCCGAAGAACAGCCTGGAAAGTGAACAGCATCCGACAGCTCCCTGGCCAAGGTACTCTAGAGAGTTGACCTTTCGGCATTACAGGCCCCGCCCATTTTCGTGTTAGGGCGAATTTGGCTGGTTTGGTAGCTGGACTGGGCTGGTGAGAGGGAGTAGATGTGTGGCCAAAACTCTGTAACCGAGAGGTGAACGTGGAAAAGCATCCCTAGTTTTGCAGGGGGTAGGTTGACCTTTTGAAGGGTGCCCTTGGCTTGAGTCGGTTTTAGGTGGTGTGTGTGGAATTTTTTTTGAAAGCCTAGGGTAGCCAAACCTCTGTTTTTGAGGGTGGCAGTGAGTTTTGGGCTGTAGCCTGCAAGTGAGGAGAGCAGGTGGTAAATCCATCCGTAATTTTTGGGCCTGTTTTGTGTGTGTATTGATGATGGGGTCAGAGTGTGGGTGGGGCCTTGGAGAGGGTCCAAATTTTCAGTTTCGTAGAGGACCTTAAAATTGAGTTTTAGGGCATTTCAAGCAGAGGGAGCAGTTTGATGCAAAGTATTGCTGAAACTTGTGTACGCTTTGATGCTGCCCATTTATCCATCAACTTGGTTTCGGAGATCGCGGTACCCATGTTTACTACCTTAAGGCCTCGATAAATCCCTCAAGTATCATACCTAGAATTGCATATTGAAACTTTGAAGTATTATGTATCACGCATGAAATTGAAACTCCTACATATGATGTGACATACATCTAAGACATACCAGAGTACAGTGTATTGTTACTATGGATGAAATGTATACGTACTTATCAATTCACTATGCTATCCTTGGTATGGTAATATATCTTTCAACAAGGACTAACAGAAACTGCACTAACTATACTCCTTGGGTTATTTTAACTAAGTATTATTGCAGTGTATATATAATTATACATATCTATCCAGCATGGCAAGGGGGACGACTACACTCCCAAACAGAAGGCGCAGATAGCAAAACGAGATGCCAAACACGGCGTGACAGCTCCCGTTCGCTATGGACTCCACCGTCTGTAACTCGCGCTCGCCGTGCTTACCATTCTAATTCTCAGACCGCTGAGTCACATTCCGGATCCAATGAGCGTTAGTGGGTGTGGCGAACTAGGTTACGGTGATCAGCGAAAGTTTTCTCCCCGAAAATCTAATTTTCAAGCAGGTTTTCACCCGCGAAAGAAACCCCGCTATATGGTCTTAAATTTCGCAAATTTCGCGAATTATAGGTCACTTGCGAAATTATTTCAACGCACATGGTTGTGCCGAGAGTGGCCATCGTGTTACACGTTGCACGTTCACGTTCCTGATTCACGTTACCATTTCAAAAACCTGTTCTTCAAAATCCTGTTCAGCATGGGGAATGTCTAGTCTTGTTCCCAGATCCAAGCGGCACTCAGGTTGGGGTCTGGGAACGAGACTAAGGGAATACACTCAGTCTACATTTTGCTTTGTACTAGCCACGAGTATTATAGTCTCGCGGTCCAGCCTCTCGCCACGTTCAAATGGAAGCATCTTTTGTGGATTTCCTGGAAACTCACCCGCTGTGATCAGAGCAGCCGAGAAAGGAGTTGGATCCATCTGAACTCGTAATGCATGCGAACGTGAATGCAAACGTGAATATTGAATGCGAATGTAATTCGAGAACGTGATTCGGGAAAGTGATTCAGGAACGTGATTCAGGCACAAGATTCAGATGTTGTTACTGAGTAGTATACAATAGGTACGGAAGCCGAGAGTGGCCATCGTGACGTTCCTGATTCACGTTCCTGATTTACGCTCCCGTTTCAAAACCTGTTCAGCATGGGGAATGTTCTAGTCTTGTTCCCAGATCCACTTAGGTTGGGGTCTGGGAATGAGACTAGGGAATACACTCGGTCTACATTGTTGCTTCATACTAGCCACGAGCATTATAGTCTCGCGGTCCGCCATGTTCATCTTTTGTGGATTTCCTGGAAAACTCACCCGCTGTGATCAGAGCAACCGAGAAAGGAGTTGGATCCATATCTGAACTCGTGATTTATCTTTACCCTCCATCCTGTAATGTACCATCCCAGTCCAGAAGGTTGCCTAGCTAAAGATGCCCCCCCCCCCCACCCCCCCCCTTCACCAAAAAAAAAAAAAAGAAAGGGGCCAATATAATAAAATAATTATACGAATGATTTATACTTCTCTCCCGCACTCCCCAATTCCTGTCTGCCTGTCTCTGTATAACTCCTTCTTCTTTGTTTCCCTGTATTGCATATGGACTGAAGTTCCTCTATCTAAGTCTAGTCTCGGAACCAGACCCTTCGTGCGGGGGAGGAGGAAAGGGTCTGGGCACGTTCCTACATTCGAGTTGTCCTCACGGAACGTAATTATGCGTGGTAATTAGCGATCAACTGCGATACCACGCGTACGATCACAGTCGACCTGCTCGTTGCTCTCCTCGACTTTTGTCAGTCGCTCGCGGGTAACGCGGTACGGCACAGCGATTCGCCACGTCTAGTCACTGGCGACATGAGCCTGAATGACCAGCTGTCCTCCCTAACAGATGAACTACCACAGCTCAATATCAGCTTCTCCCAAGTGCAGAGATTCGGTATTTGGGTATTTGTGTATGTGTAGTGGTGTGGTGTATGTGTGCGTGCATGTGTGTGTGTGTGTGTGTACAGGAGGTTATGAGTTACAAAAGTATGTAGTGGCCAGGTAGGTTTGGGAATACTAACAAGTACCTATCCACACATTAATTATGTTTCCACAATTATGATTGCAGTCATTACGTACACACAACGTACATCCATATGCACACAGATGGCTGTCCAGAAGACGAGACAGTGATCCCTTCTCAACAATCAGGTGGGATAGACATCCAATTGCAGTGGGCAGAGAGTGACATCGGAGTGAGACTGACAATCGAGTGCCCCTGTGGAAACTTTACTTTGGTGGGTGGGGCCAGGCTAAATGCGTCACGGTACTGTGGAGGAAACTTTACAGAGGGTGCACAGTGGGAAGCACCACAAGACATGGCTTGCAACTTCACTGAGACTGCCAGAAGGCTCTGCCAACTTATTGATGTAAGTGGAGAGGGAGAAATATGATGGTTTGGCTCAACTTACAACCTGAATGAATGATCCTTCCCCCCATTCTGTCTCCCAGATTGAGGATACAGATGAAGCAGTAATGATACTTGAAGAGATTACGGAGGTAGAGGAGGACATTGGGGTGCTGGAGATCACTATTACCACCACTCTCCTTGAAGAATTTACCACAGATGTTGCACAAGCACAAGACAGAAATGTATAGTTTGGACAGTACCCGGGTGGATACATAAGGGTAGTTACTCCCATAGGTGTTGAGACTCCACATATCATGGAAGTGGAGTGTCGTTATTAAGCTGCAAATCTAAGCAGCAACACACAAAGCACGGTAGACACGGTGAACCTCTCTATTCCCTGGGACCTGGCAAAGTGTCATGATCAGGGAGGTGTCCTTGATACATAGCATATAATATTATGTACTGGGGTAAACAAAATTATGTGTTTGTGTTTATGGAATGTTATTTGCAGGTTCTACTGCAAATGGCAATCTCACAAAGTGACCACATTAGCCGCATATGTATACTTGTAGCCAAGTTGACTGCAATGTAAGTTGTATGCCCATACATCCATGCACAAACTTTAATTTACTAGCTGACAGAGAATTTGCTGATGGTGGTAGACAACCTCCTAGATGTGGAACCAGAGCAGCTGCAGCAAAGCCAGCAGGTGTCAAACACATCTGCAAGGTCAGTAGCTATCATCTACTAGCATTTCTGCATTCCAGTAGACAAATCATGATGAGTCATACAAAACCTTTATAGTGTGTGAATTGAAGGGCCAACTTTATGACGTGTTTTGCCAAGGATGGTCTGGATCTTCTACATATCTGAGATGACATGCACGGTTCAACACTTGTGTATGCGTGTGGTCTTGTCTGTACTCGTGACACATGCAGTGTATGCTTGTCATATGAATGAATCATTCAGGCTTGATGCTTTTCTGCCTCCCAGAATCCTTGAGACAGTACAGGTAGTGACAGAGGCCATTCCCATTCCTGAGAACCAGACTCGTGTGGTGATTCCTCTGAGATCGTTTGCAGTGTCTGTGCAGGAGATACAACCAGCAGACTTTGAGGGACAGACCTTCAGTGCCATCCTTGGTACAACATTTGAGTTTGATGAAGAAGAGCGAATTAATGTGGATTCCCTTGTGCTTGAGAAGAGCGAAGAAGCAACAGTATCCATCAGCATCCCTTCTGGCATCTTCATGAGCCTGCCACTGAGCATGGTGCAGAACAGGACCACTCGCATTACACACTCCGTGTTCCTGACAGACTTGCTGTTCATAACACGGGAAAGGGAGCTGGATTCCCAACAGCTAGAAGTGGGCAGCATTATAATTTCGGCCGCCATCACAGGGAACATGACTGTCAGTGGGCTGGACCCTCCCATCATGATGGTGTTTGTCAAGAGCCCAGTAAGTGGTGTGAGCATGTGAGGACATACAGTGCATGTATTAGCTTATCAATAAACACTGTTGTGTTCATACAGGAGGTGGAAAATGGCTCAGACACAACCTGCAACTTCTGGGACCCAACAGCAGACAGTAAGTTATCTAACAATTTACCGATATTTCTTGAATTGTATATATTATAGCCTTGTGAATTGTGTAAACCTTTTTGGGGGGAGTTACCTCCATTATACATGTTGAAGGACAATCAAAGTCAAGTCAAATCCCCTGTGCAGGTGGTTTTGGTGACTGGTCCACACGAGGGTGTATCCTGGTGAATGAGACGGAAGAAGAGGCAATGTGCGAGTGTGACCACCTCACTAACTTTGCCATCCTGCTGGTATGTTATAAAACGCCATATCACAAGCAAGGCAATACCACCCTTTCCCTCCCTCCTCCTCCACCAGGATGTGGCACCAAAAAGGGGGGCAACAGACAACACACCTCCAGCCCTCAGAAAGACTCTGGAGGCATTCTCCTATGTTGGAGCTATGGTGTCCATTCTCTGCCTTCTCCTCACAATCCTCACATACGTCCACTCAAAGTGAGATCCTCTTTATTTGGTGTGGCCAGTTTATTTTATGAAGATTCACCTCCAGCCACACACATGCATATGTTCAATCATTAATCCTACATGTAAAGATCCTACAATTATAGCAGGTTTATTTTGGGGTGCCAATTTTCCTGACTGGGCAACCACACTCCTCGTAGCCGCGTTGCAACCGGTTGCAACTCGGCTGGAAGCTCCTGACTCACCAACAAGTCACGAAATTCTCCACCCACGAAATTTTCAACCCATAATCGCACTGTACAATGCATAGGTCACAGCCGTACAGCGGACTTGAACGACGGCACCAGGTGCCGTCGTTCAAGTACACTGTACGGCTCTTCATAGCTACCTGCATGACTGCGTCCCGGTCCCATTGCATGCATGACAGTGCCCATTGCATGCATGACAGTGCCCATTGCATGCATGACAGTGCCCACGATCGAAAGGATCCTCTATCACCGGCTGGCCCTTGCATTGTGATCGAGAAAGTACCATTGGATGCAAGCGACGAAAAATGAGTCCAATGACTCTCGCCTGGCACAGCAAATGGATCAACACGTATGGTTGCCATTCTCGTGTTAGCATGTTAGTTCTTCTCCAACACTGGCCTCACACGTCTTTTATTGATGAAGTACATGGCCAGCCGGCATCTCATGCTAAGTGAAGCGCAATGTCGTTGAAACTTCGGCCTCAATGAACGTGCACTAATTTCATATTAGATCATCCAAGATGATAACTCAAACGTGGGTGCCACGAAAATTAGAACCATGGAATTGATTCTGACAACCTCGCCAAGCATTCACGAAAATTTCCACCTGTGAAAATAACCCGCTATACAGTAGTTTTTGTACGTATTAATCCACAAGGATTAACCAATCAGATTGCACTTTTTTGTCAACAACTGAAAGCTGATTTGGCCATATTTCACTTAGTAACAAATGTTGTAATGCCTGGTTGCTAGGCAGCCTACAGGTAGTCACCGTCAGCTGTAGGGCAGAAAAAGGGAGTATGGCTGAAGTGGAGAAAGTGTTACCCTCTGCTGCCCTACCATTGGAAGACCCATGCGGGAATACACTGTAGATGAGCTGCTCACACATGCAGGCATAGGCTGCTCCAGTCCGATTAATAACACTCAAAATGCATTCAGGAAGTGAAGTCCGATTAATAACACTCAAAATGCATTCAGGAAGTGAAGTCCGATTAATAACACTCAAAATGCATTCAGGAAGTGAATAGCACTCGGCACTCGGCACTCGGCTTCACCGCATCTCTCATGCTATTTTACACTTCTTCTCATGCTATTTTACACTTCTTGATCATGACTCACGCTGTTAATCCCAAATACCACAGTAAACCATCCTTATTTTCTTTCACCAGACTAATCATATGACCCATTGTATATGAACGTGAACATGCCCGGATATTTATCACTGCATGTATGTCCTACCAATAATTATTGCACTCTTCTCCCCTATCCATGTCACCTCAGGAAATTGCGCTCTTCAGAGGCGGGACAGTTACTGATCCAACTTTGTTTTGGTTTCCTTGGCATCTATGTGATGTTCATTGTATCCTTCTACTCCACAACTGTCACTACTCTCTGCGTGATTTCAGGAGCACTGGTGCAGTATTTCCTACTTGCTACCTTCCTCATCATGGCAGGAGAGTCTGTCAACCTCTACTTGAAACTGGTGGTTGTGTTGGGAGCCAAGATTGAAAGATATGTTCTCAAGGTGGCGATTGTTGCTTGGGGTAAGTTACAGGGTTGTACCTATACCGGTATAGGTATCGGTATAGGTGCCTATACTCGTGGTATAGGCAAAGTATAGGTATAGGTAAACTCATAGCCTGTACTTGCCTTCATCTGTGGCACTGATGTTGAAGTATCTCCATACAGCACTAGAGCGGTTTGCCATACTGGGTACCACAAAAAAACTAAACGCCTGTTTCAACTAGAGGTGTTCATAGAACACATACCCCGCGCTGAACATCAGGCCAGGATGCATGCAGTGCAGCTACAATCGACGTGACATCTCTGCCTATGCGCAACGGCGAACAGGGCTGCTATCGCATATACTGTGTTCGTGTATGGCCATATCCAAGGTGTGGGAGTGACCGCTTACCGTATATACTATATTGTGAAGCTGGAGAGGTGGGGCCAAATGTTACGAATAATAGGAAATAGCTGGAAAAAACAGCCGAAACAATAGCCATGATGTCTGTGAAGTACATAGATCGTGAGAAAGCACTGTTTCCTAGCGGTCATCTCGAAGCATGAAGTTTCCAAATGCACTGCGTGTCCTGTTCTTGAAGTCATGAAGAGGTGGAGCCAATGTTATGAATAGTTATGAAAAGTAGGAAATAGCCGAAATACAGCGAAACGGAGCGCCTTGACTTCAGTCAGGTACACATAGAGCAGTTTTTTGCTATTTGCTATTGTTTGACTCCATTTGGATGTTTTTTGAGGGTCTATGTGGCGAGATTTCAATTTTTTCCACCTGACAGACGACTGACTGACAGACGACTGACTGACTGACTGACTGACTGACAGACAAAACCGATTGCTTAACCCCGCTTCGCGCATGCGCGCGCGGGGTAACAAAAGCTAAACTCAGCCTGTTTCAACAAAAGCTAGTTATGCACGCACACGGCAAACAGTCATGCACGTGCACAGACTTGCCCATGTATTATATGTACAGAATGCAATAATTACTACTGTGAATTTATGATGTCCGATACAACCAGCTGTGAATATCGGTATCGGTATCGGTACGGCCGATCTGATGGCTAACGTTATTGTGTATCTGCAGTATAGGCAAATTGTGGTATAGGTACAACCCTGGACTAAGTTACATGTATATATTTAGCAGGATGTCTCTTTGACAGTTTGATTTATGTAATCCCCCCCCCCCCCCCCCCCCCAACTATACATACTCACACAGTACTTCCCATCTTTATAGTTGCTTTCACACTGGCTCCCAACTATCGTAACTACACCGGACTTAACTTGTAAGTTGACCGCATGGCTACATCCAATACATAAGGCTGTCACTTACTTGAGGTAATAATTATTGCAGTGATAGTCTTAACCTTAAGGGTCATTTTTGCTAGGCATGCAGCTTTTAGTGATATTCTTATGCATTGCAATGTGATACTAAGTTTTGGGAGCTTCACAATGATGGAAACTTCCTACCTCCGAACGATAAATATGGGTACATGTCATGGGTGCCTCTGCAGTTAACCTATCCAAACCGGCAACCTCATTGACTTGCAGGAGATCAAGGTGATTAGGGAAAAGAAGGAATCAGTGGTTTTGGCAACTCTATGGGTTGTTTATAGATATCAGTGGCTTAGTGGTATAGTGAATAGTAATTGGATAGGTCCATTGTGAACTAGCTATGCCAGTTCAGGCACTGTTCATTGAGGATCGCCACTGTGATGATAATCATCGCTCTATAAAATTAAAACTAGCTTTGAAGAATCCAAACTCACCTAGCTTTTATTCTACCTTCTCCAGCTGTCGGCCTTACGATATTCCGTTTTAAGTCGGTGTGCTGGTTCCTTTTGCTGTTATATACGTCTTCAACTGCATCATATTCGTCATCGTCATTGCTTCACTTATCAAAAAGCAGCAGAATAAGGAAGTCCAGACTGCACCCAAGGGGATGAAAACCCGCCTCAAGCAACGATTGATCATCGTAGTCACCCTCTCTCTCATACTGGGCCCGGGATGGGGGTTGGGAATCCCTGCAACGGAGGGTATTGACAATCTTGCTGTGCGTACTACCTTCCAGATCGTGTTCATTTTCCTGACGGCCTTCCAAGGATTGTTTATCTTCATAATGCACTGCATGAGAGTGCCTGATGCTCGTAAGGTGTGGAGATATTGGTTTAGCAAAATGACGTTCCATTCAGAGGCTGCATACTCAAAATCGACTCTTAGTAGGAGTGGTGCCGTTGGATTTGTTTACACGAAAGCAACAAACAAAGCTGAGACACTGACTACATCTGTGGCAGGAGGTGATTCCTCAACTCTAAGGCAGTCCTTTGAGTCCTCCACTAAGGGAGCCCTTTCAACATATGAACCCTCCACCCTTAGATATGCAGACTCAGCCTTTTCTTCCATGTTGGAATCTGAAACTGCTTTTAATGAGATGGAAAAGCTAGACACTGAGCTACTGTCAAAGGCAGATGGTAAAGAGTTACCTAAAGAGGAAAGCAAAAATGAAACTCACATGGAAGTAAAACAACAGATTTCAGGGTTACCAGAGATGCCAAGTTGGCAAGAAAAAGTCAAGGAGACAATGAAGGCAGCTGTATCAGTGTCTGATAAATCATTTAACACTTACGGGACTGCCATGGAGGAGTTTCGGAAGCACAAGAAAGTGACACAGAGACTTCAGTCACTGGATGAAGAAGAAGGTGCAGATACTATCTTTGCGAATCCAGCTGCAGACCTTGGGGAGGAAGGAATAAGTGAGATATTTGGCCCACTTACTGACTATGAACAGCGGATCAGGCTCATGTCTGAGGAGAGCACACAGAGCTATCATGCATTGCTGCTGGAGCTTGGCAGCAAAATGAGCCCTTCACAGCATATGTCTACATCTACCACTGACCACGAGACAATCGCAAATGCTAACAAAACGATTTCACCTGTTGACAACACTACAGCTGTAAACACAACAGCTATTGAGGAGGGGAACTCAAGCCAGCGACAGCAAAATTCCTTGACAGACACCTCAGAGGTCTTCAACATATGGTACAACACCAACCCTGATACATTTTCCCTCGAGCTCAGTGGAGAAGAACCCGGGGTTGAAAGGATTGAAGTCACCAAGCTGTGAAGTACAATTACTGCATGGTTTTAAATATAGCAACCACCTGACTGTGTTATCCTTTCCTTTCATTCGCTTATGCACTGTGTTGATATCGTTGCAGGACACCTTTTGACTAATATGAACTTATGAATGCATGATTTCTGGCAATTGTAATCTCATGGTGTCACCTAATTATGCATACATTTATCCTAGTAATTATTATTATTATGGTAGATAGATATTATTGTATTCATCCCTCCCCTTCCCTTAAATACTGAGTGTTTGTAGCCATTATTGTGTGATACCCCTTGACAACGCTCAGAACTGTAAGCTGCAATATAGAAGTATTGGTCTGTAGATGTTCATTTGATATCACTAGATCATGTGTGACAATTATGTGTTCAATAATAGCGCATAACATGTACTACGTATACCGGTATGCTTTGCCCGGGAGTCTTGCAAGACTGGAAACGTGTGTCAATACATAATTATGTAAGTGGAAGGCCAGAGTATGAAGCTATCAGTCTCGGATGAGCTTATATTACTCGAAAACTGTATCCCAATTCAGTCACTACAAACAAATATTTATTGTGTAATTGATTAGGTAGAAAATTGGGAGGAATTGATAACTCCTATTAGGACATCACGCCTGCTTTTTCAAGGTGAATGTACAACAGCTATCACCTAAAATGTTCCTGGAGCCCTCATCTTAGCTAGCTACTGGCCTGGTACATGTATATGAATGAGTTTTAGACCCACAACTGGCCGAGGGCCAAAATTAGCCTGAGGCTATAATTATCCACATGGTTACAACCTTTATTGATTAGGTAGCAAATTGGATAACTCTTTCCTATTAGAACATAGCTACACAGACTAGTACTGGATTCCAGTTGTAACTAGCATGCCACTGGGCATTTTTAGATCCAAAGTTCAAATTTGGGATTTCAAGTTTTAGAATCTGGATGTGAAATTCTCAAACCCATTCCAGATAAGAATTTTGAAGCGGCGGAAATGTGACCACCTTGCAACTTAACTTTGAAAGCACATTAGATAATGGTCTACGGTATCCCACTACTAGCCTCATACCCAGGCCCACATGTGGTCCACGTTCCACATGTGGGCCTGGGTACGAGGCTACCCCACTACTGGAGTTGTGTGTTCACTACATT
Organism: Axinella damicornis; assembly: GCA_963931865.1. Classification (NCBI taxonomy): domain Eukaryota; kingdom Metazoa; phylum Porifera; class Demospongiae; order Axinellida; family Axinellidae; genus Axinella; species Axinella damicornis. Next base: position 2,956,551 of record OZ007516.1, on the reverse strand, counting down.
TTTCATGCTGATCTGGTGCATTACACAACCACAGGAGTGTACCTCAACAAACTTTGTTCAGCACACAGCTGTAGCTAACAAAATTTGCTCTAGTTGTTCAGCTGCATATAGTGTTCTAGTATAAACTCAGGAAGACAGGGGTGGTGGATTGGCATAGTGGGATAACATCTTGACTGGGAGCCCAGCTAGGCGGAGGTGCCACAGGTTCGATCCCCAGAAGTGGCGTTTGTTTTGCTGGTGGGGTAAATGTCTGCTAGCTGTGTATGGGCTTTGGTGTGCACACAGCATTGCTAGCCTTCCACCAGCTACTGAAGGGTTCAAGCCGTGTTGAAGGACTGGTCAAAGCGCTCACCTTGAAACCATCCTTTTTGTATCTCCCAGCTGTATTTATTATTCTTATTATTTTTATATATTTGTAAATAATTATTATTATTGTTGTGTATTATGCTCAATTTTGTCTTGTACTCTGTTTATAGCTAGGTGCTGGACACCCAACATATACTTTCCGGTTAGTTGACTTATGTACTTTCTGATCCATAACCTTCTGTTCTTGTATGTACTTATGTGAAGTGTATGTTTTTGTTTTGTACTAAATTAACTTGTTTGTACATAAAAAAAATAAAAATACTGGAAATTGGAAGACAGACTGTCTGTAAACACAACGTACTCTGAATAATAAATTATGCACTTCTTCGTAGCAAGTGACGAAAAGCTGGGTGGGGACTGGGAACGAAGCTAATTCTGCTGCATGTTCTATAAACTCAAGAAGATGTCTGCAACCTAATATACAACATACTCTGAATAATAAATAATTATGCACTTCTGTAGCAAGCGACGAAAAGCTGGGTGGGGCCTGAGAATGAAGCTACTTCTGCTGCACATTCTCTCAACTTTTATAGCTAAGACAAAGCTAACTGCAAGCATCCAATTTTTGTTAGGTAACCAGATATGGACTAGCCTCGTTCCCAGATGCGGCCTGGGAACGAGGCTACACATGATCATGACCATGCACCTTTGGCATCATGGGATCTGTGCCATTAGCTATAAGTTATTATAAGTGGCACCAGAGAATGACCCGCATGCACGTATTTTCACAAATTATACATCTAGTGCTGCTTGAATATCAAAGTAGATGTTTTAAAAGTGCTGGTAGCTAGCTATATGGATATCATGTAATAGTTCAAAAACAACACATTAGAGATAAGTCTCCAAGGAGATGAAAACCCGCCTCAAGCAACGATTGATCATTGCAGTCACCCTACACTGGGTAAAATACTCAGTTAAAATAACCCATGGAGTGGTTACTCTGGTTTCAGGTATTCCCATGTACTGCAAACTAACCAGGTAGCTAACGCTAGCAATGCATACCTAACTGGTAAGTACCATGAAGAGAATGGACAAACATGTCTACCATCCACCATTCCAAAGAGTCACTCCTTCAAATTCTGTCACACAGTACACTTCATAAAGAACAAACCTTTCTGTAAAACATGCATGCACTTGTCTACCAGCTGAAGTATATAGTAGGCCTATGCACATGCTTGGTAGCTACTCACCCAGTTAGTTATGCATCCATCTGTTAACTTAGCTGATGTATCCATTGTTTGACTCATTAGTCAGAAATGTAAAGCATCATCTGCTAGTGAGTGGTAATTATCTGGTTAGTTTGCAGTGCATGGGAGTTCATTGAATCCAGAGTAACAACTAATTTGGTTAGTATTTTTTTCAGTGTATTCCGGTAGTTGATGTCACCCACAATCAGGTAATGGTTCACCTTTCCTGGTTCATTCCCTTTTGAGCATACTTCCCGCATCAAACCACAAAGTGCATCATTGGCATACTTTCACTTCGGTAGATACACCCAAATAGGAGATTATCTCGCTCACCTATCCTAATCGATACCCAGATTGATTCTTGAAATTTACTTGAGAATTTAACCTCTGTGCTTTCCTTAAGGTAGTAAACATGGGTACCGCGATCTCCGAAACCAAGTTGATGGATAAATGGGCAGCATCAAAGCGTACACAAGTTTCAGCAATACTTTGCATCAAACTGCTCCCTCTGCTTGAAAATGCCCTAAAACTCAATTTTAAGGCCCTCTACGAAACTGAAAATTTGGACCCTCTCCAAGGCCCCACCCACACTCTGACCCCATCATCAATACACACACAAAACAGGCCCAAAAACTACGGATGGATTTACCACCTGCTCTCCTCACTTGCAGGCTACAGCCCAAAACTCACTGCCACCCTCAAAAACAGAGGTTTGGCTACCCTATAGGCTTTCAAAAAAAATTCCACGCACACCAACTAAAACCGACTCAAGCCAAGGCCAGTTTCCAAGAGGTCAACCTACCCCTTGCAAAACTAGGGATGCTTTTCCACGTTCACCTCTCGGTTACAGAGTTTTGGCCACACATCTACTCCCTCTCACCAGCCCAGTCCAGCTACTAAACCAGCCAAATTCGCCCTAACACGAAAATGGGCGTGGCCTGTAATGCTCAACTCTCTAGAGTACCTTGGCCAGGGAGCTGTCGGATGCTGTTCACTTTCCAGGCTGTTCTTCGGCCACTTCAGCAGACCCACAAACATTCCTGCTCACTCCACCTAGCTATTCACACTCAGATAGCCCATCGCTACATTCAATAAGCCAGAATAGCTCTTTACTTAACAAAAAAAAAAACAAAAAAAAAAAAAAAAAAAAAAAGTGTTCAAACAAATCTTCAAAGTACCGCACGGCCACATCAGAGTACCGATTTGAAACTCGAAAGGGCCGCTAGCCGCATCAAAGAGAGAAGCCCCCCTTGTTTATTCCGGTTGCCGCCATGGGAAAACGTAAACAGATGAATAACTCTAAATAACCGTATGCGAGTGACGTCATCTCATTAATTATTCATGAGCAAAATTGCGCGATTTCGCCGATGCCGTGCTTCCTACCTTAATCCTTTAAGACCTAACGTTGCATATCTGCACTGTGAGACTTTCAGCTTCATGATGAAGTTGAAAGTCTCACGTTGCAGATATGCAACGTTAGGTCTTAAAGGGTTAGCCCTTTAAGACCTAACGTTGCATATCTGCAACGTGAGACTTTCAGCTTCATCATGAAGCTGAAAGTCTCACGTTGCAGATATGCAACGTTAGGTCTTAAAGGGTTAACTACCTATGTACCACTCAAGAATCACTATGGGGAACCTGCCTGCAGTGCACATGCATGTCAGAAAAGTACCATTGCCGTACTGATCACATGCACTCTTAAGCTTCCTTCACTCTTGTTGGGGCTTTACAAATTCAGCTCAGCATCTTCACCAGCTAGCTGCTTGATGGCAGCATTCCTGTCATGTAGTAGGTGATCTGATGTATAGGAGGAGTCCTATCTCTTATTCAAATAAGTTAGGCTTAAATGCATGTAAAGATGCTGCAAATTTTATTATGACATAATTTATATGTTATGGTGGCATAAAACTTACGGCAGTATGTGTATGAATACATAGTAAATGTATCTACATAGTTTGGTCCCCAAACCCTCCTAGTGCAGGGGAAGAGGGAAGGATCTCGTGCAGCTAGTTCGGCATTTCAATCTCACGAACTTTGTTTCCCGAACAGTCACTCTGCTCCATATCTATTTTCTACGTATACTGTATAGCTAGCCTGATCACTTTCTTCCATTAGTATAGCACAAGTTGAAATCTGGTTGGCCAATGTGGCATTCTTTCCTTCATTACTGATGGTTAGAATGCAGCTGTGGATCCATGCTATATATATAAGGTCGAATTATTCACTGGACCCTTCCCGCGATTTGTGTTCTCTTGCTTGGCCTGCCCCCTCCACTGGTGAACATGGTCTGGGAACTAAACTACACTATGCCAGGAAAATAACTGAATTGAATCTGAAAACATTCTAAAAACCATCTGATGTCATTACATGCTTTGAAAACTATTGGAAAGTTCTCAGCAGGTTTATCTGAATTTCTTCTGGAAGTTTTATCTCCCTCTGAATGCAAATTGGCAGCCTATCTGAAAATGCTCTGATAAAATCCACTACCATCTGATTTTGCTCTGACTCGGATATCAGAATCTGATTTTCATTTGATCTGATAAGGACACTAGAAGATAACAGTGGGGGAGAAAACTGTTTCCATGGCAAAGAAGCCATAATCAAACCTTGCAGTAGCAGCTACATCCGTATCAATTTCCGCTTGCACTTCTACTCCGGAAGCTGTGAACATATTAATATTAACGCGACACACCACAATGCGCTTTACGGTCTGTACGTGCTCGTGGCACTGATTTTAGATCCTACGGTATTGCGTTTTCAGCTGGAAAACTTCCCCAACCTACCTTCAAGTGGCTACCCTGGACCCGAAGGTGAAGCGCTAAGCAGCGCAAGCAAAGAACAGAAGCAAAGCGATTCCGGGCAGCAGTAATTGATCGCTAATCCTCAAGCATGCAGAAGGAATTCCTTTACTTCACCGTCTTGTTTTTGTTTGGTCTGCTGCTGCGACCAGCCTTATCCCAACTTTTCGATGGCAGTGACGGTAACGGCAGCAATTCTAGTGATGTGTTCGTGGTCATAGACTATGACAGCAGTGGCAGTGGTGCGCCATCATCAGTACTGACCCCAGCATCAAGTGTGTCATCAGCAGCAGTTGCAGCTCCAACACGTGGCAGTGGCAGTGGCAGTGGTATAGAGCCAACATCAGTACTGACCCCAGCATCAAGTGTGTCATCAGCAACAGTTGCAGCTCTAACACGTGGCAGTGGCAGTGGTATGGAGCCAACATCAGTACCGACCCCCTTCGCAAGAGCTCAATGCTCAATCTTCGAGGAAGGCCTCCTTGGATCTACCAGTGCGGCAAGTTCAATGGGATTAATCAGAGATGCGATTGCGGCTGGTATTGGAGAGGGTGCGACGATAATTGTGCAGGTACACGCCTCGAACATCGTGTGCCTTACAGGTGGTCGAGATCGGTACATGTACACTGGGGTTTCAGTAGTCGTGAACTACACTTGCAGTGGTGCCGCTGACCCCGCGTGTAATGGGAACCCCATACTCTCCCAGTTCGACTTTGGGTGTGTAACCGGCTCTTTGTGGGGGGCCAGTGTGGGTGGCAGTGCTGATAGTATCATCACAACTCCCCCAACTGGCAGTCTTTCAACCAACCTTAGAACCGACTGTGGAGTGTGTCTAAGTCCAGCACAATTTGGGTTTGGAGCAGTCACTGACAATGATCAGCACTGTGCATGTAAGCAATACAGTAGATAGTTCGTACCCCAATTAACTGGTAGTAGGTGCATGTTGTTTGGGATTTTTGTATATTTAGGGTGAAACAGTGAAACGGTTGAGTGACAGTGCATGTGCCTAGTCCTAATCACCCATATAATAGCTAGATGGCTAGTGTTGTTGGAGTATTCTACACCAAATATAATGACTATAGTAGCTCTGGGATGCCTAGAAATTCAGGACTTCAAATTGCGTAAAAAAAATCCCATATGTTACCCATGGGACTGATTAGGTCACCCTTCCCATGGGTAGCTCATGCATGGGACTGATTTACGTTACCAGAACCCATCAGGGCCGGCGCCACCAGTTTTTGAGGAGGAAAAATGGCGTTGCTGGGATTCTGACTTACGAGCGCGTAGCTAGCTACATCGAAAGTTTCCACCTTGAGGCTTCCGCCGGCGATGCATAAGGCCAGGACAGAACTACTCCATGTTATCCGAGTCTTGGTTTCGAATCGCGTCGAGGTCTGTGGACGAGACCAACACACACGGAATGGAGACAGGACTAACGCGCCGTGACGGCAACCTTCAAACAACGAGAGGCTTGTGAGGTAGCTACCCTTCCAGCCAACTTACATTTTCCTTCCCACGTCGAGAGTGAGACAGTCACGGAAAGTAGTGGCAGTGCAGTGCGAAGCACGAAGGTGCTACGGAGAGCTCATCCTGCTAACTGAAAAATGAAGGTGAAAAATTTTTTCCGCGCTTCACGCGGATTGATCAGCACTACGCGCCTCTATGCACTGCCTTCGGCAGTGGCCGTACCACTCCAAAATAGCAGGCGCCGGCCCTGCCCATGAGACACCCATGATAGCATTAAGTCACGTGCACTATTTTAAGTCAATTGCTCACAACCATGCAGCTCTCTGCTCAGGTATATAACTCATATAAATTAATTGTCACTGCTTAAGGTTACGGGATCCCTACCCGCGGATACGCGCACCGTTAAGCGCTATTTCATAGTTTTTTTGTCACCAAAAACAAAGCCGTGTGATCCGACTTGGACTTGGAAGACCGTATTGAAATAGGCACGAACAGTATAGAAAGGGCCAGACATAGCGTTTTTGTAAATGCTGATGACCGCTCCGAAGTTATTTGACGCTGTATTCCAAAGACGGGAATCAAGATGGCGGTTATTTGTACTCAAGGGTCGTTCTTTCGAAGACAGTTCAACCTAGCCACAAAACGCTTCCGTCCCGCCCTAGAGCTTCCTGTGGCGTGTCTCCCAACAGTAGAATCGAGTTGCTGGTGGTCTTCACACTGGAGATTTTTGGTGAATAGTTTGCTGGAATCGATTTAACCAGCGTACGACGGCTACAGTGTGAGCTGCTGTAATGATGTTTAGTCTGCATGTTGACTACCCTCCCTGCTTTGTGTCTACTAAGTTTGATTTCGCTAGCTTACTTTCTGTGCGAGATAAACGGGGTTGAACAAATTGTCTGGCCACGCCCACCGCGCGACGATCCCGTAACCTTAACTACAAAATGATTTCTTCAGACATTGACATTTTTAACACCAACTTGAGATTAGTCACAATGTACAACTGCTTTTCAGGTCTGTTTCAATGTTGTAATCACAGTACACTTTCTTTCTGAAGTTGTGTCTGTATATAATATATAAAACTCCACCCAGTGCGCAAATTTGGTTGGATGAAAAGGGCTGTGAATAATAATAGTATTAGTTGAAGAGGTTTAGTTGAAGAGGTTTAGTTGCATTGTGCACGCATGATATTTCCCTGCTGTCCTTGTTTGTCTATGGCTAGTTGTGTGACTCTCAGTCTCCTTCCCTTCCTACTTGTGCCCCATCCCATACACACTCCTCTAGCCTGTGATGGAGCTTGTAACATCGGTCTGATGAGGTGCTTCAATAGGGCGGCCACTGGCTGTTGCAACTTCTATGAGAACAACATGTGTGTGGGCGCTTGCACATCTCCCTTAGTGCCTGATAGCAACTTCGACTGTAAGTCATTTGTGAAGCATATATAATGACCTTTGTCTGGTCTCTTTTATACCCACACTGTGTATAGTAACTGCCTGTCCCATGCTATAGCATGGGACATATGTATACCGTATAGCGGGTTTCTTTCACGGGTGAAAATGTTTGCGAATTTCGCGTTTTCTGTGGCGATTCGCGAACGTTTTATCCGCGAAAACCAACTCGAATCACTGCAACATGCCGAGTACTAGCTGATGACGCCCTGTTCGCTTTTTTTCCAGCGCACTGACTCCGTTTTTTGGCCCAGCATCACGGCTGTCAAGTACTATCACTAATGCCAACCCAAGAGCGGTTAGTGCAGTTCCTATGAGTTCTTGTGCTAAACTATACATGTTCCATTACATGTGGTAGCTATGTATGAGTTAAGGTAGGAAGCACGGCATCGGCGAAATTGCGCAATTTTGCTCATGAATAATTAATGAGATGACGTCACTCGCATACAGTTATATAGAGTTATTCATCTGTTTACGATTTCCCATGGCGGCAACCGGAATAAGCAAGGGGGGCTTCTCTCTTTGATGTGGCTAGCAGCCCTTTCAAGGTTCAAATCGGTACTCTGATGTGGCCGTGCGGTACTTTGAAGATTTGTTTGAACACTCTTTTTTTTTATTTTAATTTTTTAAGAAGCTATTCTAGCTGATTGAATGTAGCGATGGGCTATCTGAGTGTGAATAGCTAGGTGGAGTGAGCAGGAATGTTTGTGGGTCTGCTGAAGTGGCCGAAGAACAGCCTGGAAAGTGAACAGCATCCGACAGCCCCCTGGCCAAGGTACTCTAGAGAGTTGACCTTTCGGCATTACAGACCCCGCCCATTTTCGTGTTAGGGCGAATTTGGCTGGTTTGGTAGCTGGACTGGGCTGGTGAGAGGGAGTAGATGTGTGGCCAAAACTCTGTAACCGAGAGGTGAACGTGGAAAAGCATCCCTAGTTTTGCAGGGGGTAGGTTGACCTTTTGAAGGGTGCCCTTGGCTTGAGTCGGTTTTAGGTGGTGTGCGTGGAATTTTTTTTGAAAGCCTAGGGTAGCCAAACCTCTGTTTTTGAGGGTGGCAGTGAGTTTTGGGCTGTAGCCTGCAAGTGAGGAGAGCAGGTGGTAAATCCATCCGTAGTTTTTGGGCCTGTTTTGTGTATGTATTGATGATGGGGTCAGAGTGTGGGTGGGGCCTTGGAGAGGGTCCAAATTTTCAGTTTCGTAGAGGACCTTAAAATTGAGTTTTAGGGCATTTTCAAGCAGAGGGAGCAGTTTGATGCAAAGTATTGCTGAAACTTGTGTACGCTTTGATGCTGCCCATTTATCCATCAACTTGGTTTCGGAGATCGCGGTACCCATGTTTACTACCTTAAGGCCTCGATAAATCCCTCAAGTATCATACCTAGAATTGCATATTGAAACTTTGAAGTATTATGTATCACGCATGAAATTGAAACTCCTACATATGATGTGACATACATCTAAGACATACCAGAGTACAGTGTATTGTTACTATGGATGAAATGTATACGTACTTATCAATTCACTATGCTATCCTTGGTATGGTAATATATCTTTCAACAAGGACTAACAGAAACTGCACTAACTATACTCCTTGGGTTATTTTAACTAAGTAATTATTGCAGTGTATATATATACATATCTATCCAGCACGGCAGGGGGGACGAATCCCTACGCAGATCTACGACGACTACACTCCCAAACAGAAGGTGCAGATAGCAAAACGAGATGCCAAACACGGCGTGACAGCTCCCGTTCGCTATGGACTCCACTCTGTAACTCGCTCGCGGCGTGCTTACCGTTCTAATTCTCAGACCGCTGAGTCACATTCTGGATCCAATGAGCGTTAGTGGGTGTGGCGAACTAGGTTACGGCAATCCGCGAAAGTTTTCTCCACGAAAATCTAATTTTCAAGCAGGTTTTTACCCGCGAAAGAAACCCCGCTATACGGTATATATAGCTTAAATTTCACGAATTTCGCGAATTATAGGTCATTAGCGAAATTATTTCAACGCACATGGTTGTGCCGAGAGCAGCCATCGTGTTACACGTTGCATGTTCACGTTCCTGATTCACGTTACCGTTCAAAAACCTGTTCTTCAAAATCCTGTTCAGCATGGGGAATGCCTAGTCTTGTTCCCAGATCCAAGCGGCACTTAGGTTGGGGTCTGGGAACGAGACTAAGGGAATACACTCAGTCTACATGTTGCTTTGTACTAGCCACGAGTATTATAGTGTCGCGGTCCAGCCTCTCGCCACGTTCAAATGGAAGCATCTTCTGTGGCGTTTTCTGTGGCGATTCGCGAACGTATATCTGCGAAAACCAACCCGAATCACTGCAACATGCCGAGTACTAGCTGATGACACCCTGTTCGCTTTTTTTCCAGCGCACTGACTCCGTTTTTTGGCCCAGCATCACGGCTGTCAAGTACTATCACCAATGCCAACCCAAGAGCAGTTAGTGCAGTTCCTATGAGTTCTTGTGCTAAACTATACATGTTCCATTACATGTGGTAGCTATGTATGAGTTAAGGCCTCGATAAATCCCTCAAGTATCATACCTAGAATTGCATATTGAAACTTTGAAGTATTATGTATCACGCATGAAATTGAAACTCCTACATATGATGTGACATACATCTAAGACATACCAGAGTACAGTGTATTGTTACTATGGATGAAATGTATACGTACTTATCAATTCACTATGCTATCCTTGGTATGGTAATATATCTTTCAACAAGGACTAACAGAAACTGCACTAACTATACTCCTTGGGTTATTTTAACTAAGTATTATTGCAGTGTATATATAATTATACATATCTATCCAGCATGGCAAGGGGGACGACTACACTCCCAAACAGAAGGCGCAGATAGCAAAACGAGATGCCAAACACGGCGTGACAGCTCCCGTTCGCTATGGACTCCACCGTCTGTAACTCGCGCTCGCCGTGCTTACCATTCTAATTCTCAGACCGCTGAGTCACATTCCGGATCCAATGAGCGTTAGTGGGTGTGGCGAACTAGGTTACGGTGATCAGCGAAAGTTTTCTCCCCGAAAATCTAATTTTCAAGCAGGTTTTCACCCGCGAAAGAAACCCCGCTATATGGTCTTAAATTTCGCAAATTTCGCGAATTATAGGTCACTTGCGAAATTATTTCAACGCACATGGTTGTGCCGAGAGTGGCCATCGTGTTACACGTTGCACGTTCACGTTCCTGATTCACGTTACCATTTCAAAAACCTGTTCTTCAAAATCCTGTTCAGCATGGGGAATGTCTAGTCTTGTTCCCAGATCCAAGCGGCACTCAGGTTGGGGTCTGGGAACGAGACTAAGGGAATACACTCAGTCTACATTTTGCTTTGTACTAGCCACGAGTATTATAGTCTCGCGGTCCAGCCTCTCGCCACGTTCAAATGGAAGCATCTTTTGTGGATTTCCTGGAAACTCACCCGCTGTGATCAGAGCAGCCGAGAAAGGAGTTGGATCCATCTGAACTCGTAATGCATGCGAACGTGAATGCAAACGTGAATATTGAATGCGAATGTAATTCGAGAACGTGATTCGGGAAAGTGATTCAGGAACGTGATTCAGGCACAAGATTCAGATGTTGTTACTGAGTAGTATACAATAGGTACGGAAGCCGAGAGTGGCCATCGTGACGTTCCTGATTCACGTTCCTGATTTACGCTCCCGTTTCAAAACCTGTTCAGCATGGGGAATGTTCTAGTCTTGTTCCCAGATCCACTTAGGTTGGGGTCTGGGAATGAGACTAGGGAATACACTCGGTCTACATTGTTGCTTCATACTAGCCACGAGCATTATAGTCTCGCGGTCCGCCATGTTCATCTTTTGTGGATTTCCTGGAAAACTCACCCGCTGTGATCAGAGCAACCGAGAAAGGAGTTGGATCCATATCTGAACTCGTGATTTATCTTTACCCTCCATCCTGTAATGTACCATCCCAGTCCAGAAGGTTGCCTAGCTAAAGATGCCCCCCCCCCCCACCCCCCCCCTTCACCAAAAAAAAAAAAAAGAAAGGGGCCAATATAATAAAATAATTATACGAATGATTTATACTTCTCTCCCGCACTCCCCAATTCCTGTCTGCCTGTCTCTGTATAACTCCTTCTTCTTTGTTTCCCTGTATTGCATATGGACTGAAGTTCCTCTATCTAAGTCTAGTCTCGGAACCAGACCCTTCGTGCGGGGGAGGAGGAAAGGGTCTGGGCACGTTCCTACATTCGAGTTGTCCTCACGGAACGTAATTATGCGTGGTAATTAGCGATCAACTGCGATACCACGCGTACGATCACAGTCGACCTGCTCGTTGCTCTCCTCGACTTTTGTCAGTCGCTCGCGGGTAACGCGGTACGGCACAGCGATTCGCCACGTCTAGTCACTGGCGACACAGAAAGCCTGGAGAAAAATCATTTCCCTGACGTCATTCGCGATCAACGCTTCTGATTCGTTAGGTCAACATTCCGACCTGGGGACAACTCGAATGTAAGATGGTGCCCAGACCCTTTCCTCCTCCCCCGCACGAAGGGTCTGGTTCCGAGACTAATCTAAGTCTTCGTTTACTGTACTGTGCCGTTTCCGTTTACCTTACTTATCGTTATCGGTGTGTTTTTGTAAAACCATGTGTCTCATAAGCTCTCATGAGCCTGGCAGGTGACATAAAAGTTCGATTGATTGATTGATTGATTTTGCGATCATGAATGCGAACGTGAATACTGAATACGAACATAATATTATCGTAGTGTACGTATCAAGCGCCCACCACGTATCAAGCGCCCACCCCCTCTTCACGCGAAAGTTACTGCACAGGGTCCAAAAGCAGTGTAGTAAGGGCCCACCCATCGCAAAAGTTTTGAGCAGCATTTCTTAACCTCTGGGCGAGGTTGTGCATTCAAAAAGGCAGTACTACGGCGTGCTTAAAGACGCGCGATCAATTTCTATACGTGAAAAATGGACTTATATATTCATAACCGGTCATTGATATTCACAGCTTACCGCAGCGCTTGTTGTTTATACAGTGCTGAATGGGTGGGCGGATACTACATGCCTAAGTAGTCTGAGTACGCATCTAGCGCCCACCCCCCTGTTCAGCGGCGTTCTATTGTCCCCAAACCCTGGGCGCTTAATACGTACTCTACAGTAATTCGTATGTAGAACGTGATTCAGGAACGTGATTCAGGAAAATGAAATGTTGTTACTGAGTAGTACAATCGGCTGTAATACTATAACAATTCAAGAATCAGGAACGTGAAAGTGTAATACTTATTTTATATAAATCAGTCACTTCATATGTTCACCTATTACACATAATTTATGCTATCAGAAAAAAAAAACAAAAAAAAACGTGTAATACGATGGCCACTCTCGGCTTCCGTACGTACATGACAGTATTCCAACGTACGCCCGTGACGGCTAGATGGCTCTATTTGTGTACTTCAAGAGTGAGGATGGACAGTAGTCGAAGTGGAAGCTGCGGATCCACATGTAGAGCTCTCCCAAGAGGTACCATTGTGTGCGCCGGATATCTGCTGCCAATACTGAAGCTGCCAGCTCGAAGGTCAGGGGATCGCCCAGTATCTGAAAACGAAAGCTGAGCTAGTGAGTCAAGTTCAGTGCGCACGGGAGTTTTCGAGCACAGTACACAACATGCACGCCCATTGTGTGGGTGTGGCGTTTGGACCATGAATTCGCGAAACTATTTCGCTATAATTATATACCGGGCATGTATCATAACTTTTGCCCTGTTGTGCTGTGTACATGCATGCATTTTAGTGGTGAACACAGTATGTGGGCTTTGTAGTAAAGATTGTCATTTTTTTGGCTTACTTGTCTATGCATCCTATCCTGGCCACACAGGTGTAAACAGCTCTATCAACGTTGACGATTGTGTTTCAAATCCATGTGGGAACGGTGGCACATGCATAGATGAAATAGATGATTATAGCTGCATCTGTGTCCTGGGGTTTACAGGAAGTGATTGTTTAATTGACAATGATGACTGCAACCCATATCCCTGTGCTAATGGGGCAACCTGTGTCGATGGTGTTAATCAGTACACCTGTCAATGTCTGCCAGGGTTTACTGATCCAACCTGCAGTACCAACATTAATGATTGCACTGAGAATCAATGCCTGAATGGAGGTACATGTGTGGATGGTATCAACAACGTCAGTTGTATCTGTATTCCAGGCCACACAGGGTCAAACTGCTCAATCAATATTGACGACTGTGCGTTGAACCAATGCCAGAATGGAGGAACCTGTGTGGATGGTTTGAACAGTTTCACTTGTGTCTGTGCACCTGGGTTTACTGAACAGAACTGCTCCACTGATATCAATGAATGTAGTTCAGATCCATGTGAGAATGGTGGCTCATGCATTGACCATGTGAATGAGTTTAGTTGTGAATGTGCAGCTGGTTTTACTGGAATGACATGTGATATGAACATAAACGACTGCAACCCGTACCCCTGTTCTAATGGGGCAACCTGTGTCGATGGTGTCAACCAGTACACCTGTCAGTGCCTGCCAGGGTTTACCGATCAAACCTGCAGTACCAACATTGACGATTGTGCTGAGAACACATGCCTGAATGGAGGCTCGTGTATGGATGGCATCAACAATTTCACTTGTGTCTGTATTCCAGGCCACACAGGCTCAAACTGCTCAATAAATATTGACGACTGTGCATTGAACCAGTGCCAGAATGGAGGAACCTGTGTGGATGGTTTGAACAGTTTCATGTGCGCCTGTGTACCTGGGTTTACTGAACAGAACTGCTCTATCAATATCGATGACTGTGTTTCAGATCCATGTCAGAATGGAGGGTCTTGTTCAGATGGAATGAACAGTTACACTTGCACATGTGCACTAGGTTATACTGGTCCCAACTGTGAAGAGGATGTTGATAATTGTGCCTCAAACGGATGCCAGAATGGAGGCACATGCATAGACGGACTGAACAGTTACTCCTGTCAGTGTGAAGCAGGCTATACTGGAAGCAACTGTGAAGTAGACATTGATGAGTGTGCTAGCAATCCTTGTCAGAACGGTGGTACATGTACAGACATGGTAGATGGTTATAGTTGTCAGTGCCCGCCTGGTTACAGCAGTGAAAACTGCTCCACTGATATCAATGAGTGTGAACCGAATCCTTGCCAGAATGGTGGAAGATGTACAGATGGAATCAACAGCTACACATGCGTTTGCCTACCTGGCCACACGGGATCGAATTGCAATGTCAAGATCGATGAATGTGCTTCAGATCCATGTCAAAATGGAGGAACATGCATAGACATGGTAAACGGCTATACTTGCCTTTGTACACCTGGTTTTACTGGAGATAACTGTTCTGTGAACATAGACGAGTGTTCACCAAATCCATGCCAGAATGGCGCTACATGTACAGATCAAGTGAATGGCTATTCATGCCTGTGTGCTCCCGGTTACACCGACGATAACTGTTCCAATGAGATCAATGAATGTGAGTCTGGCCCCTGCCAGAACGGAGGGACTTGCCAAGATATGATCAACGGTTATACTTGTCTATGCATCTCAGACCACACAGGATCAGACTGCTCTATCAACATTGATGACTGTTCTCCAGATCCATGCCAGAATGGAGGCACTTGTGTAGATGGTGTAAACGGTTTCACATGTTTGTGTGCACCAGGGTTCACTGGACTAGACTGTTTCACAAACATAGATGAATGTGCTGGAGATCCTTGTCAGAATGGAGGGAGTTGTTCGGACATGATAGATGGCTATACTTGTGACTGTGTATTGGGCTACACTGGTGCAGACTGTAGAGATAACATTGATGAGTGTGAGCCAGCCCCCTGCCAGAATAACGCTACATGTGTGGACAGAGTAAACAGCTTCACTTGCCAGTGTCCAGCTGGGATCACCGGCCATGACTGCTCCATTGATATCGATGACTGTGACTCTGCCCCATGTCTGAATGGTGGCACATGTGTTGATGGGCTCAACAGCTATACATGTACTTGCCTACTGGGCCACACAGGTGCAAACTGCTCTGTGAACATTGATGAATGTGTTTCGAATCCATGTGAGAATGGTGGCACATGCATTGACCATGTGAATGAGTTTAGTTGTGAATGTGCAGCTGGTTTTACTGGAATGACATGTGATATGAACATAAATGACTGCAACCCAATCCCCTGTTCTAATGGGGCAACCTGTGTTGATGGTGTTAACCAGTACACCTGTCAGTGCCTGCCAGGGTTTACCGATCAAACCTGCAGTACCAATATTGACGATTGTGCTCAGAACCCATGCCTGAATGGAGGCTCGTGTGTGGATGGCATCAACAATTTCACTTGTGTCTGTATTCCAGGCCACACAGGCTCAAACTGCTCAATAAATATTGACGACTGTGCGTTGAACCAATGCCAGAATGGAGGAACCTGTGTCGATGGTTTGAACAGTTTCACGTGCGCCTGTGCACTAGGGTTTACTGGACAGCACTGCTCTATCAATATCGATGACTGTGCTTCAGATCCATGTCAGAATGGAGGGTCTTGTTCAGATGGAACGAACAGTTACACTTGCACATGTGCACTAGGTTATACTGGTCCCAACTGTGAAGAGGATGTTGATAATTGTGCCTCAAACGAATGCCAGAATGGAGGCACATGCATAGACGGGCTGAACAGTTACTCATGTCATTGTGAAGCAGGCTATACTGGAAGCAACTGTGAAACAAATATAATTGATGAGTGTGCTAGCAATCCTTGTCAGAATGGAGGGACATGTGATGTGGTGGATGGGTCCTGTGCTTGCACAGAGGGGTATTATGGCAGGAGCTGTGAACAACGTAAGTTCAGCCTTGTAGATTTGTGCTTCTATAGACCAAACAATAATGATTATGCTACATAACTCTTAGCCGATTACCTTGGAGATTTGTCATCTGTAGTTTACTTGGAATGACCCTAGATCCAATTCTCGAGTTTGTGCTCCAAACTACACACAGGATAGCACTCAACCATACTAAGTACATTTGTGACTCTAACTACACCCATTATTAAATTCTAATATGCTCTAGCAAAATTGGCTGGAGTTAGTGATGAGAACACTGTTCTTTTTAAGCCCGTTTATATGCTTGGAGCAAGAGAAATGGCCCACCCATGCAGCTCTGAGTCAGGGTTTCCATAGCTAAACCCAGACATGGCCATACCATTTCACCCCCTGCCCACATCCCCTTGTCTCGTCCCACCCTTTCTGCCAGTGCAGAGCCTATCTTCCAAGGTCCAAGGACATTACGAGAAGTGACATCACAACTGAAGGACATTACCAGAAGTGACATCACAAACTGAAGGACATTACCAGAAATGACATCACACAACTAAAGGACATTACATGAAGTGACATCACAAACTGAAAGTCTGATGATGCTTTTACAATTTGGGTTAATTAAGCCACTGCATTATTAACATTCCAGTGCACAATTTTATGGTTTCCTGATAGCTATATGTGCACAAGCTTGTGAGAACGTGTAGCTCCTGACACCTGTCCATTTTTGGGCACACATGGTGGTCCTATTTGCAGGGAATATAAGTTGCATACCGTAGTTGCGCGTTATGCAGTTATTGTACACAATTTTGTTTATTGTGCAGTTGTTCCGACTATTGCATTCCCACCAACAAACTTCACCTATGCTGTGAATGAAACTGACTCAGTGACCTTTACCTGCTTGGCTACTGGTATCCCACAACCTGAGATCACCTGGCTGAGAAACGGACTGCCATTTGACCGAAGAAACACACGAGTCACTCTCAGTAATCATAGTGAGGAAATCCGCTCAACTGATGGAGATATCTTCCTTGTCAGTCGTAACCTGACCCTGGCCAACACCATGGATGATGACTCTGGTATTTACACCTGTGTAGCCTCCAATGGGAATGCTGTTGATCTGACAGACATGCAAAACTTTGAGCTCTTTGTGAGAGGTAACTTTCTTCTGCTTTCATCTGGCAAATACGTAGCTATGTAGATTTTTTTTTTCTCCCTTCTAGTTGCTCCCACCATCCTTGAGCCTCCAGAGAACCTGACAGTGGTGCAGCCTCAGTCAGCCACCTTCCTCTGCAACACCACTGCACGACCCAGGCCACAGATCACATGGTGGAAGATGGGAAACCTGTTAACAGAACAACCAGACATAGTTGATATTCATTATGCTATTCTTGGAGAGAATGGCATTCTGAGTACTTTGACCATCATAATGGCTGACCCTTCTCATGCTGGTGGGTATGTGTGCATAGCTACTAATGCTGCTGGCCATGCTACTGCAACTGCTGAACTCACAATACATGGTAAGTGTCCATCTATAAATTGCATGGTACTGCTACCTGCATTGCTACATATGCCGCTTGGCAGGTTACTACAATTGCTGAACTCACAGTACATTACCTGGCCATTTCACTGGCATTCTGGAGCTTTTTACTAAATGTATGAATCATTGCTACTCTAGTTGTATGGGCCAGTAGTTTACGGTTCAACACCAACTTTAATTTGTTCGCCATCCTCTCTCTTCACAGTTATCCCTGAGATCACCTTCCCAAGTGAGAGTTTCACTGGATATGTTGTGAATGTAACTGAACCAGTGACATTTGAATGTATTGCCACTGGTATCCCTCCACCAACCATTCAGTGGTTCAGAGGAGACATGCTTCTGACACCAGAGGAGGCAGGCAGTGGTCAGAACCTGGTCCTGACACCAGAGGAGACAGGCAGTGGTCAGAACCTGGTCAATACTCATCTGCGTTTGATGCTGAGCGAGCCATCTCAAATGCTGGTACCGACTCCTTCTGGAAATATTTATCAAGTGGAGCGTACCCTGACCTTCAATACAAATGGCAGTGACACTGGTTTGTATGCTTGCATGGCTTCTAATGTCAATCAGGTGCAGCAAAATGCCACTCAAGACTTTACACTCTATGTGCTAGGTAGGTCCAGGAATGTGCAGCAGGAACTGATCATTTGTGTGCTGTCTTTTTTTTGTTCACCAATTGGAATGCAGTAAGAAAAAGTGTTGGAAAGATCAAACTGCATTTTCCTTTCTTCCTCAGTAACTCCCTACATCACTGACAATCCTATGAGTATGGTGGGTGTGGCTGGTGGCAATGCTACCTTCAACTGCAGTGCAGTTGGCTTCCCAGTACCAATGATTGTGTGGATGAGAGGTGAAGAGGTTCTGGATGAAGAGGGTGGAAGGGTGACCTTTGATACGTTTCAAGAGAGTCTCACCTACTGGAGTGTGATATCGATGAGGGAATTAACACTGGCAGATGCTGGGAGGTTCCGATGCAGGGCAAGCAATGCTCTCGCTCAAAGCGACCTGTCAAGTGTGGCATACCTGGATATTCAATGTGAGTGATTATTGGTACTCCATTTTCCTGTTGCATGTTAGGGCAAGCTGGACAATACCTAGCCTCGTTCCCAGGCCGTTTTGGGAGGGAGATACGGCCTGGCAACTTCCGCAAGTTCAAACTGTTACTTCCGCTGCCAGAGAGTTGGAGGACCCAATCAGATTTCAGATCGCTGCCACATGACATCAGTAAAACGAATTGCAACATGCGTTGAAACGTCGCCATTCATCACAATAGTTGATCGTTTGATCGTGCTAGTGTAGGTGCTCTGCACGATGACTTTTGTTCGTTCGTCTTCGACTTGCCTTCTGTCGCAGAACCTGCACAAACAGTTGCTTCCACGAGCAGGAAAGGACCGTTCTCAGCCGGTGAAAATATCAGAAGCATCACGTGGACTTCACTGCTTGAATGAGGTATGCAATTGCCATGACATTACGTCCGCATACAGTTTGAACTCACGGAAGTTGCCAGGCCGTTTCTCCCTCCCAAAACGGCCTGGGAACGAGGCTGGACAATACTGTGACCATAACATGTATATTAATGTAATACTAATAATGTATATGTAATACTAAACCCTTTCATAGGATGCTGCTTTCTAGCTATGAGTAGTATTGAAGGTAGGTTTGAAGGTCATTTGCATATCAAAACACATGCATGACTAAGCTTGGTGTGCTAGTAGGATGCTAAACTGGCTATATGTCTACCGCCAACTTGTAACACGTTAAACAAATGTTTGGGTCATAATAATGTAATTAGGATCTTAATAGTTACAAGTAGCTTCGCTCGCTCAGCTACTTCCCCCTTGTTCGCCTACGTAAGTAATCTGGTGCCGGATAACTCTATGCAGAGCTGCTGCTCCCCGATTGCGTCCACTTCAGCTGCTGCTCCCCGCACGATTGCATCGATCCGTTTCAACTGCTGCTGCAGCGCTGAGCTCCCGGCTTGCGTCCACTTCAGCTGCATGCTGCTCTCGATTGCCAATTGCTTCCTGATTGCATCGGCTTCGGCTGCTGCTCCCTGATTGCATCCGCTTCAACTGTGCCCCCCGATGTCGTCCACTTCGTCTGCTGCTCCCCGATTGCGACCGCTTCAATTAACTGCTGCTCCCCGATTGCATCCGCTTCGGCTGCTGCTCCCTGCCAGCTGTTCTGGAAGATTCCACCCATGTCCACTATTCTCAAACATTCTACGCAGAGTTCGAAGTTCTCAGTAAATTGAAGTACTAAGGTCGCGCGTCATTATAGTCTAGTCCCGCCCCACGAACATCCCACTTCCGTTACACACGGACAGACAGTCACACGGTTAAAATCTTAATGTATTGATGATTGACCAGTCTTTATATTTGTATCTCTCTATACAGACCCATCAAATGTTTCAGTATTGATGTCTCAGGTGATAATAAATGAAACGGAGGCTGTTACTCTTGTGTGCGAGGCATTTGGTATCCCTACCCCCAATGTCACTTGGACTGATGGAAGTGGTTCTATAATAGTGCCAGGAGGAGGACTGACCATCAATTTCACCGGCAGTTTACACAATGGCTTGGTGGTGGTGTCTACCCTTGCAATATCCAGCGTACAACAGTCCAATGAAATGATCTACACTTGCCTTGCAGAGAACAGAGTTGCAAACCTGGTTGGTGCTCAGGACACTGCAACAGTTGAACTGATCATCAGAGGTGAGAAGAATTAACGTTCAATTAAGAACAATTTTAACCCTTTAACCACCGAATTCTTCCCACCAAGACAACACATTTTCATGCATTCAGCGCACACCACTTTCGTAGGTACTCCTCTCCCACAGCATTCGCTCCTCAGCAGCCAAACTTGGTGGGGCCCGCACACATGGAGAGACCCCTCTGGCAATACCGTTAATGATATTCATGACCCCCACAAGCCCAGCAATCGGAGGTCAAAGGTGGATGTCAGCCGGATTTTCGCCCAGCATTTCCCTAAACTTGGGCCAGATCTGACTGATGGCACACCTTACACCACCAATTTGCAGGTTTTCTTGAGGCCCTGGGTGGGGTCTATGAATATCATTAGAATCAAAAATTCTCGGGTCAATGAATCTCATTAAAATCAAAAAACGCCAAAAAACAGGCGAAGGGGGGGCACAGCCCCCCCTTTCGATACCCCCCCGCTTGTACGTTTAGTAGGGGAGGCGCGCCGAAATCTGACCAAATTTTTTAGTTTGGCCCTCAAAGTCGTCCCTAGGCCCTCTGAAGCCTTTTTGGTCTCTTTTTGGACTGACGAGAAGCCCAACAAGTGCATAGGGTCTAAATGACGCCTATAGACGTCAATGGGGCTTAAAGGGTTAAGGCACGGTTTCTTTCTCTGCTGCAGTCCCCCCAGCTGTGGAGGCTGTGGGACAGAGCCGAGTGGTGGGACTGATAGGAACGTGGCGGGTTCTGAGGTTCACCATCACAAGGGCAGCACCACAAGTCACTCCTGCCAACCTCCAGTGGTTCCTCAACTCCTCCCCACTTGAGAACCCTCAAGCTGTGTTCTCTCATGACCTGCTGTCGGTGAACCTAACGAATCTGGTACTTGCAGATGAGGGGCTATACACACTGGTGGCCAGCACTGCAGCAGGAGAGGGTCACGATAGCATCTCACTAGATGTACAAGGTAAGCATGCCGTACTCATCAAACTGCTTGTGTTATTGATGGTCAAAAGTTAACATTTTGCCATCTGCTAAATATGTATATTTCTTCCAACACAACAGCTCCACCTAGTATCACAGAGTACCCAAGTGACCTGGTGGTTGCGGCAGGAACAACAGCCACATTTTTATGCACATTTTGGGCGGACCCAGAGCCTACGGTGGAGTGGAGATTTGGAGAAGTGGTCATCACTGGGACGAGATACGTTGTGTCTCCCTCTGGAGCTCTCACTGTGGCCACTGTCACTTTGGACGATGCGGGAGTGTACATATGTAACGTGTCCAACACGTATGGGTGGGAGAATGCTTCTGCTGAACTAACAGTGCAAGGTAGGCTGAGATTTCACAATCCAGCAGTGTATATGTGTAGCTATAGCTGACCAGACTGACTGTTGCAGGTATGAACGTATTCTCAATGGCTCTTTTGTAGTTCCTCCAACAGTCATGGCTGTGGGTGGGGAAACAGCAGTGGGAGTTGCCACAAGAAGCACCACCCTCTCCTTCACCATCTCCCGTGACTACCCACCAGTTGAACTAGAAGACATCCAGTGGAGCTATATGAATGCAACCACACACCAGATAGCCAGCATCACTGACATAAGCAATGCCAGTTCACGGTTCTCCCTCTCGGATGATCTGCTCTCCCTTGCTATCACAAATATTCACCTCTTCGATGGTGGGATCTACACACTTTCTGCTGTTAACCCTGCAGGTCACCACAATGCATCCATCAACTTCATCATCCATGGTGAGCTGGAGCTAGCAGATTATTCCTGACCATCAAGGATGACTATTCAAACTCTGTACCCCCAGTGCAACCAATCCTCCAGGAGAACACATCACCAGGCTCCTTCTCTCGTGAGGAGGGAGAGAGTATCTCCTTCAGCTGCACAGCAGATGGTATTCCCCTTCCCACCATCATCTGGATCTTCAATGGCACCCTACTGCAGACTAGCCTCAACCCACGCTTCAACCTGGACCAGCAGCTACTCTCAGGGGAACCTTTTCGTACCGGTATCCCCCAGGCACTGCGGAGCAATCTTACCATCAGCAATCTCCGGCCCTCAGACTCTGGAAATTACAGCTGCAGGGGGGATAATGGAGCTGGACAGCCAGCTGTGCTGATGCAGTCATTCAGACTTACTGTCAATAGGAGTGAGAGAAAATAGGCCAAATGACTACTTCAGTTGTGGCAACATGCAATTAGTACCCATTGATCATCATGCCGATAGGATGCATATCAGATTGTTGTATAGCCTCGACTTTCCAAATGACACCTCAGTTCTATAGCATCTGATTTGTACCGTGAGTGAAATCTCAGACACTGATCTGAGATGTAGCCTGTCAGCTTGGCAACAAATAGATACAAGTGTTGTCATTACCATAGCAACAGAAATGCACTGTATTCTCTTGACAATAACTATAGTAACAATACTGTAATATTACTTCTATAATGCACTTGGAATTCTTATGTTCCTCACAGCGCCCATAGACTACTGTGCATCAAATCCCTGCCACAATGGAGGTACATGCGAGCAACTGGAACTCTCCTACCTGTGTGTGTGCACTGAACACTGGAAAGGGAGGAACTGCACACAACGTGAGACTGTAGTACCAGTACTTCCACATCTCACAGTCTGTCATTATACTCTGTGCACTTAAGGACAGCACAAGCCATGGCCATAAAATCTACCTACACTATAGTATTTGTTGATGTATATCTGCATTGGAATTGGACTAAACTGAAAACAAATAGCATATTCTTGTTACTGAATGATTGGAGATTTTTGTGAGTATCATTATGGCCACACCCCTCCCTCACGTGAGACACAGGATCCGCTTTGCCCCATGAATTAAGGAAGACTCCCGACTCAGAAAGGAAAACGTCCTTGAGAGCGAAACTTTAAACGCTAAGGACGCTCTTTAGGTTGATTATTAGCTTTCTATCCCGTGGAGTTTTTTCCTTACCTCGCACAAGCGGAGTAATCGGTGGTTATCCTTCGCTTCACCCCGCCCACAAGGAGAATTCTGAGCTGCCACGGGAAGGCAGGAGGCATTTTCAACAAACCCACGGGCTGAATCGATAGGTGAGGATGCACCTTCAAACAGCGAGACGGTCTTGAAGCATAGGGAGGAGGTTTTCCTTTCCGAATCAAGCCGTTTTGTGTGCTCGTCAGTCCTCCGCCATTACCTATTGTCGACATGTCCTGGTCAGACTCGTAATGCAATTAAGTCACATGCAAGTTACGCATTGCCACGTGATCGCGAGACGTTTGTGGGGCACAAAACAGACAACCAACTTTACGCGTAAAGCAGAACAGCGTGAAGAAGCTACCTAGAGATGCGGAGAGTCTATAGCAGCAGTGACCAACACTGGAGCAAGCGTTGACAGCTAGCAGTCCCTATTTCTTCTTGCAGGAGGATCATGTGATGACCTTTCACAGCATCTGATTATCTACTTAGCCAACCGCATGTGAAGCCATAATGCATGAAAACTTAGAAGGGTTGCTTGTAGTAAGCAGAACTGTCCTTAACTGCACGAGTATGTTCTCCCACCCCATTCATCTCCTCAACCCCCCATCCCACCCCTCCACACACACCACACACAGCTGTGATACGCGACCAAGCTCCTGAGATCCAGGTTGATCCACAGGACACCTTCCAGAAACTTTACAGTGCAGTCAACCTCACCTGTATTGCCACAGGAGCCCCTGAGCCCT
Organism: Axinella damicornis; assembly: GCA_963931865.1. Lineage (NCBI taxonomy): Eukaryota > Metazoa > Porifera > Demospongiae > Axinellida > Axinellidae > Axinella > Axinella damicornis. The sequence continues at coordinate 2,932,498 of OZ007516.1, read as the reverse complement.
CCATCACCTGGTACAAGGATGGTACTCGCCTTCCAAACCAGCAACTACCCTTCCTTCTCATCCCAGAGCTACAACTCCAGCACCGTGGGCTATACCATTGTGAAGCATCCAATCAGATTCGTTTTGAAAGTGACCCAGACACCTTTCACCCAAGGATGGCTATTTCCCACAAAGTAGTGGTCAACATTGAAGGTGAGCTGTCATGCCCCTTGTAATGACCAGTAGGAGATTGCCACCTTAAGTAGATAGATAGATAGATAGATAGATAGATAGATAGACAGACAGACAGATAGATAGATAGATAGATAGATAGATAGATGGATGAATCAGCAGGAGTCCCTCACCATGCACCACCTATGGATAGGTAGATAGGTAGATAGGTAGATAGATAGATAGATAGATAGATAGATAGATATAGATAGATAGATATAGATAGATAGATAGATAGATAGATAAATAGATAGATAGATAGATAGGTAGATAAGTCTATAGATAGATACAGTATCAGATAAGAAAATAACATAATGGCTAGAAAGCTAGCTGCATACACAGTAGCAACAATAAATATGTCTGGTGGAGGATCAACTCCAGCTGTGACAGACCAGTAGCTATGTGCCATGTGACTGCTTTCAATATGCACAGTGCAGTACTCATTGTTCCATTGCTGTTACAGGATTACTGCAGTACAAAGCCTTTCTTAGGCTGGCAGAATTTAGTGGGCGCCGCCGCCGCCAAACCTCAGACACTGAGGACTTGAACCAGCTCATACAGACAGTAAGCTCACTGCTGAACCACTTTCCTCGAGTAGCTATGCATATTTTTCCTTCAATTTTGTCAACAGATCAACAGCTATCTAGCAGGAAGTCCGCTCATCCAAAATGCCACTGTCTACTCTATAGAAGTGCAAGGAGGCAGCAGGTACTGAGATGAGGAGGTTGTACTTAACACGTGTATGAATCACATTGTTTGTTTGTTGATCTAAGGAGACTTGCATTTTAGTTACTGATCAGATGAATATTGCGGTGGATTGAGAGTCACATCATACATGTCTATGACTCTCAAGATCATGCATCCAAGATCATGCATCCAAGGTTTTGTTGTTTAATCTTATTGGGGGTGTTGTGAATGTGTTTTTCCACCAGCTCTGGTCAGGTTCCAGTGTTGATCACAGTGCTGTCGGATGAAGGAGGCAGTCTAGAACTGCGGATGAGCCTGAATGACCAGCTGTCCTCCCTAACAGATGAACTACCACAGCTCAATATCAGCTTCTCCCAAGTGCAGAGATTCGGTATTTGGGTATTTGTGTATGTGTAGTGGTGTGGTGTATGTGTGCGTGCATGTGTGTGTGTGTGTGTACAGGAGGTTATGAGTTACAAAAGTATGTAGTGGCCAGGTAGGTTTGGGAATACTAACAAGTACCTATCCACATATTAATTATGTTTCCACAATTATGATTGCAGTCATTACGTACACACATATGCACACAGATGGCTGTCCAGAAGACGAGACAGTGATCCCTTCTCAACAACCAGGTGGGATAGACATCCAATTGCAGTGGGCAGAGAGTGACATCGGAGTGAGACTGACAATCGAGTGCCCCTGTGGAAACTTTACTTTGGTGGGTGGGGCCAGGCTAAATGCTTCACGGTACTGTGGAGGAGACTTTGCAGAGGGTGCACAGTGGGAAGCACCACAAGACATGGCTTGCAACTTCACTGAGACTGCCAGAAGGCTCTGCCAACTTATTGATGTAAGTGGAGAGGGAGAAATATGGTGGTTTGGCTCAACTTACAACCTGAATGAATGATCCTTCCCCCCATTCTGTCTCCCAGATTGAGGATACAGATGAAGCAGTAATGATACTTGAAGAGATTACGGAGGTGGAGGAGGACATTGGGGTGCTGGAGATCACTATTACCACCACTCTCCTTGAAGAATTTACCACAGATGTTGCACAAGCACAAGACAGAAATGTATAGTTTGCACAGTACCCGGGTGGATACATAAGGGTAGTTACTCCCATAGGTGTTGAGACTCCACATATCATGGAAGTGGAGTGTCGTTATTAAGCTGCAAATCTAAGCAGCAACACACAAAGCACGGTAGACACGGTGAACCTCTCTATTCCCTGGGACCTGGCAAAGTGTCATGATCAGGGAGGTGTCCTTGATACATAGCATATAATATTATGTACTGGGGTAAACAAAATTATGTGTTTGTGTTTATGGAATGTTATTTGCAGGTTCTACTGCAAATGGCAATCTCACAAAGTGACCACATTAGCCGCATATGTATACTTGTAGCCAAGTTGACTGCAATGTAAGTTGTATGCCCATACATCCATGCACAAACTTTAATTTACTAGCTGACAGAGAATTTGCTGATGGTGGTAGACAACCTCCTAGATGTGGAACCAGAGCAGCTGCAGCAAAGCCAGCAGGTGTCAAACACATCTGCAAGGTCAGTAGCTATCATCAACTAGCATTTCTGCATTCCAGTAGACAAATCATGATGAGTCATACAAAACCTTTATAGTGTGTGAATTGAAGGGCCAACTTTATGACGTGTTTTGCCAAGGATGGTCTGGATCTTCTACATATCTGAGATGACATGCACGGTTCAACACTTGTGTATGCGTGTGGTCTTGTCTGTACTCGTGACACATGCAGTGTATGCTTGTCATATGAATGAATCATTCAGGCTTGATGCTTTTCTGCCTCCCAGAATCCTTGAGACAGTACAGGTAGTGACAGAGGCCATTCCCATTCCTGAGAACCAGACTCGTGTGGTGATTCCTCTGAGATCGTTTGCAGTGTCTGTGCAGGAGATACAACCAGCAGACTTTGAGGGACAGACCTTCAGTGCCATCCTTGGTACAACATTTGAGTTTGATGAAGAAGAGCGAATTAATGTGGATTCCCTTGTGCTTGAGAAGAGCGAAGAAGCAACAGTATCCATCAGCATCCCTTCTGGCATCTTCATGAGCCTGCCACTGAGCATGGTGCAGAACAGGACCACTCGCATTACACACTCCGTGTTCCTGACAGACTTGCTGTTCATAACACGGGAAAGGGAGCTGGATTCCCAACAGCTAGAAGTGGGCAGCATTATAATTTCGGCCGCCATCACAGGGAACATGACTGTCAGTGGGCTGGACCCTCCCATCATGATGGTGTTTGTCAAGAGCCCAGTAAGTGGTGTGAGCATGTGAGGACATACAGTGCATGTATTAGCTTATCAATAAACACTGTTGTGTTCATACAGGAGGTGGAAAATGGCTCAGACACAACCTGCAACTTCTGGGACCCAACAGCAGACAGTAAGTTATCTAACAATTTACCGATATTTCTTGAATTGTATATATTATAGCCTTGTGAATTGTGTAAACCTTTTTGGGGGGAGTTACCTCCATTATACATGTTGAAGGACAATCAAAGTCAAGTCAAATCCCCTGTGCAGGTGGTTTTGGTGACTGGTCCACACGAGGGTGTATCCTGGTGAATGAGACGGAAGAAGAGGCAATGTGCGAGTGTGACCACCTCACTAACTTTGCCATCCTGCTGGTATGTTATAAAACGCCATATCACAAGCAAGGCAATACCACCCTTTCCCTCCCTCCTCCTCCACCAGGATGTGGCACCAAAAAGGGGGGCAACAGACAACACACCTCCAGCCCTCAGAAAGACTCTGGAGGCATTCTCCTATGTTGGAGCTGTGGTGTCCATTCTCTGCCTTCTCCTCACAATCCTCACATACATCCACTCAAAGTGAGATCCTCTTTATTTGGTGTGGCCAGTTTATTTTATGAAGATTCACCTCCAGCCACACACATGCATATGTTCAATCATTAATCCTACATGTAAAGATCCTACAATTATAGCAGGTTTATTTTGGGGTGCCAATTTTCCTGACTGGGCAACCACACTCCTCGTAGCCGCGTTGCAACCGGTTGCAACTCGGCTGGAAGCTCCTGACTCACCAACAAGTCACGAAATTCTCTACCCACGAAATTTTCAACCCATAATCGCACTGTACAATGCATAGGTCACAGCCGTACAGCGGACTTGAACGACGGCACCAGGTGCCGTCGTTCAAGTACACTGTACGGCTCTTCATAGCTACCTGCATGACTGCGTCCCGGTCCCATTGCATGCATGACAGTGCCCATTGCATGCATGACAGTGCCCACGATCGAAAGGATCCTCTATCACCGGCTGGCCCTTGCATTGTGATCGAGAAAGTACCATTGGATGCAAGCGACGAAAAATGAGTCCAATGACTCTCGCCTGGCACAGCAAATGGATCAACACGTATGGTTGCCATTCTCGTGTTAGCATGTTAGTTCTTCTCCAACACTGGCCTCACACGTCTTTTATTGATGAAGTACATGGCCAGCCGGCATCTCATGCTAAGTGAAGCGCAATGTCGTTGAAACTTCGGCCTCAATGAACGTGCACTAATTTCATATTAGATCATCCAAGATGATAACTCAAACGTGGGTGCCACGAAAATTAGAACCATGGAATTGATTCTGACAACCTCGCCAAGCATTCACGAAAATTTCCACCCGTGAAAATAACCCGCTATACAGTAGTTTTTGTACGTATTAATCCACAAGGATTAACCAATCAGATGGCACTTTTTTGTCAACAACTGAAAGCTGATTTGGCCATATTTCACTTAGTAACAAATGTTGTAATGCCTGGTTGCTAGGCTGCCTACAGGTAGTCACCGTCAGCTGTAGGGCAGAAAAAGGGAGTATGGCTGAAGTGGAGAAAGTGTTACCCTCTGCTGCCCTACCATTGGAAGACCCATGCGGGAATACACTGTAGATGAGCTGCTCACACATGCAGGCATAGGCTGCTCCAGTCCGATTAATAACACTCAAAATGCATTCAGGAAGTGAAGTCCGATTAATAACACTCAAAATGCATTCAGGAAGTGAATAGCACTCGGCACTCGGCACTCGGCTTCACCGCATCTCTCATGCTATTTTACACTTCTTCTCATGCTATTTTACACTTCTTGATCATGACTCACGCTGTTAATCCCAAATACCACAGTAAACCATCCTTATTTTCTTTCACCAGACTAATCATATGACCCATTGTATATGAACGTGAACATGCCCGGATATTTATCACTGCATGTATGTCCTACCAATAATTATTGCACTCTTCTCCCCTATCCATGTCACCTCAGGAAATTGCGCTCTTCAGAGGCGGGACAGTTACTGATCCAACTTTGTTTTGGTTTCCTTGGCATCTATGTGATGTTCATTGTATCCTTCTACTCCACAACTGTCACTACTCTCTGCGTGATTTCAGGAGCACTGGTGCAGTATTTCCTACTTGCTACCTTCCTCATCATGGCAGGAGAGTCTGTCAACCTCTACTTGAAACTGGTGGTTGTGTTGGGAGCCAAGATTGAAAGATATGTTCTCAAGGTGGCGATTGTTGCTTGGGGTAAGTTACAGGGTTGTACCTATACCGGTATAGGTATCGGTATAGGTGCCTATACTCGTGGTATAGGCAAAGTATAGGTATAGGTAAACTCATAGCCTGTACTTGCCTTCATCTGTGGCACTGATGTTGAAGTATCTCCATACAGCACTAGAGCGGTTTGCCATACTGGGTACCACAAAAAAACTAAACGCCTGTTTCAACTAGAGGTGTTCATAGAACACATACCCCGCGCTGAACATCAGGCCAGGATGCATGCAGTGCAGCTACAATCGACGTGACATCTCTGCCTATGCGCAACGGCGAACAGGGCTGCTATCGCATATACTGTGTTCGTGTATGGCCATATCCAAGGTGTGGGAGTGACCGCTTACCGTATATACTATATTGTGAAGCTGGAGAGGTGGGGCCAAATGTTACGAATAATAGGAAATAGCTGGAAAAAACAGCCGAAACAATAGCCATGATGTCTGTGAAGTACATAGATCGTGAGAAAGCACTGTTTCCTAGCGGTCATCTCGAAGCATGAAGTTTCCAAATGCACTGCGTGTCCTGTTCTTGAAGTCATGAAGAGGTGGAGCCAATGTTATGAATAGTTATGAAAAGTAGGAAATAGCCGAAATACAGCGAAACGGAGCGCCTTGACTTCAGTCAGGTACACATAGAGCAGTTTTTTGCTATTTGCTATTGTTTGACTCCATTTGGATGTTTTTTGAGGGTCTATGTGGCGAGATTTCAATTTTTTCCACCTGACAGACGACTGACTGACAGACGACTGACTGACTGACTGACTGACTGACAGACAAAACCGATTGCTTAACCCCGCTTCGCGCATGCGCGCGCGGGGTAACAAAAGCTAAACTCAGCCTGTTTCAACAAAAGCTAGTTATGCACGCACACGGCAAACAGTCATGCACGTGCACAGACTTGCCCATGTATTATATGTACAGAATGCAATAATTACTACTGTGAATTTATGATGTCCGATACAACCAGCTGTGAATATCGGTATCGGTATCGGTACGGCCGATCTGATGGCTAACGTTATTGTGTATCTGCAGTATAGGCAAATTGTGGTATAGGTACAACCCTGGACTAAGTTACATGTATATATTTAGCAGGATGTCTCTTTGACAGTTTGATTTATGTAATCCCCCCCTCCCCCCCCCCCCCCCCCCCCCCCCCCCCCATATCTATACATACTCACACAGTACTTCCCATCTTTATAGTTGCTTTCACACTGGCTCCCAACTATCGTAACTACACCGGACTTAACTTGTAAGTTGACCGCATGGCTACATCCAATACATAAGGCTGTCACGTACTTGAGGTAATAATTATTGCAGTGATAGTCTTAACCTTAAGGGTCATTTTTGCTAGGCATGCAGCTTTTAGTGATATTCTTATGCATTGCAATGTGATACTAAGTTTTGGGAGCTTCACAATGATGGAAACTTCCTACCTCCGAACGATAACAATGGGTACATGTCATGGGTGCCTCTGCAGTTAACCTATCCAAACCGGCAACCTCATTGACTTGCAGGAGATCAAGGTGATTAGGGAAAAGAAGGAATCAGTGGTTTTGGCAACTCTATGGGTTGTTTATAGATATCAGTGGCTTAGTGGTATAGTGAATAGTAATTGGATAGGTCCATTGTGAACTAGCTATGCCAGTTCAGGCACTGTTCATTGAGGATCGCCACTGTGATGATAATCATCGCTCTATAAATTTAAAACTAGCTTTGAAGAATCCAAACTCACCTAGCTTTTATTCTACCTTCTCCAGCTGTCGGCCTTACGATATTCCGTTTTATGTCGGTGTGCTGGTTCCTTTTGCTGTTATATACGTCTTCAACTGCATCATATTCGTCATCGTCATTGCTTCACTTATCAAAAAGCAGCAGAATAAGGAAGTCCAGACTGCACCCAAGGGGATGAAAACCCGCCTCAAGCAACGATTGATCATCGTAGTCACCCTCTCTCTCATACTGGGCCTGGGATGGGGGTTGGGAATCCCTGCAACGGAGGGTATTGACAATCTTGCTGTGCGTACTACCTTCCAGATCGTGTTCATTTTCCTGACGGCCTTCCAAGGATTGTTTATCTTCATAATGCACTGCATGAGAGTGCCTGATGCTCGTAAGGTGTGGAGATATTGGTTTAGCAAAATGACGTTCCATTCAGAGGCTGCATACTCAAAATCGACTCTTAGTAGGAGTGGTGCCGTTGGATTTGTTTACACGAAAGCAACAAACAAAGCTGAGACACTGACTACATCTGTGACAGGAGGTGATTCCTCAACTCTAAGGCAGTCCTTTGAGTCCTCCACTAAGGGAGCCCTTTCAACATATGAACCCTCCACCCTTAGATATGCAGACTCAGCCTTTTCTTCCATGTTGGAATCTGAAACTGCTTTTAATGAGATGGAAAAGCTAGACACTGAGCTACTGTCAAAGGCAGATGGTAAAGAGTTACCTAAAGAGGAAAGCAAAAATGAAACTCACATGGAAGTAAAACAACAGATTTCAGGGTTACCAGAGATGCCAAGTTGGCAAGAAAAAGTCAAGGAGACAATGAAGGCAGCTGTATCAGTGTCTGATAAATCATTTAACACTTACGGGACTGCCATGGAGGAGTTTCGGAAGCACAAGAAAGTGACACAGAGACTTCAGTCACTGGATGAAGAAGAAGGTGCAGATACTATCTTTGCGAATCCAGCTGCAGACCTTGGGGAGGAAGGAATAAGTGAGATATTTGGCCCACTTACTGACTATGAACAGCGGATCAGGCTCATGTCTGAGGAGAGCACACAGAGCTATCATGCATTGCTGCTGGAGCTTGGCAGCAAAATGAGCCCTTCACAGCATATGTCTACATCTACCACTGACCACGAGACAATCGCAAATGCTAACAAAACGATTTCACCTGTTGACAACACTACAGCTGTAAACACAACAGCTATTGAGGAGGGGAACTCAAGCCAGCGACAGCAAAATTCCTTGACAGACACCTCAGAGGTCTTCAACATATGGTACAACACCAACCCTGATACATTTTCCCTCGAGCTCAGTGGAGAAGAACCCGGGGTTGAAAGGATTGAAGTCACCAAGCTGTGAAGTACAATTACTGCATGGTTTTAAATATAGCAACCACCTGACTGTGTTATCCTTTCCTTTCATTCGCTTATGCACTGTGTTGATATCGTTGCAGGACACCTTTTGACTAATATGAACTTATGAATGCATGATTTCTGGCAATTGTAATCTCATGGTGTCACCTAATTATGCATACATTTATCCTAGTAATTATTATTATTATGGTAGATAGATATTATTGTATTCATCCCTCCCCTTCCCTTAAATACTGAGTGTTTGTAGCCATTATTGTGTGATACCCCTTGACAACGCTCAGAACTGTAAGCTGCAATATAGAAGTATTGGTCTGTAGATGTTCATTTGATATCACTAGATCATGTGTGACAATTATGTGTTCAATAATAGCGCATAACATGTACTACGTATACCGGTATGCTTTGCCCGGGAGTCTTGCAAGACTGGAAACGTGTGTCAATACATAATTATGTAAGTGGAAGGCCAGAGTATGAAGCTATCAGTCTCGGATGAGCTTATATTACTCGAAAACTGTATCCCAATTCAGTCACTACAAACAAATATATTATTGTGTAATTGATTAGGTAGAAAATTGGGAGGAATTGATAACTCCTATTAGGACATCACGCCTGCTTTTTCAAGGTGAATGTACAACAGCTATCACCTAAAATGTTCCTGGAGCCCTCATCTTAGCTAGCTACTGGCCTGGTACATGTATATGAATGAGTTTTAGACCCACAACTGGCTGAGGGCCAAAATTAGCCTGAGGCTATAATTATCCACATGGTTACAACCTTTATTGATTAGGTAGCAAATTGGATAACTCTTTCCTATTAGAACATAGCTACACAGACTAGTACTGGATTCCAGTTGTAACTAGCATGCCACTGGGCATTTTTAGATCCAAAGTTCAAATTTGGGATTTCAAGTTTTAGAATCTGGATGTGAAATTCTCAAACCCATTCCAGATAAGAATTTTGAAGCGGCGGAAATGTGACCACCTTGCAACTTAACTTTGAAAGCACATTAGATAATGGTCTACGGTATCCCACTACTAGCCTCATACCCAGGCCCACATGTGGTCCACGTTCCACATGTGGGCCTGGGTACGAGGCTACCCCACTACTGGAGTTGTGTGTTCACTACATTTTTCATGCTGATCTGGTGCATTACACAACCACAGGAGTGTACCTCAACAAACTTTGTTCAGCACACAGCTGTAGCTAACAAAATTTGCTCTAGTTGTTCAGCTGCATATAGTGTTCTAGTATAAACTCAGGAAGACAGGGGTGGTGGATTGGCATAGTGGGATAACATCTTGACTGGGAGCCCAGCTAGGCGGAGGTGCCACAGGTTCGATCCCCAGAAGTGGCGTTTGTTTTGCTGGTGGGGTAAATGTCTGCTAGCTGTGTATGGGCTTTGGTGTGCACACAGCATTGCTAGCCTTCCACCAGCTGCAGCTACTGAAGGGTTCAAGCCGTGTTGAAGGACTGGTCAAAGCGCTCACCTTGAAACCATCCTTTTTGTATCTCCCAGCTGTATTTATTATTCTTATTATTTTTATATATTTGTAAATAATTATTATTATTGTTGTGTATTATGCTCAATTTTGTCTTGTACTCTGTTTATAGCTAGGTGCTGGACACCCAACATATACTTTCCGGTTAGTTGACTTATGTACTTTCTGATCCATAACCTTCTGTTCTTGTATGTACTTATGTGAAGTGTATGTTTTTGTTTTGTACTAAATTAACTTGTTTGTACATAAAAAAAATAAAAATACTGGAAATTGGAAGACAGACTGTCTGTAAACACAACGTACTCTGAATAATAAATTATGCACTTCTTCGTAGTAAGTGACGAAAAGCTGGGTGGGGACTGGGAACGAAGCTAATTCTGCTGCATGTTCTATAAACTCAAGAAGATGTCTGCAACCTAATATACAACATACTCTGAATAATAAATAATTATGCACTTCTGTAGCAAGCGACGAAAAGCTGGGTGGGGCCTGAGAACGAAGCTACTTCTGCTGTACATTCTCTCAACTTCTATAGCTAAGACAAAGCTAACTGCAAGCATCCAATTTTTGTTAGGTAACCAGATATGGACTAGCCTCGTTCCCAGATGCGGCCTGGGAACGAGGCTACACATGACCATGCACCTTTGGCATCATGGGATCTGTGCCATTAGCTATAAGTTATTATAAGTGGCACCAGAGAATGACCCGCATGCACGTATTTTCACAAATTATACATCTAGTGCTGCTTGAATATCAAAGTAGATGTTTTAAAAGTGCTGGTAGCTAGCTATATGGATATCATGTAATAGTTCAAAAACAACACATTAGAGCAAATACACAGACCATGGCATAGGCAAACATGTAAATACATTGAGGGTCTTGAGCACTTAATCGAAACATTTCAGAGTCAGAGGAAGTGAATATTCATCATCCACCTACGCAGTGCAACATGAAATCTTCCTCTAAAGCAAGCTTGCTGGAATAGTCATAAAGTCTCCAAGGAGATGAAAACCCGCCTCAAGCAACGATTGATCATTGCAGTCACCCTACACTGGGTAAAATACTCAGTTAAAATAACCCATGGAGTGGTTACTCTGGTTTCAGGTATTCCCATGTACTGCAAACTAACCAGGTAGCTAACGCTAGCAATGCATACCTAACTGGTAAGTACCATGAAGAGAATGGACAAACATGTCTACCATCCACCATTCCAAAGAGTCACTCCTTCAAATTCTGTCACACAGTACACTTCATAAAGAACAAACCTTTCTGTAAAACATGCATGCACTTGTCTACCAGCTGAAGTATATAGTAGGCCTATGCACATGCTTGGTAGCTACTCACCCAGTTAGTTATGCATCCATCTGTTAACTTAGCTGATGTATCCATTGTTTGGCTCATTAGTCAGAAATGAAGTGGTAATTATCTGGTTAGTTTGCAGTGCATGGGAGTTCATTGAATCCAGAGTAACAACTAATTTGGTTAGTATTTTTTTCAGTGTATTCCGGTAGTTGATGTCACCCACAATCAGGTAATGGTTCACCTTTCCTGGTTCATTCCCTTTTGAGCATACTTCCCGCATCAAACCACAAAGTGCATCATTGGCATACTTTCACTTCGGTAGATACACCCAAATAGGAGATTATCTCGCTCACCTATCCTAATCGATACCCAGATTGATTCTTGAAATTTACTTGAGAATTTAACCTCTGTGCTTTCCTTAAGGTAGTAAACATGGGTACCGCGATCTCCGAAACCAAGTTGATGGATAAATGGGCAGCATCAAAGCGTACACAAGTTTCAGCAATACTTTGCATCAAACTGCTCCCTCTGCTTGAAAATGCCCTAAAACTCAATTTTAAGGCCCTCTACGAAACTGAAAATTTGGACCCTCTCCAAGGCCCCACCCACACTCTGACCCCATCATCAATACACACACAAAACAGGCCCAAAAACTACGGATGGATTTACCACCTGCTCTCCTCACTTGCAGGCTACAGCCCAAAACTCACTGCCACCCTCAAAAACAGAGGTTTGGCTACCCTATAGGCTTTCAAAAAAAATTCCACGCACACCACCTAAAACCGACTCAAGCCAAGGGCACCCTTCAAAAGGTCAACCTACCCCCTGCAAAACTAGGGATGCTTTTCCACGTTCACCTCTCGGTTACAGAGTTTTGGCCACACATCTACTCCCTCTCACCAGCCCAGTCCAGCTACCAAACCAGCCAAATTCGCCCTAACACGAAAATGGGCGGGGCCTGTAATGCTCAACTCTCTAGAGTACCTTGGCCAGGGAGCTGTCGGATGCTGTTCACTTTCCAGGCTGTTCTTCGGCCACTTCAGCAGACCCACAAACATTCCTGCTCACTCCACCTAGCTATTCACACTCAGATAGCCCATCGCTACATTCAATAAGCCAGAATAGCTCTTTACTTAACAAAAAAAAAAAAACAAAAAAAAAAAAAAAGTGTTCAAACAAATCTTCAAAGTACCGCACGGCCACATCAGAGTACCGATTTGAAACTCGAAAGGGCCGCTAGCCGCATCAAAGAGAGAAGCCCCCCTTGTTTATTCCGGTTGCCGCCATGGGAAAACGTAAACAGATGAATAACTCTAAATAACCGTATGCGAGTGACGTCATCTCATTAATTATTGATGAGCAAAATTGCGCGATTTCGCCGATGCCGTGCTTCCTACCTTAACTACCTATGTACCACTCAAGAATCACTATGGGGAACCTGCCTGCAGTGCACATGCATGTCAGAAAAGTACCATTGCCGTACTGATCACATGCACTCTTAAGCTTCCTTCACTCTTGTTGGGGCTTTACAAATTCAGCTCAGCATCTTCACCAGCTAGCTGCTTGATGGCAGCATTCCTGTCATGTAGTAGGTGATCTGATGTATAGGAGGAGTCCTATCTCTTATTCAAATAAGTTAGGCTTAAATGCATGTAAAGATGCTGCAAATTTTATTATGACATAATTTATATGTTATGGTGGCATAAAACTTACGGCAGTATGTGTATGAATACATAGTAAATGTATCTACATAGTTTGGTCCCCAAACCCTCCTAGTGCAGGGGAAGAGGGAAGGATCTTGTGCAGCTAGTTCGGCATTTCAATCTCACGAACTTTGTTTCCCGAACAGTCACTCTGCTCCATATCTATTTTCTACGTATACTGTATAGCTAGCCTGATCACTTTCTTCCATTAGTATAGCACAAGTTGAAATCTGGTTGGCCAATGTGGCATTCTTTCCTTCATTACTGATGGTTAGAATGCAGCTGTGGATCCATGCTATATATATAAGGTCGAATTATTCACTGGACCCTTCCCGCGATTTGTGTTCTCTTGCTTGGCCTGCCCCCTCCACTGGTGAACATGGTCTGGGAACTAAACTACACTATGCCAGGAAAATAACTGAATTGAATCTGAAAACATTCTAAAAACCATCTGATGTCATTACATGCTTTGAAAACTATTGGAAAGTTCTCAGCAGGTTTATCTGAATTTCTTCTGGAAGTTTTATCTCCCTCTGAATGCAAATTGGCAGCCTATCTGAAAATGCTCTGATAAAATCCACTACCATCTGATTTTGCTCTGACTCGGATATCAGAATCTGATTTTCATTTGATCTGATAAGGACACTAGAAGTAACAGTGGGGGAGAAAACTGTTTCCATGGCAAAGAAGCCATAATCAAACCTTGCAGTAGCAGCTACATCCGTATCAATTTCCGCTTGCACTTCTACTCCGGAAGCTGTGAACATATTAATATTAACGCGACACACCACAATGCGCTGTACGTGCTCGTGGCACTGATTTTAGATCCTACGGTATTGCGTTTTCAGCTGGAAAACTTCCCCAACCTACCTTCAAGTGGCTACCCTGGACCCGAAGGTGAAGCGCTAAGCAGCGCAAGCAAAGAACAGAAGCAAAGCGATTCCGGGCAGCAGTAATTGATCGCTAATCCTCAAGCATGCAGAGGGAATTCCTTTACTTCACCGTCTTGTTTTTGTTTGGTCTGCTGCTGCGACCAGCCTTATCCCAACTTTTCGATGGCAGTGACGGTAACGGCAGCAATTCTAGTGATGTGTTCGTGGTCATAGACTATGACAGCAGTGGCAGTGGTGCGCCATCATCAGTACTGACCCCAGCATCAAGTGTGTCATCAGCAGCAGTTGCAGCTCCAACACGTGGCAGTGGCAGTGGCAGTGGTATAGAGCCAACATCAGTACTGACCCCAGCATCAAGTGTGTCATCAGCAACAGTTGCAGCTCTAACACGTGGCAGTGGCAGTGGTATGGAGCCAACATCAGTACCGACCCCCTTCGCAAGAGCTCAATGCTCCATCTTCGAGGAAGGCCTCCTTGGATCTACCAGTGCGGCAAGTTCAATGGGATTAATCAGAGATGCGATTGCGGCTGGTATTGGAGAGGGTGCGACGATAATTGTGCAGGTACACGCCTCGAACATCGTGTGCCTTACAGGTGGTCGAGATCGGTACATGTACACTGGGGTTTCAGTAGTCGTGAACTACACTTGCAGTGGTGCCGCTGACCCCGCGTGTAATGGGAACCCCATACTCTCCCAGTTCGACTTTGGGTGTGTAACCGGCTCTTTGTGGGGGGCCAGTGTGGGTGGCAGTGCTGATAGTATCATCACAACTCCCCCAACTGGCAGTCTTTCAACCACACTTAGAACCGACTGTGGACTGTGTCTAAGTCCAGCACGATTTGGGTTTGGAGCAGTCACTGACAATGATCAGCACTGTGGATGTAAGCAATACAGTAGATAGTTCGTACCCCAATTAACTGGTAGTAGGTGCATGTTGTTGGGATTTTTGTCATATTTAGGGTGAAACAGTGAAACGGTTGAGTGACAGTGCATGTGCCTAGGCCTAATCACCCATATAATAGCTAGATGGCTAGTGTTGTTGGAGTATTCTACACCAAATATAATGACTATAGTAGCTCTGGGATGCCTAGAAATTCAGAACTTCAAATTGCATAAAAAAAATCTCATATGTTACCCATGGGACTGATTAAGTCACCCTTCCCATAGGTAGCTCATGGGACTGATTTACGTAACCAGAACCCATGAGACACCCGTGATAGCATTAAGTCACGTGCACTGTTTTAAGTCACAACCATGCAGCTCTCTGCTCAGGTAGCTCATATAAATTAATTGTCACTGCTTAACTACAAAATGATTTCTTCATTTTTAACACCAACTTGAGATTAGTCACAATGTACAACTGCTTTTCAGGTCTGTTATTTCCCTGCTGTCCTTGTTTGCCTATGGCTAGTTGTGTGACTTTCAGTCTCCTTTCCTTCCTACTTGTGCCCCATCCCATACACACCCCTCTAGCCTGCAATGGAGCTTGTAACATCGGTCTGATGAGGTGCTTCAATGGGGCGGCCACTGGCTGTTGCAACTTCTATGAGAACAACATGTGTGTGGGCGCTTGCACATCTCCCTTAGTGCCTGATAGCAATTTCGACTGTAAGTCATTTGTGAAGCATATATAATGACCATTGTCTGGTCTCTTTTTATACCCACACATGTAGCTGTGTATAGTAACTGCCTGTCCCATGCTATAGCATGGAACATATGTATTGATAGCTGTATACCGTATAGCGGGTTTCTTTCACGGGTGAAAACGTTAGCGAATTTCGCATTTTCTGTGGCGATTCGCGAACGTTTTATCCGCGAAAACCAACCTGGATCACTGCGACATGCCGAGTACTAGCTGATGATGCCCTGTTCGCTTTTTTTTCCAGCGCGCTGACTCCGTTTTTTGGCCCAGCATCACGGCTGTTAAGTACTATCACTGAAAAAATGCTAACCCAAGAGCAGTTAGTGCAGTTTCTATGAGTTCTTGTGCTAAACTATACATGTTCCATTACATGTGGTAGCTATGTACGAGTTAAGGCCTCAATAAATCCCTCAAGTATCATACCTACAATTGCATATTGAAATGATACTTTGAAGTATTATGTATCACACATGAAATTGAATTAACTCCTATCCAGCACGGCAGGGGGGACAAATCCCTACGCAAGCAGGTGACGACTAAACTCCCAAACAGAAGGATATACGACGACTAAACTCCCAAACAGAAGGCGCAGATAGCAAAACAACCAAACACGGCGTGACATCTCCACTCTGTAACTCACTTGCAGTGTGCTTACCGTTCTAATTCTCAGACCGCTGAGTCACATTCCGGATCCAATGAGTGTTAGTGGGTTTGGCAAACTAGGTTACGGCAATCCGCAAAAGTTTTCTCCACGAAAATCTAATTTTCAAGCAGGCGAAAGAAACCCCGCTATACAGTATATATTGTATAGTGCTTAAATTTCGCGAATTTCGCAAATTATAGGTCATTCGCGAAATTATTTCAACGCACATGGTTGTGCCGAGAGCGGCCATTGTGTTACACGTTCACGTTCCTGATTCACATTACTGTTTCAAAAACCTGTTCTTCAAAATCCTGTTCAGCATGGGGAATGTAGTCTTGTTCCCAGATCCAAGCGGCACTCAGGTTGGGGTCTGGGAACGAGACTAGGGAATACACTCAGTCTACATGTTGCTTTGTACTAGCCACGAGTATTATAGTCTCGCAGTCCAGCCTCTCGCCACGTTCAAATGGAAGCATCTTTTGTGGATTTCCTGGAAACTCACCCGCTGTGATCAGAGCAGCCGAGAAAGGAGTTGGATCTATCTGAACTCGTAATGCATGCGAACGTGAATGCGAACGTGAATATTGAATGCGAATGTAATTCGAGAACGTGATTCGGGAACGTGATTCAGGAACGTGATTCAGGAACATGAAATGTTGTTACTAAGTAGTAGTACAATCGGCCGTAATACTATTCAAGAATCAGGAACGTGAACGCGTAATACTATATTTTATATGAATCTATTTTATCTCACTTCACATGTTCACCTATTACACATAATTTATTCTATCTGATTACACTCCTGGTAGGGGAAAAATTGTGCCGCGTAATTACACTCCTGGTATAGGAAAAATTGTGCCGCGTAATGTAATTAATTAATTAATAAACGTTTGACTATTTCCGAATGGCCTACAAAAATTCTGACTACACCATCGTGATCGCTATGATGCAGTGACACAAAATCAAAATAATTGTGCTGAAACTCACCTTGGTGGTAGAGATATGAACGCTTTTGTCTCGCCGTTGGCCACCATTGCTCGAGCGCTCTCTTCGACTTTCGGTGGAAGTACAGCCCTCGATTCTGCATGACCACACGGCCGTAATCGCTGTCGTTCACTGACGCTTACATGGCAAAACTCACCGTGCTGGCTAAGTTGTGAGTGCTGTAATAATGTTTTGTCTTCCTTCCTCGGCCATTGCTCGCGATCGACTGAGCGTACGTGGTTGCCACGTGGCATGTGCGTTAATTGGAACGCATTGCAAGCTTGCGCCACGGCAAGTCGCAACCGGGGTTGCAACGCGGCTACGGTACTTGACAGCACTCTAAATAGTTTCTGATCTTCCCTATAAATAGCTATCATGGTACTCACCTGATGTGTGATAATTGGAACGAACTGTCACACTTAGCTTGTGCTACCGTTTAACCGCGGCTACCAGGAGTGCGGTTGCCCCTCGTATAATATAAATAATATATATATAATATATAATATATAAATATATAATATATAAATATATAATGGTAGGGGAAAAATTGTGCCGCGTAATATAATATAATATAATCCAATATAATATAATATAATATAATGTTCGAGTACTTAGGATTGGCCTACATAGATTCTGACTACACCGCCGTGATCGCTATCAAGCACTGACCTGAATGATAAAAGTTGGTGCCGAAACTCACCTTGGTGGCTGAGATATGAGCGCTTTTGTCTCGCCGTTGGCCGCCATTGCTCGAGCGCTCTCTTCGACTTCCGGTGGCAGTACCGTTCTCAGGAAGGCACACGAAGATTCTGACCACACGGCCGTGATCGCTGACGTTCACTGACACTTACATGCCAAAACTCACCATGCTGGCTAAGTCGTAAGTGCTGTAATAATGTCTTGTCTTCCTTTTGGCCGCCATTGCTCGAGCGCTCGCGATCGATCGACTGAGCGTGGTTGCCACGTGGCATGTGCGTTAATTGGAACGAATTGCAATAATTAGCTTGCGCTACAGCGAGGCAACGCGGGGTTGCAACGGCTACCAGGAGTGCGGTTGCCCCTCGTTACACTCCTGGTATAGGAAAAATTGTGCCGCGTAATGTAATTACACTCCTGGTATAGGAAAAATTGTGCCGCGTAATGTAATCTAAATAATCTAAATAATCTAATTAATCTAAATAATAAACGTTTGACTACTTCCGAATGGCCTACAAAGATTCTGACTACACCGTCGTGATCGCTATGATGCAGTGACACAAAATCAAAATAATTGTGCTGTAACTCACCTTGGTGGCAGAGATACAAGCGCTTTTGTCATACCGTCGGCCGCCATTGCTCGATCGCTCTCTTCGACGTTGGTTGCCAGAACAGTCTTATGAAGGCCCCACGAAAGATTCTGACCTCACAGCCGTGATCGCTATCGTTGACTGACGCTTACATGCCGAAACTCACCGTGCTGGCGAAGTTGTTAGCACTGTAATAAGCTCTTGTCTTACTTTTGTACGCCATTGCTGACTCGACATATCGATCGACGACTGAGCATGGTCCTCACGTGACATGTGCGTTAATTGGAATGAGCTGCAGTACCGAACGGTTGCGCGTCCAGCGACCGTTTCCAACGCGGCTACCAGGAGTGCGGTTGCCCCTCGTCTAAATAATCTAAATAATAAACGTTTGACTACTTCCGAATGGCCTACAAAGATTCTGACTACACTGTCGTGATCGCTATGATGCAGTGACACAAAATCAAAATAATTGTGCTGTAACTCACCTTGCTGGCAGAGATACAAGTGCTTTTGACATACCGTCGGCCGCCATTGCTCGAT
Source organism: Axinella damicornis (assembly GCA_963931865.1). Classification (NCBI taxonomy): domain Eukaryota; kingdom Metazoa; phylum Porifera; class Demospongiae; order Axinellida; family Axinellidae; genus Axinella; species Axinella damicornis. The sequence continues at coordinate 2,913,413 of OZ007516.1, read as the reverse complement.
CGCTGTCTTCGACGTTGGTTGCCAGTACAGTCTTATGAAGGCCCCACAAAGATTCTGACCACACAGCTGTGATCACTATCGTTGACTTACGCTTACATGCCGAAACTCACCGTGCTGGCGAAGTTGTTAGCACTGTAATAAGCTCTTGTCTTACTTTTGGACGCCATTGCTGACTCGACATATCGATCGACGACTGAGCATGGTCCTCGCGTGACATGTGCGTTAATTGGAACGGTTGCGCGTCCAGCAAGTTGCAACCGTTTCCAACGCGGCTACCAGGAGTGCGGTTGCCCCTCGTTACACTCCTGGTAGGGGAAAAATTGTGCCGCGTAATGTAATCTAAACTAATCTAAACTAATCTAAATAAATAATTAATAAACGTTTGACTATTTCCGAATGGCCTACAAAGATTCTGACGACACCGTCGTGATCGCTATGATGCAGTGACACAAAATCAAAATAATTGTGCTGTAACTCACCTTGGTGGCCGAGATACAAGCGCTTTTGTCATACCGTCGGCCGCCATTGCTCGATCGCTCTCTTCGACGTTGGTTGCCAGTAGTGTCTTATGAAGGCCCCACAAAGATTCTGACCACACAGCCGTGATCGCTATCGTTGACTGACGCTTACATGCCAAAACTCACCGTGCTGGCGAAGTTGTTAGCACTGTAATAAGCTCTTGTCTTACTTTTGGACGCCATTGCTGACTCGACATATCGATCGACGACTGAGCATGGTCCTCACGTGATATGTGCGTTAATTGGAATTAGCTGCGATACCGTTTTTGCGCGTCCAGCAGGTTGCAACCGTTTCCAACGCGGCTACCAGGAGTGCGGTTGCCCCTCGTATAAATAATATATATATAATGTTCGAGTACTTGGGATTGGCCTACAAAGATTCTGACTACACTGCCGTGATCGCTATCCAGCACTGACCTGAACGTAAAAAGTTGGTGCTGAAACTCACCTTGGTCGTGGAGATATGAGCGCTTTTGTCTCGCCGTTGGCCGCCATTGCTCGAGCGCTCTCCTACTTCCGGTGGCAGTACAGCCCTTGGGAAAGGCACACGAAGATTTCGACCACACAGCCGTGGTCGCTGTCGTTCACTGACGCTTACATGCCAAAACTCACCGTGCTGACTAAGTTGTGAGTGCTGTAATAATGTCTTGTCTTCCTTTTGGCCGTCATTGCTCGCGATCCGACTGAGCGTGGTGCCACGTGGCATGTGCGTTAATTGGAACTTATTGCAATACTTACTCGCGGCTTGCGCTACGCAACGCGGCTATGGAACTTGAGAGCACTCTACTGATCTTCCCTATATATAGCTAGCTATCATCATGGTACTCACGTCATGTGTGATAATTGGGAGGAACTGTCACACTTAGCTTGTGCTACCGTTTAACCGCGGCTACCAGGAGTGCGGTTGCCCCTCGAAAAAAGAAAAGAAAAAAAAACGAGAAAAAAAAACGTAATACGATGGCCGCTCTCGGCTTCTGTACGTACGTGACAGTATTCCAACGTACGCCCGTGACGGCTAGATGGCTCTGTTTGTATACTTCAAGAGTGAGGATGGACAGTAGTCGAAGTGTAAGCTGCCGGATCCACATGGAGAGCTCTCCCAAGAGGTACCATTGTGTGCGCCGGATACCATTGTGTGCGCCAGATATCTGCTGCCAATACTGAAGCTGCCAGCTCGAAGGTCAGGGGATCGCCCAGTATCCGAAAACGAAAGCTGAGCTAGTGATAGTCGAGTTCAGTCATAGATAATATAGTCCCTATCTATGGTTCAGTGCGCACGGAAGTTTTCGAGCACAGTACACCACATGCACGCCCATTGTGAGGGTGTGGCGTTTGGTCCGCGAATTCGTGAAACTATTTCGGTATAATTATATACCGGGCATGTATCATAACTTTTGCCCTGTTGTGCTGTGTACATGCATGCATTTTAGTGGTGAACACAGTATGTGGGCTTTGTAGTAAAGATTGTCATTTTCTTTGCTTACTTGTCTCTGCACCCCTGGCCACACAGGTGTAAACAGCTCTATCAACGTTGACGATTGTGTTTCAAATCCATGTGAGAACGGTGGCACATGCATAGATGAAATAGATGATTATAGCTGTATCTGTGCCCTGGGGTTTACAGGAAGTGATTGTTTAATTAACAATGATGACTGCAACCCATATCCCTGTGCTAATGGGGCAACCTGTGTCGATGGTGTTAATCAGTACACCTGTCAATGTCTGCCAGGGTTTACTGATCCAACCTGCAGTACCAACATTAATGATTGCACTGAGAATCAATGCCTGAATGGAGGTACATGTGTGGATGGTATCAACAACGTCAGTTGTATCTGCATTCCAGGCCACACAGGGTCAGACTGCTCGACCAATATTGACGACTGTGCATTGAACCAGTGCCAGAACGGGGCAACCTGTGTGGATGGTTTGAACAGTTTCACTTGTGTCTGTGCACCTGGGTTTACTGAACAGAACTGCTCCTCTAATATCAATGAATGTAGTTCAGATCCATGTGAGAATGGTGGCACATGCATTGACCATGTGAATGAGTTTAGTTGTGACTGTGCAGCTGGTTTTACTGGAATGACATGTGATATGAACATAAACGACTGCAACCCGTACCCCTGTGCTAATGGGGCAACCTGTGTTGATGGTGTTAACCAGTACACCTGTCAGTGCCTGCCAGGGTTTACCGATCAAACCTGCAGTACCAATATTGACGATTGTGCTGAGAACCCATGCCTGAATGGAGGCTTGTGTGTGGATGGCATCAACAATTTCACTTGTGTCTGTATTCCAGGCCACACAGGCTCAAACTGCTCAATAAATATTAACGACTGTGCATTGAACCAATGCCAGAATGGAGGAACCTGTGTCGATGGTTTGAACAGTTTCACGTGCGCCTGTGTACTAGGGTTTACTGGACAGCACTGCTCTATCAATATCGATGACTGTGTTTCAGATCCATGTCAGAATGGAGGGTCTTGTTCAGATGGAACGAACAGTTACACTTGCACATGTGCACTAGGTTATACTGGTCCCAACTGTGAAGAGGATGTTGATAATTGTGCCTCAAACGGATGCCAGAACGGAGGCACATGCATAGACGGACTGAACAGTTACTCCTGTCAGTGTGAAGCAGGCTATACTGGAAGCAACTGCGAAGTAGACATTGATGAGTGTGCTAGCAGTCCTTGTCAGAATGGTGGTACATGTACAGACATGGTAGATGGTTATAGTTGTCAATGCCCTCCTGGTTACAGCAGTGAAAACTGCTCCACTGATATCAATGAGTGTGAACCGAATCCTTGCCGGAATGGTGGAAGATGTACAGATGAAATCAACAGCTACACATGCGTTTGCCTACCTGGCCACACGGGATCGAATTGCAATGTCAATATCGATGAATGTGCTTCAGATCCATGTCAAAATGGAGGAACATGCATAGACATGGTAAACGGCTATACTTGCCTTTGTACACCTGGTTTTACTGGAGATAACTGTTCTGTGAACATAGACGAGTGTTCACCAAATCCATGCCAGAATGGTGCTATATGTACAGATCTAGTGAATGGCTATTCATGCCTGTGTGCTCCCGGTTACACCGACGATAACTGTTCCAATGAGATCAATGAATGTGAGTCTGGCCCCTGCCAGAACGGAGGGACTTGCCAAGATATGATCAACGGTTATACTTGTCTATGCATCTCAGACCACACAGGATCAGACTGCTCTATCAACATTGATGACTGTTCTCCAGATCCATGCCAGAATGGAGGCACTTGTGTAGATGGTGTAAACGGTTTCACATGTTTGTGTGCACCAGGGTTCACTGGACTAGACTGTTTCACGAACATAGATGAATGTGCTGGAGATCCTTGTCAGAATGGAGGGAGTTGTTCGGACATGATAGATGGCTATACTTGTGACTGTGTATTGGGCTACACTGGTGCAGACTGTAGAGATAATATTGATGAGTGTGAGCCAGCCCCCTGCCAGAATAACGCTACATGTGTGGACAGAGTAAACAGCTTCACTTGCCAGTGTCCAGCTGGGATCACCGGCCATGACTGCTCCATTGATATCGATGACTGTGACTCTGCCCCATGTCTGAATGGTGGCACATGTGTTGATGGGCTCAACAGCTATACATGTACTTGCCTACTGGGCCACACAGGTGCAAACTGCTCTGTGAACATTGACGAGTGTGTTTCGAATCCATGTGAGAATGGTGGCTCATGCATTGACCATGTGAATGAGTTTAGTTGTGAATGTGCAGCTGGTTTTACTGGAATGACATGTGATATGAACATAAACGACTGCAACCCGTACCCCTGTTCTAATGGGGCAACCTGTGTCGATGGTGTTAACCAGTACACCTGTCAGTGCCTGCCAGGGTTTACCGATCAAACCTGCAGTACCAATATTGACGATTGTGCTCAGAACCCATGCCTGAATGGAGGCTCGTGTGTGGATGGCATCAACAATTTCACTTGTGTCTGTATTCCAGGCCACACTGGCTCGAACTGCTCAATAAATATTGACGACTGTGCGTTGAACCAATGCCAGAATGGAGGAACCTGTGTCGATGGTTTGAACAGTTTCACGTGCGCCTGTGCACTAGGGTTTACTGGACAGCACTGTTCTATCAATATCGATGACTGTGCTTCAGATCCATGTCAGAATGGAGGGTCTTGTTCAGATGGAACGAACAGTTACACTTGCACATGTGCACTAGGTTATACTGGTCCCAACTGTGAAGAGGATGTTGATAATTGTGCCTCAAACGGATGCCAGAACGGAGGCACATGCATAGACGGGCTGAACAGTTCCTCCTGTCAGTGTGAAGCAGGCTATACTGGAAGCAACTGCGAAGTAGACATTGATGAGTGTGCTAGCAATCCTTGTCAGAATGGTGGTACATGTACAGACATGGTAGATGGTTATAGTTGTCAATGCCCTCCTGGTTACAGCAGTGAAAACTGCTCCACTGATATCAATGAGTGTGAACCGAATCCTTGCCAGAATGGTGGAAGATGTACAGATGGAATCAACAGCTACACATGCGTTTGCCTACCTGGCCACACGGGATTGAATTGCAATGTCAACATCGATGAATGTGCTTCAGATCCATGTCAAAATGGAGGAACATGCATAGACATGGTAAACGGCTATACTTGCCTTTGTACACCTGGAGATAACTATTCTGTGAACATAGACAAGTGTTCACCAAATCCATGTCAAAATGGTGGTATATGTGCAGATTTAGTGAATGGCTATTTATGCCTGTGTACTCCCGGTTACACCGACGATAACTGTTCCAATGAGATCAATGGATGTGAGTCTGGCCCCTGCCAGAACGGAGGGTCTTGTATAGATGTGATCAACGGTTATATTTGTCTATGCCCAGGCCACACAGGTGCAAACTGCTCTATCCACATTGACGATTGTGTTTCAAATCCATGTGAGAACGGTGGCACATGCATAGATGAAATAGATAATTACAGCTGCATCTGTGCCCTGGGATTTACAGGAAGTGATTGTTTAATTAACAATGATGACTGCAACCCATATCCCTGTGCTAATGGGGCAACCTGTATCGATGGTGTTAATCTGTACACCTGTCAATGTCTGCCAGGGTTTACTGGTCAAATCTGCAGTACCAACATTGATGATTGTGTTGAGAACCCATGCATGAATGAAGGTACATGTGTGGATGAGATTAACAGTTTCAGTTGTGTCTGCATTCCAGGCCACACAGGGTCAAACTGCTCAATCAATATTGACTACTGTGCGCTGAACCAATGCATGAATGGAGGAACCTGTGTCGATGGTTTGAACAGTTTCACTTGTGTCTGTGCACCTGGGTTTACTGGACAGAACTGCTCCACTGATATCAATGAATGTAGTTCAGATCCATGTTTTAATGGAGGGACGTGTTCAGATGGAGTGAACAGTTACACATGCACATGTGCACTGGGTTATACTGGTCAGTACTGTGATGTGGATATCGGTGAGTGTGTCTCAAACGAATGCCAGAATGGAGGCACATGCATAGACGGACTGAACAGTTACTCGTGTCAGTGTGAAGCAGGCTATACTGGAAGCAACTGTGAAACAAATATAACTGATGAGTGTGCTAGCAATCCTTGTCAGAATGGTGGGACATGTGATGTGGTGGATGGGTCCTGTGCTTGCACAGAGGGGTATTATGGCAGGAGCTGTGAACAACGTAAGTTCAGCCTTGTAGATTTGTGCTTCTATAGACCACATTCCCCCAACAATAATGATTATGCTAAAATAACTCTTAACCGATTACCTTGGAGATTTGTCATCTGTAGTTTACTTGGAATGACCCTAGATCCAATTCTCGAGTTTGTGCTCCAAACTACACACAGGATAGCACTCAACCATACTAAGTACATTCATGACTCTAACTACACCCATTATTAAATTCTAATATGCTCTAGCAAAATTGGCTGGAGTTAGTGATGAGAACACTGTTCTTTTTAAGTCCGTTTATATGCTTGGAGCAAGAGAAATGGCCCATGCAGCTCTGAGTCAGGGTTTCCATAGCTAAACCCAGACATGGCCATACCATTTCACCCCTTGCCCACATCCCGGGCCTCCTGTCTCGTCCCACCCTTTCTGCCAGTGCAGAGCCTCTCTTCCAAGGTCCAAGGACATTACGAAAAGTGACATCAAAAACTGAAGGACATTACCAGAAGTGACATCACAAACTGAAGGACATTACCAGAAGTGACATCACACAACTAAAGGACATTACATGAAGTGACATCACAAACTGAAAGTCTGATGATGCTTTTACAAATCGGGTTAATTAAGCCACTGCATTATTAACATTCCAGTGCACAATTTTATGGTTTTCCTGATAGCTATATGTGCACAAGCTTGTGAGAACATGTGTAGCTCCTGACACCTGGCCATTTTTGGGGTCCTATTTGCAGGGAATATAAGTTGCAAAGCTACCATAGTCGCGCGTTATGCAGTTATTGTACACAATTTTGTTTATTGTGCAGTTGCTCCGACTATTGCATTCCCACCAACAAACTTCACCTATGCTGTGAATGAAACTGACTCAGTGACCTTCACCTGCTTGGCTACTGGTATCCCACAACCTGAGATCACCTGGATGAGAAACGGACTGCCATTTGACCGAAGAAACACACGAGTCACTCTCAGTAATCATAGTGAGGAAATCTTCTCAACTGATGGAGGAGATACCTTCCTTGTCAGTCGTAACCTGACCCTGGCCAACACCATGGATGATGACTCTGGTATTTACACTTGTGTAGCCTCCAATGGGAGTGCTGTTGATCTGACAGACATGCAAAACTTTGAGCTCTTTGTGAGAGGTAACTTTCTTCTGCTTTCATCTGGCAAATACATAGCTATATAGATTATTATTGTTTTCTCCCTTCTAGTTGCTCCGACCATCCTTGAGCCTCCAGAGAACCTGACAGTGGTGCAGCCTCAGTCAGCCACCTTCCTCTGCAACACCACTGCACGACCCAGGCCGCAGATCACATGGTGGAAGATGGGAAACCTGTTAACAGAACAACCAGACATAGTTGATATTCATTATGCTATTCTTGGAGAGAATGGCATTCTGAGTACTTTGACCATCATAATGGCTGACCCTTCTCATGCTGGTGGGTATGTGTGCATAGCTACCAATGCTGCTGGCCAGGCTACTGCAACTGCTGAACTCACAATACATGGTAAGTGTCCATCTATAAATTTGCATGGTACTGCTACCTGCATTGCTACCAATGCTGCTTGGCAGGTTACTGCAATTGCTGAACTCGCAGTACATTACGCGGCCATTTCACTGGCTTTCTGGAGCTTTTTACTAAATGTATGCATCATTGCTACTCTAGTTGTATGGGCAAGTAGTTTACGGTTCAACACCAACTTTAATTTGTTCGCCATCCTCTCTCTTCACAGTTATCCCTGAGATCACCTTCCCAAGTGAGAACTTCACTGGATATGTCGTGAACGTAACTGAACCAGTGACATTTGAATGCATTGCCACTGGTATCCCTCCACCAACCATTGAGTGGTTCAGAGGAGACATGCTTCTGGCACCAGAGGAGGCAGGCAGTGGTCAGAACCTGGTCCTGACACCAGAGGAGGCAGGCAGTGGTCAGAACCTGATCAGTACTCATCTACATTTGATGCTGAGCGAGCCATCTCAAATGCTGGTACCGACTCCTTCTGGAAATATTTATCAAGTGGAACGTACCTTGACCTTCAATACAAATGGCAGTGATTCTGATCTGTATGCTTGCGTGGCTTCTAATGTCAATCAGGTGCAGCAAAATGCCACTCAAGACTTTGCACTCTATGTGCTAGGTAGGTCCAGAAACGTGCAGCAGGAACTGATGATTTGTGTGCCGTCTTTTTTTGTTCACCAATTGCAATGAAGTAAGAAAAAATGTTGAATTGCATTTTCCTTTCTTCCTCAGTAACTCCCTACATCACTGAGAATCCTATGAATGTGGTGGGTGTGGCTGGTGGCAATGCTACCTTCAACTGCAGTGCAATTGGCTTCCCAGAACCAATGATTGTGTGGATGAGAGGTGAAGAGGTTCTGGATGAAGAGGGTGGAAGGGTGACCTTTGATACGTTTCAAGAGAGTCTCACCTACTGGAGTGTGATAATGATGAGGGAATTAACACTGACAGATGCAGGGAGATTCCGATGCAGGGCCAGCAATGCTCTCGCTCAAAGCAACCTGTCAAGTATGGCATACCTGGATATTCAGTGTGAGTGAAAGCTGCGGTTATTGGTACTCCTCTTTCCTGTTGCATGTTAGGGCCAGCTGGACAATACCTAGCCTCATTCCCAGGCCGTTTTGGGAGGGAGAAACGGCCTGGCAACTTCCACGAGTTCAAACTGTTACTTCCGCTGCCAGAGAGTTGGAAGACCCAATCAGATTTCAGATTGCCGCCAGTAGACAACAGTAAACCGAATTGCGTCATGCATTGAAATGTCGCAGTCACACCCATTCATCACAATAGTTGATCGCTCGATCGCGCTAGTGTAGGTGCTCTGCACGACGACTTTTGTTGATTTGTCTTTGGCTTGCCTTCCGTCGCAGAACCTGCGCAAACAGTTGCTTCCACGAGCAGGAAAGGACCATTCTCAGCCGGTGAAAATATTGGAGTGGACTTCACTGATTGAATGAGGTATGCAATTGCCGTGACGTTACGTCCGCATAGAGTTTGAACTCGCGGAAGTTGCCAGACCGTTTCTCCCTCCCAAAACGGCCTGGGAACGAGGCTAGACAATACCATTACCATAATACTAAATACATGTATAGTACTGTAACACTAAACTCTTTCATAGGATGCTGCTTTCTAGCTATGAATAGTATCGAAGGTAGGTTTGAAGGTCATTTGCATATCAAAACACATGCATGACTAAGCTTGGTGTGCTAGTAGGATGCTGAACTGGCTATATGTCTACCACCAACTTGTAACACGTTAAACAGATGTTTGGGTCATGATAATGCAATTAGGATCTTGATAGTTATTGACCAGTCTTTATATTTGTATCTCTCTATACAGACCCATCAAATGTTTCAGTATTGATGTCTCAGGTGATAATAAATGAAACGGAGGCTGTTGCTCTTGTGTGCGAGGCATTTGGTATCCCTACCCCCAATGTCACTTGGACTGATGAAAGTGGCTCTATAATAGAGCCAGGAGGAGGGCTGACCATCAATTTCACCAGCAGTTTACACAATGGCTTGGTGGTGGTGTCTACCCTTGCAATATCCAGCGTGCAACAGTCCAATGAAATGGTCTACACTTGCCTTGCAGAGAATGGAGTGGCAAACCTGGTTGGTGCTCAGGACACTGCAACAGTTGAACTGATCATCAGAGGTGAGAAGAATTAACGTTTAATTTATAACAATTTTAAGGCACGGTTTCTTTCTCTGCTGCAGTCCCCCCAGCTGTGGAGGCTGTGGGTCAGAGCCGAGTGGTGGGACTCATAGGAACGTGGCGGGTTCTGAGGTTCACCATCACAAGGGCAGCACCACAAGTCACTCCTGCCAACCTCCAGTGGTTCCTCAACTCCTCCCCTCTTGAGAATCCTCAAGCTGTGTTCTCTCATGACCTGCTGTCGGTGAACCTAACAAATCTGGTACTTGCAGATGAGGGGCTATACACACTGGTGGCCAGCACTGCAGCAGGAGAGGGGCACGATAGCATCTCACTAGATGTACAAGGTAAGCATGCCGTACTCATCAAACTGCTTGTGTTATTGATGGTCAAATGTTAACATTTTGCCATCTGCTAAATTCCAACACAACAGCTCCACCAAGTATCACAGAGTACCCAAGTGACCTGGTGGTTGCGGCAGGAACCACAGTCACATTTTTATGCACATTTTGGGCGGACCCAGAGCCTACGGTGGAGTGGAGATTTGGAGAAGTGGTCATCACTGGGACGAGATACGTTGTGTCTCCCTCTGGAGCTCTCACTGTGGCTACTGTCACTTTGGACGATGCGGGAGTGTACATATGTAACGTGTCCAACACGTATGGGTGGGAGAATGCTTCTGCTGAACTAACAGTGCAAGGTAGGCTGAGATTTCACAATCCAGCAGTTTACATGTGTAGCTATAGCTGACCAGACTGACTGTTGCAGGTATGAACGTATTCTCAATGGCTCTTTTGTAGTTCCTCCAACAGTCATGGCTGTGGGTGGGGAAACAGCGGTGGGAGTTGCCACAAGAAGCACCACCCTCTCCTTCACCATCTCCCATGACTACCCACCAGTTGAACTAGAAGACATCCAGTGGAGCTATATGAATGCAACCACACACCAGATAGCCAGCATCACTGACATAAGCAATGCCAGTTCACGGTTCTCCCTCTCGGATGATCTGCTCTCCCTTGCTATCACAAACATTCACCTCTTCGATGGTGGGATCTACACACTTTCTGCTGTTAACCCTGCAGGTCGCCACAATGTATCCATCAACTTCATCATCCATGGTAAGCTGGAGCTAGCAGATTATTCCTGACCATCAAGGATGACTATTCAAACTCTGTACCCCCAGTGCAACCAATCCTCCAGGAGAACACATCACCAGGCTCCTTCTCTCATGAGGAGGGAGAGAGTATCTCCTTCAGCTGCACAGCAGATGGTATTCCCCTTCCCTCCATCATCTGGATCTTCAGTGGCACTCTACTGCAGACTAGCCTCAACCCACGCTTCAACCTGGACCAGCAGCTACTCTCAGGGGAACCTTTTCGTACCGGTATCCCCCAGGCACTGCGGAGCAATCTTACCATCAGCAATCTCCGGCCCTCAGACTCTGGAAATTACAGCTGCAGGGGGGATAATGGAGCTGGACAGCCAGCTGTGCTGATGCAGTCATTCAGACTTACTGTCAATAGGAGTGAGAGAAAATAGGCCAAAATGACTACTTCAGTTGTTGTGGCAACATGCAATTAGTACCCATTGATCATTGTGCTGATAGGATGCATATCAGATTTGGTTGTATAGCCTCAACTTTCCAAATGGCGCCTCAGTTCTATAGCATCTGATTTGAAATCTCAGACACTATGATCTGAGATGTAGCGTGTCTGCTTGGCAACAAATAGATACAAGTTGTTGTTATTACCATAGCAACAGAAATGCACTGTATTCTCTTGAAAATAACTATAGTAACAATACTGTTATATAAACTTCTATAATTCACTTGGAATCTTATGTTCCTCACAGCGCCCATAGATTACTGTGCATCCAATCCCTGCCACAATGGGGGTACATGCGAGCAACTGGAACTCTCCTACCTGTGTGTGTGCGCTGAACACTGGAAAGGGAGGAACTGCACACAACGTGAGACTGTAGTACCAGTACTTCCACATCTCACAGTCTGTCATTATATGTTCTCCCACCCCATTCATCTCCTCAACCCCCCATCCCACCCCTCCACACACACCACACACAGCTGTGATACGCGACCAAGCTCCTGAGATCCAGGCTGATCCACAGGACACCTTCCAGAAACTTTACAGTGCAGTCAACCTCACCTGTATTGCCACAGGAGCCCCAGAGCCCTCCATCACCTGGTACAAGGATGGTACTCGCCTTCCAAACCAGCAACTACCCTTCCTTCTCATCCCAGAGCTACAACTCCAGCACCGTGGGCTATACCATTGTGAAGCATCCAATCAGATTCGTTTTGAAAGTGACCCAGGCACCTTTCACCCAAGGATGGCTATTTCCCACAAAGTAGTAGTCAACATTGAAGGTGAGCTGTCATGCCCCTGGTAATGACCAGTAGGAGATTGCCACCTTAAGTAGATAGATAGATAGATAGATAGATAGATAGACAGATAGATAGATAGATAGATAGATAGATAGATGGATGAATCAGCAGGAGTCCCTCACCATGCACCACCTATGGATAGGTAGATAGATAGATAGATAGATAGATAGATAGATATAGATAGATATAGATAGATAGATAGATAGATAGATAGATAGATAGATGAAATCGGCAGGAGACTGACCATAATATTATAACAAAGTCCTTCACCATGCACCACCTAATTTAGACACATATAGTAGTTAGATAGATAGATAGATAGATAGATAGATAGGTAGATAAGTCTATAGATAGATACAGTATCAGATAAGAAAATAACATAACGGCTAGAAAGCTAGCTGCATACACAGTAGCAACAATAAATATGTCTGGTGGAGGATCAACTCCAGCTGTGACAGACCAGTAGCTATGTGCCATGTGACTGCTTTCAATATGCATTATGTATACAGTGCTGTACTCATTGTTGTTCTGTTGCTGTTACAGGATTACTGCAGTACAAAGCCTTTCTTAGGCTGGCAGAATTTAGGGGGCGCCGCCGCCGACAAACCTCAGACACTGAGGACTTGAACCAGCTCATACAGACAGTAAGCTCACTGCTGAACCACTTTCCTCGAGTAGCTCTGCATATTTTTTCCTTCAATTTTGTCAACAGATCAACAGCAATCTAGCAGGAAGTCCGCTCATCCAAAATGCCACTGTCTACTCTATAGAAGTGCAAGGAGGCAGCAGGTACTGAGATGAGGAGGTTGTAATTAACACGTGTATGAATCACATTGTTTGTTTGTTGTTGTTGATCTAAGGAGACTTGCATTTTAGTACTGTTATTTACTGATCAGACGAATATTGCGGTGGATTGAGAGTCACATCATGTCTATGACTCTCAAGATCATGCATCCAAGGTTTTGTTGTTTAATTTTATTGGGGGTGTTGTGAATGTGTTTTTCCACCAGCTCTGGTCAGGTTCCAGTGTTGATCACAGTGCTGTCGGATGAAGGAGGCAGTCCAGAACTGAGGATGAGCCTGGACGACCAGCTGTCCTCCCTAGCAGATGAGCTACCACAGCTCAATATCAGCTTCTCCCAAGTGCAGAGATTTGGTAATTGGGTATTTGTGTATGTGTAGTGATGTGGTGTATGTGTGCATGCATAGGTGTGTGTGTGTACAGGAGGTTATGAGTTACAAAGTATGTAGTGGCCAGGTAGGTTTGGAATTTTGCTGATGACTAACAAGTACCTATCCACACATTAATTATGTTTCCACAATTATGATTGCTGTCATTACGTACACACAACATCCATATGCACACAGATGGCTGTCCAGAAGACGAGACAGTGATCCCTTCTCAACAACCAGGTGGGATAGACATCCAATTGCAGTGGGCAGAGAGTGACATCGGAGTGAGACTGACAATCGAGTGCCCCTGTGGAAACTTTACTTTGGTGGGTGGGGCCAGGCTAAATGCTTCACGGTACTGTGGAGGAAACTTTACAGAGGGTGCACAGTGGGAAGCACCAGATGATATGGCTTGCAACTTTACTGAGACTGCCAGGAGGCTCTGCCAAGTTATTGATGTAAGTGGAGAGGGAGAAATATGATGGCTTGGCTCAACTTACAACCTGAATGAATGATCCATCCCCCGGGCCCATTCTGTCCCCCAGATTGAGGATACAGATGAAGCAGTAATGATACTTGAAGAGATTACGGCGGTGGAGGAGGACATTGGGGTGCTGGAGATCACCATTACCACCACTCTCCTTGAAGAATTTACCACAGATGTTGCACAAGCACAGGACAGAAATGTATAGTTTGGACAGTACCCGGGTGGATACATAAGGGTAGTTACTCCCATAGGTGTTGTGACTCCACATAACATGGAAGTGGAGTGTCGCTTATTAAGCTGCAAATCTAAGCACCAACACCCAAGGCACGGCAGACACGGTGAACCTCTCTATTCCCTGGGACCTGGCAAAGTGTCATGATCAGGTTTCCTTGATGCATCGCACATATGTACTGGGGTAAACAATATTAATGTGTTTGTGTTTAGTGCATGTTATTTGGAGGTTCTACTGCAAATGGCATCTCACAAAGTGACCACATTAGCCACATATGTATACTTGTAGCTAAGTTGACTGCAATGTAAGTTGTATGCCCATACATCCATGCACAAACTTTAATTTACTAGCTGACAGAGAATTTGCTGATGGTGGTAGACAACCTCCTAGATGTGGAACCAGAGCAGCTGCAGCAAAGCCAGCAGGTGTCAAACACATCTGCAAGGTCAGTAGCTATCATCTACTAGCATTTCTGCATTCCAGTAGACAAATCATGATGAGTCATACAAAACCTTTATAGTGTGTGAATTGAAGGGCCAACTTTATGACGTGTTTTGCCAAGGATGGTCTGGATCTTCTACATATCTGAGATGACATGCATGGTTCAACACTTGTGTATGCGTGTGGTCTTGTCTGTACTCGTGACACATGCAGTGTATGCTTGTCATATGAATGAATCATTCGGGCTTGATGCTTTCTGCCTCCCAGAATCCTTGAGACAGTACAGTTAGTGACAGAGGCCATTCCCATTCCTGAGAACCAGACTCGTGTGGTGATTCCTCTGAGATCGTTTGCAGTGTCTGTGCAGGAGATACAACCAGCAGACTTTGAGGGACAGACCTTCAGTGCCATCCTTGGTACAACATTTGAGTTTGATGAAGAAGAGCGAATTAATGTGGATTCCCTTGTGCTTGAGAAGAGCGAAGAAGCAACAGCATCCATCAGCATCCCTTCTGGCATCTTCATGAGCCTGCCACTGAGCATGGTGCAGAACAGGACCACTCGCATTACACACTCCGTGTTCCTGACAGACTTGCTGTTCATAACACGGGAAAGGGAGCTGGATTCCCAACAGCTAGAAGTGGGCAGCATTATAATTTCGGCCGCCATCACAGGGAACATGACTGTCAGTGGCCTGGACCCTCCCATCATGATGGTGTTTGTCAAGAGCCCAGTAAGTGGTGTGAGCATGTGAGGACATACAGTGCATTCATTAGCATATCAGTAAACATTTCCAACACTGTTGTGTTCTTACAGGAGGTGGAAAATGGCTCAGACACAACCTGCAACTTCTGGGACCCAACAGCAGACAGTAATTTATCTAACAATTTACCGATATTTATTGGCCAAATTTGAATTGTATTATAGCCTTGTGAATTGTGTAAACCTTTTTTGAGGGAGTTACCTCCCTTTGAGTTCATTATACATGTTGAAGGACAATCAAAGTCAAGTCAAATCCCCTGTGCAGGTGGTTTTGGTGACTGGTCCACACGAGGGTGTATCCTGGTGAATGAGACGGAAGAAGAGGCAATGTGCGAGTGTGACCACCTCACTAACTTTGCCATCCTGCTGGTATGTTATAAAACGCCATATCACAAGCAAGGCAATACCACCCTTTCCCTCCTTCCTCCTCCACCAGGATGTGGCACCAAAAAGGGGGGCAACAGACAACACACCTCCAGCCCTCAGAAAGACTCTGGAGGCATTCTCCTATGTTGGAGCTGTGGTGTCCATTCTCTGCCTTCTCCTCACAATCCTCACATACATCCACTCAAAGTGAGATCCTCTTTATTTGGTGTGGCCAGTTTATTTTACGAAGATTCACCTCCAGCCACACACATGCATATGTTCAATCATTAATCCTACATGTAAAGATCCTACAATTATAGCAGGTTATTTTGGGGTGCCAATTTTCGTTATTTTCCTGACTGGGCAACCACACTCCTGGTAGCCGCGTTGCAACTGGTTGCAACTCGGCTGGAAGCTCCTGACTCACCAACAAGTCACGAAATTCTCCACCCACGAAATTTTCAAACCCATAATCGCACTGTACAATGCATAGGTCACAGCTTTACAGCGGACTTGAATAACGGCACCAGGTGCCGTCGTTCAAGTACACTGTACGGCTCTTCATAGCCACCTGCATGACTGCGTCCCGGTCCCATTGCATGCATGACAGTGCCCACGATCGAAAGGATCCTCTGTCACCGGCTGGCCCTCGCATTGTGATCGAGAAAGTACAATTGGATGCAAGCAACGAAAAATGGGTCCAATGACTCTCGCCTGACACAGCAAATGGATCAACACGTATGGTTGCCATTCTCGTGTTAGCATGTTAGTTCTTCTTCTTCTCCAACACTGGCCTCACACGTCTTTTATTGATGAAGTACATGGCCGGCCGGCATCTCATGCTAAGTGAAGCGCAATGTCGTTGAAACTTCGGCCTCAATGAACGTGCACTAATTTCATATTAGATCATCCAAGATGATAACTCGAACGTGGGTGCCACGAAAATTAGAACCATGGAATTAATTCTGACAACCTCGCCAAGCATTCACGAAAATTTCCACCCGTGAAAATAACCCGCTATACAGTAGTTTTTGTACGTATTAATCCGCAAGGATTAACCAATCAGATTGCACTTTTTTGTCAACAACTGAAAGCTGATTCGGCCATATTTCACTTAGTAACAAATGTTGTAATGCCTGGTTGCTAGGCAGCCTACAGGTAGTCACCGTCAGCTGTAGGGCAGAAAAGGGAGTATGGCTGAAGTGGAGAAAGTGTTACCCTCTGCTGCCCTACCATTGGAAGACCCATGCGGGAATATATACATTGTAGATGAGCTGCTCACACATGCAGGCATAGGCTGGTCCAGTCCGATTAATAACACTCAAAATGCATTCAGGAAGTGAATAGCACTCGGCACTCGGCTTCACTGCATCTCTCATGCTATTTTACACTTCTTGATCATGACTGCATTGCTCACGCTGTTAATCCCAAATACCACAGTAAACCATCCTTATTTTCTTTCACCAGACTAATCATATGACCTATTGTACATGAACGTGAACATGCACCGTATATTTATTGATCACTGCATGTATGTCCTACCAATAATTATTGCACTCTTCTCCCCTATCCATGTCACCTCAGGAAGCTGCGCTCTTCAGAGGCAGGACAGTTACTGGTCCAACTTTGTTTTGGTTTCCTTGGCATCTATGTGATGTTCATTGTATCCTTCTACTCCACAACTGTCACTACTCTCTGCGTGATTTCAGGAGCACTTGTGCAGTATTTCCTACTTGCTACCTTCCTCATCATGGCAGGAGAATCTGTCAACCTCTACTTGAAACTGGTGGTTGTGTTGGGAGCCAAGATTGAAAGATATGTTCTCAAGGTGGCGATCGTTGCTTGGGGTACGTTATACCAGAATGTCGTGTTTGGCAGGATTTCTCTTGGACAGTCGAGTTGATTTATGTCCCCCCCCCCCCCCCCCCCTTACCTGTACACATTCACACAGTACTTCCCATGTTCATAGTTGCTTTCACACTGGCTCCCGACTATCGTAACTACACCGGACTTAACTTGTAAGTTGACCGCATGCCTACATCCAATACATAAGGCTGTCACTTACTTGAGGTAATATTGCAGTGATTGTCTTAACCTTAAGGGTCATTTTTGCTAGGCACGCAGCTTTTATATAGTGATATTCTTATGCATTGCAATGTGATACTAAGTTTTGGGAGCTTCACAATGAGGGAAACTTCCTACCTCCGAACGATAACTATGGGTACATGTCATGGGTGCCTCTGCAGTTAACCTATCCAAACTGGCAACCTCATTGACTTGCAGGAGATCAAGGTGATTAAGGAAAAGAAGGAATCAGTGGTTTTGGCAACTGGGTTGTTTATAGATATCAGTGGCTTAGTGGTATAGTGAATAGTAATTGGATAGGTCCATTGCGAACTATGCCAGTTCAGGCACTGTTCACTGAGGATCGCCGCTGTGATGATAATCATCGCTCTATAAAATTAAAACTAGCTTTGAAGAATCCAAACTCACCTAGCTTTTATTCTACCTTCTTCAGCTGTCGGCCTTACGATATTCCGTTCTATGTCGGTGTGCTGGTTCCTTTTGCTGTTATATACATCTTCAACTGCATCATATTCGTCATCGTCATGGTTTCACTTATCAAAAAGCAGCAGAATAAGGAAGTCCAGACTGCACCCAAGGGGATGAAAACCCGCCTCAAGCAACGATTGATCATCGTAGTCACCCTCTCTCTCCTGCTGGGCCTGGGATGGGGTTTGGGAATCCCTGCAACGGAGGGTATTGACAATCTTGTTGTGCGTACTACCTTCCAGATCGTGTTCATTTTCCTGACGGCCTTCCAAGGATTGTTTATCTTCATAATGCACTGCGTGAGAGTGCCTGATGCTCGTAAGGTCTGGAGATATTGGTTTAGCAAAATGACGTTCCATTCAGAGGCTGCATACTCAAAATCGACTCTTAGTAGGAGTGGTGCCGCTGGATTTGTTTACAAGGAAACAACAAACAAAGCTGGGACACTGACTACATCTGTGGCAGGAGGTGATTCTTCAACTCTAAGGCAATCCTCCACTAAGGGAGCCCTTTCAACGTATGAACCCTCCACCCTTAGATATGCAGACTCAGCCTTTTCTTCCATGTTGGAATCTGAAACTGCTTTTAATGAGATGGAAAAGCAAGACACTGAGCTACTGTCAAAAGCAGATGGTAAAGACTTACCTAAAGAGGAAAGCAAAAATGAAACTCACATGGAAGTAAAACGACAGATTTCAGGGTTACCAGAGATGCCAAGTCGGCAAGAAAAAGTCAAGGAGACAATGAAGGCAGCTGTATCAGTGTCTGATAAATCATTTAACACTTACGGGACTGCCATGGAGGAGTTTCGGAAGCACAAGAAA
This sequence comes from Axinella damicornis, assembly GCA_963931865.1. Lineage (NCBI taxonomy): Eukaryota > Metazoa > Porifera > Demospongiae > Axinellida > Axinellidae > Axinella > Axinella damicornis. The sequence goes on along the minus strand of OZ007516.1, from coordinate 2,894,246 downwards.
GTGACAGAGAGACTTCAGTCACTGGATGAGGAAGAAGGTGCAGATACTATCTTTGCGAATCCAGCTGCAGACCTTGGGGAAGAGGGGATATTTGACCCACTTACTGACTATGAACAGCGGATCAGGCTCATGTCTGAGGAGAGCACACAGAGCTATCATGCATTGCTGCTGGAGCTTGGCAGCAAAATGAGCCCTTCAGAGCATATGTCTACACCTACCACTGACCACGAGACAATCGCAAATGCTAAGGAAACGATTTCACCTGTTGACAACACTACAGCTGTAAACACAACAGCTATCGAGGAGGGGAACTCAAGCCAGCGACAGCAAAATTCCTCGACAGACACCTCAGAGGTCTTTAACATATGGTACAACACCAACCCTGATACATTTTCCCTCGAGCTCAGTGGAGAAGAACCCGGGGTTGAAAGGATTGAAGTCACCAAGCTGTGAAGTACAATTACTGCATGGTTTCAAATATAGCAACCACCTGACTATGTTGCATTAGTTTATCGTGTCCTTTCATTAGCTTATGCACTGTGTTGATATCGTTGTAGGACACCTTTGACAAGTATGAACTTCAGTACATGTATGAATGCATAAACTTTTTGATGATTTCTGGCAATTGTAATCCCATGGTGTCACTTAATTATGCATACATTTATCCTAGTAATTATTATTATTATGGTAGATAGATATTATTGTATTCATCCCTCCCCTTCCCTTAAATACTGAGTGTTTGTAGCCATTGTGTGATACCCCTTGACAACATTCAGAACTGTAAGCTGCAATATTTGATGATTTCTGGCAATCGTAATCTCATGGTGTCACTTAATTATGCATACATTTATCCTAGTAATTATTATTATTATTTGTATTCATCCCTCCCCTTCCCTTTAAATACTGATTGAGTGTTTGTAGCCATTGTGTGATACCCCCACAGAACTGTAAGCTGCAATATAGAAGTATTGGTCTGTACTCTGTAGATGTTCATTTGATATCACTGTGACAATTATGTGTTCAATAATAGCGCATAACATGTACAACGTATACCGGTATGCTTTGCCTGGGAGTCTTGCAAGACTGGAAATTCCCGTGTATCAATACATAATTATGTAAGTGGAAGGCCAGAGTATGAAGCTATCAGTCTCTGGTGAGCTTATATAACAGTTCATTACTCGAAAACTGTATCATATCCCAATTCAGTCACTACAAACAAATATTTCTTGTGTAATTGACGAGGGGCAACCGCACTCCTGGTAGCCGCGGTTAAACGGTAGCACAAGCTAATTGTGAGGAATTGATAACTCCTATTAGGACATCACACCTGCTTTTTCAAGGTGAATATACAACAGCTATCACCTAATTATAAAGTGTTCCTGGAGCCCTCATCTTAGCTAGCTACTGGCGTGGTATTACTGGCGTGGTATATGAATGAGTTTTAGACCCACAACCGGCCGAGGGCCAAAATTGGCCTGAGGCTAATTATCCACATGGCTACAACCTTTATTGATTAGGTAGCAAATTGGATAGCTCTTTCCTATTAGAACATAGCTACACAGACTAGTACTGGATTCCAGTTGTAACTAGCATGCCACTGGGCATTTTTAGATCCAAAGTTCAAATTTGGGATTTCAAGTTTTAGAATCTGGATGTGAAATTCTCAAACCCATTCCAGATAAGAATTTTGAAGCGGCGGAAATGTGACCACCCTGCAGCTTAACTTTGAAAGCACATTAGATAACGGTCTACGGTATCCCACTACTAGCCTCGTACCCAGGCCCACATGCGGTCCACGTTCCACATGTGGGCCTGGGTACGAGGCTACCCCACTACTGGAGTTGTGTGTTCACTACATTTTTCATGCTAATCTGGTGCATTAGCTACATAACCACAGGAGTGTACCTCAACAAACTTTGTTCAGCACACAGCTGTAGCTAACAAAATTTGCTCTAGTTGTTAGTGTTCTAGTATAAACTCAGGAAGACAGACTGTCTGCCAGTAAACCCCATATACACAATGTACTCTGAATTATGCACTTCTTCTTAGCAAGTGACGAAAAGCTGGGTGGGGACTGGGAACGAAGCTAATTCTGCTGCATGTTCTATAAACTCAAGAAGATAGACTGTCTGCAACCTAATGTACAACGTACTCTGAATAATAAATAATTATGTACTTCTGTAGCAAGCGACGAAAAACTGGGTGGGGCCTGAGAACGAAGCTACTTCTGCTGCACGTTCTCTCAACTTCATATTATTTATATAGCTAAGACAAAGCTAACTGCAAGCATCCAATTTTTGTTAGGCAACCAACTGTTTAGATATGGACAAATGACCTAGCCTCGTTCCCAGACACGGCCTGCATGGGAACGAGGCTACACATGACCATGCACCTTTGGTATCATGGGATCTGCGCCGAATGACCCGCATGCACGTATTTTTACGTCTTGAATATCAAAGTAGATGTTGGTATGGATATCATGTAGCTAATAGTTCAAAAACAACATTAACACATTAGGGGTTAATGAGCAAGTACACAGACCATGGTATAGGCAAACATGTAAGAGCACTTAATTAAAGAGTCAGAGGAAGTGAAGCCAATTCATCATCCACCTATGCAGTGCAACATGAAATCTTCCTCTAAAGCAAGCTTACTGGAATAGTCCTAAACCTTTGGTACTGTGGTAGATATGAGGATGTTATCTGTTAGTGATTCAACTGCACATAATACTTGTTTATGAATCGACCAAACTCTGGTCTGGTGATGGGAGTGATTCTACTGTTGGTGGTCCTGAGTTGGGACATTGAAACTGGACCTGTTGTTAGGGTAATATGTATATGCTAAAGCTTCCTGCACATGACTGAGGTAGAATTCTGGCTTTGTGATGGTGCAACTCTGCATTCGGCTGTTGTAAAAGTGTATCCTCAAGTCTCTGATTCACCAGTACCCCCACAAGCCACAATCATCTTGCGGGTCAGAATGCAATTCTGACAGCAAATTGCTATAGGCTAGTGAAAGAGCCATTGTAAGATGTGGCCATGGTTTGTTTGCAAAACCTATAGTTCAGCATGCAGCGTGTTCGTACATACCTGACGACATTGCTCGCTCAGCACACATGCCTGTTCACAGACTGATGATCATGCGTATGTTTACTCTACCGTGGGCCTGTTACATATTTTGTCACAGTTGATTGTTTCCGGTTGTTAAAACTGGCGCAGTAATCACTAAAATCTCAAACAGGGGCGGAAGAAGGTCGTGGGGAGGGAGGTGCCCGATGATCTCAGTAATTATCCCTTTCACAGCTACAGTTGACTGGGAAATTCTGCATCGGTGTCAAATTCGTATTACGCTCCCTCTATGCAAGAGAAGGTCCGTGCATTACTGAGTGAGTGTAGTAGTTATTCAATTAGTGAAAGCAAATCAGTAAGTCTTACTAAAATATGATAACAGAATACTCACTCATAATTAGGTGCACGTATATGCCATTTCCAATCCATCCATGAGTACTCTATTATCCACTCTAAAATTCAACAACTCTTTACTGACGGTATGCTATAAGAAATGGCGAGATTATCGCCTAATATTAAATCCCCGTTGTATATGAGCTGATGGGAGACCATGATGGCAAAACACCATTGCTGGTTGGTAAAGAGTTAACTAAAACGACACTAGCCTGTTCCCAATGTTCACATGCCACACATACCTGTTCACGCACCCGTGACGCTGTTTTCTCGCTGTACACGCCTGTTTGCAACCTGTTGGCTGAACAGCTTCAATGAGAAGGCCTTTTAGTAGGACAAGGATTTTGTTTACCAATCATCCTGTTTACAGACTAATCCATTAACATACTGTGTGTTCATGAATAGGGTGTACTGCAGGTGGCCGATTTTATGTATTATGTCATCTACCATAATACACTAGTCTTGTGCCCAAATCTCTCTGGTCTAGGCACAAGACTATACCCATCAGTGAGTATCTAAAATATATACACATCTGCTCCTGATCCCTTGCATCTGCCCCTTTTGTTGCATATTTGTATAGTAGCACTCAGCTGCATGCTTCCTTTAAACACGCTGGGGGGGGGGGGGGGGGGGGGGGGGGGGGGGCTTTCATGAAATTCTGAAACCAATTTTCACTAGATTTGCTTGGACCAATTGATATCCCAATGACAGCTAGGGCTATGATCTGAGAGTGTAGCTTGCCTGTTTGTGTACTGAGCTTCGCCCATGCGGCTTTGTAACACCTGGTTTTCAGAGTGTAGTAATAATCTATCATGCCATTGTGAAAGCGTCCGCCGGAACCGCTACCAAGATGAAAAGAGCAGGTTAATTAACTCCTCACCACAACATCACTGGCGATCCCCTGAGCCCCACCCAGTGGGGTCACTGCGGTAACCAATCGACTGGTTAGGAATGCCAAGCCTTGAGTTGACCAGTTATAAGACTGCTTCGATCCGTTTACCTGTCAACGCGTGCAGTGGTGCGCATACGGCATCTCGAAGCATCAAAGATGCTAGTCTTGGGCCTCCTCGCGAGCGCTCTCGTCATTTGGAGTCCAGGTATGCTGACTCTATGTAATTTATATAGCCGCGTAATCTGCATTGTTTATCCGCATCATGACTCTGTGCTCTGCAGAAGCAACGTTATTAATTGCAGACTAGAAAAACGCCGTGCATGTTAAATGTGTGGGAATGCATTTAAGTGCATGTACCTTGCATGTATTGGGCTAGCAATGTGAATGTGAATCTGTTTGGCATAGCCTATTAGCTAGTTCATTAAAATTTTGCAGACTTGTGTTCATTATTGTAAGCAATCCCTGCTATAGATGTGGAACTGAGAATGGGATAGATGGGGTCATCCAGGTGCACATGCAAATCTTTCCCCCACAGCAGTCAGTGCACAACTGACGGTCACTTCACTTCCAAATCTGCTCTTCCGAAACAACGGTGGGGTCCATAGCATTGTGCAGCAGTCTGTGATCCAGCTGTACTGCACTGCGAACTCTACAACCGGATCAACCGTCCCGAACGTCACCTGGACCAAGAATGGGGTGGAGCTAGTCAATGATCCTCCCCACATTCGCGTCAGGAATTCCATCAGTGCTAATGAAGGGTACGCTACATCTACCTCATCACTCGTCGTTGATAACTTCCAAGCAGCGGACAACGGCAGCTACAAGTGTCAAGCTAGTGACGGGACGGTGACAATGAGCGGCCCCACACTGTCTCTGATTGGTATGTAGATTGCATGTGTTTATATGAGAATGTGGATGTGGGTTGTGGGCAGGAGGAGTATCTTATCACAAGCTGCCGGACAGAGCCTCACTCCAAGAGGCAGTACACTCTGCATGCATGTGCAGCTCGTATACGCCACTCCTCCTGCCCCAATATATATTTCCTGTATAGTGATTGGGGTTAGTGAGCCCCCCTGACCTTGACAAGGGTCACCTATCCCCCTTTATCACAACCTGCCTGGTGCTTCACATCTGGATAAGTCTCAACACCAGATGGAGAATGGGGAGTTAGTCATCTCTTTGTAGACTAACTAGGGGGAGGGGATGGGAGGGTAAACTCTGCTGCTGGCACTGCTGCTGGCTGCCACTTGACGACTGCTGCCTTCCCGCCTAATTCACCTGCACGTGCTACCATGTGCGCATGCATAGCTGCTGGTGACTCCCACCGTTAACTTGGTTTAACTACATTAAACCTCATTTCAGCCCTATATGGTCGGGTGATGTTTCGCTCATATTAACCGAGCATAAGCAGGCTGGCCAGGTAATTGTCAGAGAGACAACAGTTGCATAATGGTGTATGTTTCGCAGTGTGTCTAAAATGCCGTTGCAGTAGCTATATAATGTCTCTCCACTGCAAATGAACATAAACCTTGTGTAAACGTACACCTTGGTCATTGTTTAGATAATCTGAGTTTCAATGCACTTCTTGCCAGGATTCTAACATCTGGTATTTCCAGCTCATCATTCCCCTTTTGTTTCCTTAGAAAACTTTCATGTAGCTGCTCTTGATTGAAGTTTTTTTTTCCTGTTCATAAACAGCTTTCACTTCATCAGCTGACGAGTCAGCAACGATTGTGAGGGAGCCCACTGCGGGTGAAAATGGCTACGAAGGTGTCTCCCCCGCCGACAATCGAACAGCTGTGCATCTGGGTGACACTATCGATCCAGCTGGTGGAATGGATAGCAGCAGGGTGCTGAGGTGCGTTGGTGGACACGTGGGGGATGCTGTCTTACGGAACGTCCGTCCTCCCTTGGTGGTGTGGGTCAGGGATGGACAGCAAGTTGTCCCTGATAGCAGGATTACCATCACTGAGAGTGCACCTGCTGGTGGTCTGCGAAACCAGAGTGATCTTCAGATCTCCAACTTTGGTTCACCTGATGCTGGTGTGTATCAGTGTATCTTCACTGATGTGGACAGTGGTGCTGAAGTGATCACCACCACACCACTGAGACTGGACGCAGGTTGGTCTCAGATGTGTGTACACAGCTGCAACTTACTACAGTACAGTGATTGAATCATGCCATTTTACAGGCTTATAGCTACACAGTTGGCTTCCTCTTGTTTTGTGTTTATAATGACCGCTTACACATGTATAATGGTTATGAGGACTCCTTGTTATTGTTTGCTGCATGATCATATATAGTGTGCACCTCAGGCTTATATCTTTGCCAGCAGGTCATACCCTCCAACTGGAGAGAGTCTCCTCCCAAGTCATCATCCTGGATCCTCCTGAGAAGCTGGTGCTAGAGACCCGGGCGTCAGGAGGATATCGACGGATTAGATGGATGAGAAATGGAAGTCCTGCTAGTTTTGTTACCCGTACCGATCCATTCTTCACACGAGTACCTGAGGAGTTTGCCAGCTTTTTTGAGATCTTTGTTCGTGAACCCACCACGGCACGTGATCTTGGTGTGTACCGAGTGAACCTTCAGTCGACCGCTGGACAAACCCAGGCGGAGGAAATAGTGTTCTACGTCACTCCATACAGTAAGTAAACGGAGGAATGATGTACCGTGTGTGTCTACCATTTATGGTGGCTGTATAAGGTTGATCATGCAGTACGTGTTGCAGGAAGCAATGGGGCATGCAACTAGCTATGTAGTAGAAAATTTCACTTGGAACTTGTAACTTCTGAGAACATGCAGGATCATATATCCCAGCCATGCGTTCCCGACCATGAAGGTGCATGGTAACATTCTTGAGCGCTGGAGAATATTGCTTTGGCCTCGGTCAGGTACCGAATGCTGATGCACAGCTGCATGATTTCATGGTTCGTGTCATGTATAGACTGATCAGAAAGGTTATATCGACTCACAGACATGACGTCCAGAAACAATTCCTTAACCTTGATTTTACTGCTTCATGTTTAGAATTTGTGCTAAGGGTGTTGCATTTCTTTTGATTCTGTTTTTCTATCGCTGTAAAAAGGTTTCTATCTACTCTGCTAACAGATTTGCTACAGCTGATTATTCACCTCAAATGCTACCATGGCCTGTCATACAAAAAAAAAACATCAGTCCCATTTGTGAATTCCTTGTTGGAATATCTCAGGCACTGTCAGTCAGATACAGTCCATGACCGATGGTGTTGTTGCCATAGGAATGGAAAAATATGAGCATCATATTCTGGGATAGGTGCTAAAGTTGTAGATCAAGCATGAAGCCCCCAAAAGGCCTGTTAGCTACAAGTATTGGATGGTTGTGGTAATGTACTGATGCTTTGGAGACAGAGACCTGGTGTGTAATCTCATGCATGTACGTACAGTGTGAAAACATGGAGGAGAGCCTAGAGGATGTGCATGAAATAAGTGGACCGCGTAGTGATCAACTCCTACTATGTATCTGTTCAGGTCGGCCTACCACAACACCCCACCAGACCACCACCGTGACAATCCTCGAGGGAGGCTCTGCTAATATCTCCTGTGCTTCAACTGGCAACCCCATCCCCACTATCTCATGGGAGCTACGTGGATCCACTGCACCATTCCAACAGAGCAATCGTGTGAGTGACTATCAAGCAACCGCAATTGGAAATCAACAACTGAGCTTCACGCAGGGAAACGTCTCATCCGTTTTACAAATCACAAGTGCTGCCTACCCGGCTCACAGTGGCCAGTATACCTGTGTTGGCTTCAGCTCACACGGCGGAAGGAGCAGAACTAGCCATGCCACCATCACTGTGGATGTACAAGGTATGGTATGCAACTTAACTGTGTGATTATCCATGTCATGTGAAGTGCATGTGTCAAAAATGTAGAGCTCATCACGAGCTCGAGCTAGTCTTACAATCACAATTGCAATGGTGGATGCGAAGTGCATGTGTAAGTACTGGGCTGATGTCCAGTACATCCATTCTTACCACTGATCAGGAAGATCTCTTGGCTGATACTGCCCAGCAACACCCCATGAGAGGTATACATTGAGTCGGGCATCATGAACATGCAATGAGATGTATTTGGGGATCAGTTGGACCAGTATGTGCGTAGGTCCCAGGCTGCCCAACAGAGTGACGCTGTACTAGGAAGACCTTTCAATGCCAGCCAGAATATCTGGATCTATAATTATTACTGTAGCCAATCTTCGTTATTAGATTAACAATGAAGAGGAAGTGTGTCCACATACACATAATAATTATAACTATACACTTGTTCAGGGCCGTAGGAGCCACTATGGCTGGTCCGGCCATGGACCGGTTTTGACCTTACAACAAAACAAATAGATCTATCGTGTGGGCATGTACGAAAGCGCGAGCGCTCAAGCTAGACCAGCGCAGTCTGTAGTCTCATTCCCACCAGGACCTGCAATCCTAGACTTGCAGTGCAAAGCATGAAGGTGCCACGAGAGCCCATCCTGATAACTGAAAAATGAAGGCGAAATTTTGTTCCACACTTCGCATGGACTGATCAGCACTACACACCTCTATGCACTGCCTTCGGCAGTGTGTAATTGTGCTATTATAATATTGGCCAGACAGGTTTTATTCTGCTTCCTACGGTCCTGTTGTTACTACTAGCCCAAGGGACTCGTACTACTCGCCAAAGTGGAAATCCTCTAGCTTTTTGCAATCTACTAGCCCATAATTTTAGGCCCTGTGGAATATACAACAGGTGTTCACAATGTGCACATAAACTTGTCGTGATCAACAGCAACATGGATACATATTGTACCTACACAGTAGGTGTTTATCGTAATTCGCATCAAAAAGTTTATCAATGTGTGTGCAATCAACAATTGCCAGTGAGTTTATTGTAGGGTAGTCGTACACATGAATACAGCTTAACAATGCAATTGTTAAGCAAAAAAGGAATCCGGATTCAGGTACATCCCAGTATCGTGTGTTATGTCCTGCATGTTCAGGAACATCACCGTGGCTCTTCCCCACCTGGTTAATTATATTCATGCTCTCTCAGAGGTGTGTAGAATGCTACTATTCCAGCAGGGCTTGCACAAAGAATTTGCACTTGTTATCAAAAGTGTGAATACAGGTGGCCAATGGTGTTGTAAACACAAAATCTTCCCCATTATATTTTGCTCTCAGCTGCATCAGGAAAAAAACAATGCAGTGGAGGATATATACTTCTCCCATACCGTACCGCACTGTTTAAGTACATCCCACAGGGTGTGTGCCTATGTTAGAAGAGGTAACCACAGACTGGTACGGTTGCACTTCTCCAAATGGGGTAGAGGATGGAAATAGGCATGATCAATTTGCTTCCTGAAGGCAGTGTGTCCCTTGTGAAAACATGACTTTGGTAGTTTCATGCGTTGATCGACTTTAGGCACAGTACAAAAATATTTAGTTGAAACAACCCTTGAATGGTTACTCCAGTTTCAGTCAACTCACTCTACAGCTTAGTTGAAATGGTCACCCCTTCAAGGTTCAAGAGCATCCATCTGTTAGCTATTATTCGGTTCTGAACCGGATAATAGCCAGCAGGTGGATGCTCTTTCAAGCTTAATGGAATCCATCATCCCCCCTCGCAATTCAATCAAGCTTGAAACAGCATCCATCTGCTAGCTATTATTCGGTTCTGAACCAGATCCAGCAGGTGGATGCTCTTTGAAGTTTGATGGAATGGTGAGGGAGGATGATGGTTGGTAATTATGGTTTGAAATTCTCTTCATAGTATATACCAGTTCAATGTAGCAGGAGACATAAAAAGCATCATTTATACTCTCGAGCCTGTAGTGTGTGCTCACTGAAACTGGAGTAACCTCTCATAGAGGTCATTTTAACAGAACATTTTTTGCAATGCACATGTAGCACTGCTGTTGGTTGGTACGTACTTTCCCTCACTGTCGTTACAGTGGCAAGCAAGTTAACTGCAGGTCATATTGCGCACGTGCATACCATGTAGTGTACATCCCCTATAGCTACTGGTCTTGAACGGTTCCGGCAGTGAATGCCACAGTTTACCCAAACACATCCTCTTGGGTTTTGTAAGATTCACCGTGAAGTCCTATACAGCATGTCCTGTGGGTTCACTCTGAGTCAGAGTGACCCTTGGAATGAGGATGGGAAACCCTAATCTGGTATAAGTTTTGTTGATCTATACCCGGAAAGGGTACTGGCTAACCACCAATTCATAACCCTATGATTTTGAACCTGCCTGCATGTGTGACCAGCTAGCTGAATGTCCAAGATTGGATAACTTGATCACATCGACCTCATGCATGCTCGTGGATCACAGTTCTAGAGCTGCAGGGCTCGCTCAGTATTGTAGTGTACTTCACTGGATGCTCCATGCATTAGCATAATGTAATAAGTGTGCTAATGAAAGCATACAAATACACCCTGTGGTTCTATGAGAACAGAATATCAATAGACTTTAAGCTGACCTTCTGTAACCTTCTGCAAGCTAACTCAATGTATCATTAAAATTAAAATCTCACTTGTAGTTTCGCCAGTATGAACTAAGGGAATATCTCCTGGTCAACTGATGCTTGCTTTGGAATACATGTTCTAATACTCTCAGCTAATGGTCAACCCCACCTTTCCAAAACTTCTATCCCCTGTTGTACTGGTGTATAAGTCACTCAATTGAGTGCCAACGAGGTATGAACCGTATATTGTGATTTTGTTTCTGTTTTTTGTTCATGCAGTTTCGCCAGAGGTGCAGGTCACAGCAACTCTTACGAGGGTTGTGGTTGGAAACTCTACTACCCTCACCTGCAATGTCACACGAAGTAACCCCATGGGCAGCTACACCTACAGATGGGTACACAACAACTCCATCACTCTCAGTGAAACTAGTAGCATGCTGACTGTTACTGTCCTAACAGAATCCAACCTCGGTTCCTACCGCTGCGAGGTGACCAACTCTGCTGGACTGAATGGAAGTAATGCAACTGCCATTGTACTTGGAGGTGAGTGAGTATCCCAGAACCATTCCCATGGCCACCTCCAACTCGTTGTCACTAGCATGCTACACCTGGAAGCACCAAACAGCTGGAAGTGAGAATACGACCTGTGATGCATAGCGGCTTTCGGCACTCACATTCTTGTCCTATAGTCTGGCTTCTTAAGTACACATTTCCAGGAAGGTACACCTCCGCCAACAGTATAGGCAATCCAATATCATAGTTTATCCTTTAGCAGTGGGCTCCAAATTCTGAGTAAAGATTCCTCTGTTGCAACTAAGGGTAGTTATAAACAGACAGTAGGCATGCAATCCAATTGCTTACTAGACCATAACAGTGTTTCATTTGGGCTGCAAATTCTAAGTAAAGATTCCCTTGTTATGATACAATTTTTAATTATTTGAGTGGCATGTATCCCTCCTCTGGCTGTTTGGGGCTTCATTTATACATCTGTACCACGGATTGGCCAACAGCTGAATACTAAAAGGGAACACAGCAATGCAGAGGACCAATCAGTCACTGCCATCAAACCCAGAGATAGAGGTGTACAGGGAATACTGATTCTATCCATCCATATTTAGTGCCGAAATGCTCTAATAATTATGCCGAATGAGCCTTACGATTGAGTAATTTGATGTGCCCTGCCGAAATATTTCAGATAATATGGCACCTAGTATGCTACAAAAAGATGTTCCATATCAATGTATGCAGAAGACATTAATTCTTCCGTAGATCCACCCAGCACAGCAACTATACTACCAGCACATCCAGTGGTGATGTTTGATCAGTCTGTTGACCTGGTGTGCACGGCCACTGGGGACTCTCCCATCACATACGCCTGGGTACAGTTGGGGGAGGAAACCGCTCCCTTGAACCCTGACCCTGCAAGTGGGAGCTTCACCCTCAGCATCACACAAGTGGACCAGTATGGGGTCTATATCTGTATTGCCACCAACGCCTTGGGTACAGACGTGGCCAGTGTCGAGATTGTGCAAGCTAGTAAGTCACGGTTTGTAATGATCACAATTTTGGTCTGTTGGATTGCACAATCTGTAGACGATTAAGCGAACATTCTTGATGATCTTTCAGCAGTTGTTGCTGAAAAAATCCCATATCCAGCCAGTGAGTCTTCCTTGGTAACCAAACCACAGTCATGAATATTATTTATTTGAAGCACCTGTGTCATCAGCTGTTATATACTTGTTACAACTTCCTGCAATGTGGAGAATGGGCAGAGTAAAGTGCTTAGTTAAAACAACACATGGAGTGGCTAACCACTTGCTGTGAGTGTGCATCATCCAGTGTGTAAACAGACACAGAGTAATACTGCAACCACAACTTGCAATTAATGCGATCTGTCACTCTGGGGAGTCCTGCTACACACAAGATGCTACATTTAAGAATTGTCAGAGTACTTGTACATTATTCCTGTATGTAACAGTATTACATATGTACTTGGTGTGGGTGAAAGTTTTTCTCCCACAAAATAAACCCGCTACACAAGTTTGGGAGAACCCCAGCAGTTCTATGTTATTGCTCACCTAGAGTTACTTGGTCACATGTTGGCAATACCAACAATGCAGTTCGATAGAGACGGTGATGTGTGATGCTGTTTATTCTTCTCCTGTTTAATAGTCTCCGTCACTCTGCTGGGAAGCCCCACGGATGTGAATGTCCTCTCACCCGGCCCTGCCATCCTCAGCTGCACTGCCGCTGGGGAGCCCACTCCACAGTTCACTTGGAGCAAGGTGTTTCCGAACGGCAGTACAGCAGAGGTGTCTGAATCAATGACCAACATTGCCATCAGTACCACCTCCTCTGGTGAAAATGTCACCAGTACACTGACCATTGAGCCCACTGATGCTTCTGATGCTGCAAACTACAGCTGCACTGCAGAGAACATGTTTCATGAAGTGTCCAGTTTTGGAGATGCCAAAGTCACAGTGTTCGGTAAGATGTAAGTTAGCTCAAAGCCTCGATGTAATGTTAGGCAGACTAACGATAAAGTTGCCTCATTGCAATTTTATACCAGCAACAGGGCAGTAGCTATCAACTTATGTGTGAATCCCATTACGATTCTCACTCCAGAAAGAATTTCTGAAGAATGTAACCACAATACTGATACTTCCGTTTCCATTCACATAGAGAGTATGCATACAGTGTGTTTAAGAGGAAGAGAATGATAACAGTCCAAGCAGCCGAGTCACCCAGCTTGCAGCTGAAAACGTTTTACACATATATCGACATACTGCATGGCATCATGTCTTTCTACTTTTATATGCAGTATCTCCGGAAGTCGTGACACCTGTCAATGGATCCACACTCCGAGTCAACATGACTGGTAACATTTCGATAATGTGCTCTGCTCATGGCATTCCTGCACCTTCAATCAGGTTCTTGTACAGAGGCACAGTGCTAGAAAGAACCGGAGAAACTGGAACAGCTCTCACATCCCGAATCAGTTTGAGCGATGAATCAACGTGGATGTCCACGGATGGTGGAATGTTTACTGTAAGACGAGTGTTGACCCTGTTCAGAGCTTCCGAACAAGACGTGGGAACATTCACCTGTGAAGCATTTAGTGCTATCGAAGAACTGGACCTCTCTCTCAGTGATGAGAATTACTTTGATATGATTGTACAAAGTAAGTGAAATTACAGGTCAGGATCATGCTAATGTATAATGTATACTTTTATGTAGCTTCTTTCCAACTCCAGCTCCAGCCTCCATCACAAGCCGTCCTGTGAATACAACTGTGGTGTCACCCCACGCTGCTATATTCACCTGTGTAGCTACTGGAGTCCCATTACCACGTATATCATGGATGATGGGCCGCAGCCTCACACTGCTATACACAAATGACATCAATACTACCATCACTCAGATGACTCTTGACCCGAACACGCAGAGGAGCACCCTCACTCTCCTCCATCCACAGCCAGAGGATGCTGCTGAATATCTCTGCTTGGCTTTCAATGAAGCAGGTGCAGAAGTTGCTTCTGCAGTGCTGACTGTACATGGTACGTATATACGTACAAGCTGGTATGCTCATTGTAGTGTGCAGCATGATAGGATAGCCAAAACACAGACAAACAGTTTTCCAAATATTGGTTGCTATGGGTTGCTATGTAATATCAGAAATTTGTTACTGGGCTACGTGTAGGTGTTTTCTGTCAAATGGTTGGTAATTATTTATTTTGCAGTGGTTCCTGACATCATATTCCCACTGGACAGCAGCTTCACGTACACTGTGAATGAGTTCCATCCTGTGATTTTCACATGCTTGGCCACTGGCTACCCGCCTCCTGTTCTCAGCTGGTACCGGAATGGAGTGCCGTTCAATTATGATCAGACTAACACACGGATCACTCTCAGTGATCCGACAATCCCAGAGCCTTATTCAAGCAATGGAGGAGATATCTTCCTTGTCAGTCGCAATTTAACCCTGGACAACACTGTTGACACAGACTCTGGTGTGTACACCTGTCAAGCCTCCAACGGGATCACTGTCAATCCAATAGTTGAACAAGATTTTCAATTCTTTGTGAGAGGTAAGGTGATTTCAATAACTTAGTGAATGATGCTGTAAGGAAGTCTGCAAGCTAGTAATGTATCTGTCGCCTGTCAAGCCTCCAAGGGGATCACTGTCATTCCAATAGTTGAACAAGATTTTCAACTGTTTGTCAGAGGTAAGGACTTAGGTGGTTTCAATAACTTAAAGATAAGGAGGAAAGGGAAGTCTGTAAGCTAGTAAATTGTATCAATATTCCCAGCTAACCAACATAGTGAATGAATTGTTATCTCCACTTCAGTTGCTCCAACCATTCTTGAGCCTCCAGAGAACCTGACAGTGGTGCATCCTCAGTCAGCAACCTTCCTCTGCAATGCCACTGCACGACCCAGGCCACAGATCACATGGTGGAGGATGGGTAGCCAGTTAGTGGGTCAACCAGGTGTGATCGAAATCAGTAACGATACATTCGGAGAAAGGGGGAGTCTGAGTACTCTGAACATCACAATGGCCGGCCCATCTGATACTGGAGGGTATGTCTGCATGGCAGCTAATGCTGCTGGCAGTGACACTTCAGCGGTTGAGCTCACTGTGCACGGTAAGTACCTTTATTTTATACAGACGATTATGAAAGTGAGCTCTGTCCATAATGAATGCCCTGTGAATGGCTGGATCTGTTTTCAGTACTAGGTTTGCAGAGGCTCTGAACTTAGCTACTAACCTTCTGTTGTTCACTTCCCAGTGGTTCCAAACATCACCTTCCCAACAGACAGCATGTTCACGTACACCATACGTGAATTCAACCCTGTGATGTTCACATGCTCCGCCACTGGCTACCCACCACCTGTTCTCAGCTGGTACCGGAATGGAGTGCCATTCAACTATGATCAAGCGCGTAATATGCGGGTCATGTTAAGTGACCCGTCAATGCAAGAGTTTTATCCAACCGATGGAGGAGAGATCTTCCTCGTGAGTCGCAGCTTGACCCTGGACAACACCATGGATGCTGACACTGGCACTTACACCTGTGTAGCCTCCAATGGGAATGGTGTTCAACCGAGAGTTGAACAGGAGTTTCAGCTCTTTGTGCAAGGTAAATACTGCTTCTCAACATAATGTATTGGTGCTGTAGAGGCCTGCATGGCTAGGAGGACTCATGATGAAACTCTGATTGTGTAAACACTAGCCAAGAAATTTGCCATTCAAGATGTTTCCTGCTTAGGGGTTGAAATTTCTTGGCTAGTGTTTACACAAGCACGCAGAGTTTCATCATAATGTATTGGTACTGCTGATCTGTTTCTATTTCTTCAGCTGCACCCCGTGTCATCGTTCTGAATGAAGGACAAAGAGCGATTGCACGTGAAGGAGAGAATGCAACTCTGAGGTTCAGAATTGACGGCCACACTCCTGTCCTCATGCAAGATCTCCAGTGGTTCTATTCCCCAACATTTGCCGAACGACCAGATATTGACGGGGAAGAGATCACGAATCTCAGTAATCGAACCTCACTATCAATGCTGACTTTTTCTGACTTTGTCAATGGCCAATATATCAACCTCACCGTATCTAAAATCATGGGCAGTGACAGAAGGAACAGTAATGAAACTGATGTGGGGAGGTACTTCCTCACAGCAACCAATCAATTTGGAACAGGTTTTGTGTATGCTGACCTTCTTGTCTACGGTAAGCAGTATACAAATATGGAATCTTGATTAAAGGTATTCAAACCTTTTATTTTTGCTATTCTCAGGTCCTCCAATTATTCTTGCCGCACCTGAAGACCAGTTTACAATCAACAATGGAAGCAATGCCACTTTCCGGTGCAGAGTTTTGGCTGCTCCAGAACATAACATCGTCTGGACATTGACCACCGGTGATGGCAGCACTGTACAAATGATTAGCACAACTGACACACAAGGCACTGGCAGGCTCTCGGTCAACAGGGACAGGAGCCACGTGGGATTCGGTGAGCTGACTGTCACTGGTGTACGGTACAGTGACAGAGGGGTTTACAACTGTACTGCAAAGAATGCACTTGGAGAGAAATCAGCAGCTGCATCTCTTTCCGTTCATGGTGAGCTCGAAATATGTTCTGCATTACTATGAGCGTGATCCCTGACAGTTGGTGTATTATGACTGCCAGTCAGTTCCAGGTGGTATACTCCACTGTACTTCTATTGACTATTATGTACTATGCATAATTTCTCTCCAGTGCTGCCTGTGGTATACAGCACCTCCAGTGCCACTGTGGTCAATGTCAGTACTCAAGCCACGTTGTACTGCCTGGTAACAGGGTACCCACTCCCGGTGGTTACCTGGAACAAAGATGGGGACACACTGGATACTGTGCGTACCAGTGCATCTCAAGTTGCCTTGCAAAACATCTCCATGGAGGATCGGCGGGAGATAATTGGACCTATTGCAGCTGGATCACTTACAAACGAAATTGTTGAACTTGGTGTGATTAGTGTACTACGGATTAACTCTACAGAGAGGAGAGATACCGGATCTTATGTATGTACGGCCATTAATGCTCTTCCACAAACCACACAGTTACTGGCTACATCACAACAATTGTCATTGACCATTGTGGGTAAGTCCCTTCTCGTTTAAAATAGCTAAGGTTGCTAACGTGTGCGCCATCGTCTGACAATGTTTTCTCCTGTACACTCAGAGCCACCTGACCCCCCTCAGTCCACCTACGTTTTAGAATATGGGTCTTTCTGGGTAGCCATTGAATGGGAGACCGGATTTGATGGAAACTTGACACTGGAGCGATTTGTGATCTACCTGAACACTACAGAGAGTGGCTTTGCTATGGTAGTCTCTGAGAATATCGATAGCCTCGTCGGCATGAATGGGAGATTTACTTACAACGTCAGTGATGGGCTTCTCTCGTCTACA
This sequence comes from Axinella damicornis, assembly GCA_963931865.1. Taxonomy (NCBI): domain Eukaryota; kingdom Metazoa; phylum Porifera; class Demospongiae; order Axinellida; family Axinellidae; genus Axinella; species Axinella damicornis. The sequence goes on along the minus strand of OZ007516.1, from coordinate 2,876,458 downwards.
CGGTACACGTTTGCAGTCCAGATGTGTAACAGACTTGGCTGTAGCAACCTGGATGCAACTCCTTCAGTGACAGTCACAACACTTGAAAGTGGTCAGTTATTTCTTGTATTTTTACCTCCATGAAAAGTTTATGTAAACTGCCTGAATGCACCTGGAAGAGACAAGGTACCTACAGTAGAATAGCTAATATGGGTCACACCTGACAGAAAACACAACTATAACAGCATATTTATTTGGTACTTACCTATGGTTACGTAGCTACTGTACCAAGAAGCACACTTGCTACTTATTTACCACTCCAGAAAGAACCAGCACACTGTTCCAGCTCAGACTGAAACCTGTGAGAGACTGCGTGACATGGGTGGTAAGTTAACCTCATGCATAGAAATATGTCCTATAATATACCAGATTACGATTTTGTGTGCTCATTTGTAGGAAGAGAAAAGAGATCAGAAGTTTGCAGATATTATTGCAGCTGTTGTGCAATCAATTGAAGCCGATTGTTCGTGCAGTCTCCCACAAGCCACTATCCGGAACTATGAATTTAGCTGCAGAAGTATTGAGAACACTGTTGTATTCAGAGCAGAGCTTATTTACAATACTCCTCACCAAGATGGATTTGGAGCAGAAGACTTGGTGGCATTTGTGTCTGCATGGGCGCAAAGCGGAACTTCGATCGTCGTCGATTCAATGAGGCTTGATGTTGACTCTACCTGTCCGACACAACTCGAATCACTTGAAGCTGGTGATTGTGAATTTACAGTCACTGATCCAGTTGATGGAAGTGTGGGCACGATTATTGTTGGTGCAGCTGTTGGTGGCGGCTGTCTGTTGCTGCTGCTGCTGATCGTGATCAGTGTCATTTCCATTCTGGTATGGAGGAATAGAAAGAAAAGACGCCTGAGGTACGCTACTCTGATTATTGAAACATACAATCCTGATGTATATGTACAGATGTACAGATACAGGTGCTATTAATGTAGCTAAGTAGCAGTTACAGAATATATAATGTACACCACTTCATCTTCAAACTCTGGTACATCTTTAACCAAAAGAAGTGTTACATAACGTAAATGAAGTTCTGAGGTCTGATCGAATCGGTACAACATTAAGAGACATGCATTAGTTGTGCATAGTTAAACTGCTCACTTTGAAGTTGCATTTCCCATGCAGCTGCATTACTGTTAATCACTTTCTCTCAGCAGTCCAAAAGAAGACTTTGAACGCCCTCAACTCCCAGTCGACATTGCTGCTCCTATGAAACCCAATCCAGCGTATGGGATAGAATCAATCTCACACCGTGTTGCTGCAGATAACCCTGCGGCTGTGGTCTACATGTCCCCGAGGTCGGAAAGCGATGAAGAGGAGGACCACACGTACGAACCGATTCCATACGACTTTCCTCATGGCCAATAACTATTGATGTGTTGGAGTATCCCGCATAACTTTTGGATGCTAGTGAATCATATGACTTCATTCCGATTTCTGAGTTTCATCCCAGGTATTATAGTAGCTGTTAACTGCGTTTAGTTAGCTACCCATTTTCAATCATATCATCAGGCAGCTAGTGCATTGTGTACAGTATGAGATTTATCAAACTGCAGTGATCAATATACAATGAGGCTCCATTCGTAAGTGGTCTACAGAGTACAGCCTCTGTCCCAGCCTAGGCTCTCTCCTTAAAACCTCCGCCCGTTTTCTGAGGAGAGAGCCTGGGAATGAGGCTACCTATACAGTATAGGTGTAGTCTTGTGTGAATGGGGATACTAGAAAACTTCATAAGAGTTGTACTTTTTCTCACTCGTCAAAAATGAACTGATCATGCTCAAACCTCAACGTATGCATGTCTCACAATACCATGAAGAATACTGCCTCGTACATTATACGTACAATTGTGTGCTACATGCATATCTCACTCATATGGTATACCATGAAGAATCCCACTTCCTAACTTGTGAAACCTGAGGGAATTCTATAGCTAGTTGATTTGGAAATGTGTGGTAACTTAAGGACACGACACATTTCTGATAATTTTACGTATGACATATGTTCAAAGGATGAAGAACTGATATAACAGTTGAGGTATATGTATGACTCCTGTTGACAAAAAAAAAACATAACCAGGCCAGCTGAAATAAAAACTATTTGTACTACAGGTGACACTTGATCGAGTCCAGTATTGTTGTTCATGCTGCTTGCAGCACATTTGCGGGTTAAAACTAATGAAAGTGGGTTATGAAGAGCTGAATATTGATTAGCGGTTGGTGGAACTAGTAATGGAAAAAAACATTGATTAAAGTGATACAATGTGGTGTGAAACATAGAAAACAAAAAGAAAACAGGTTAATGGTTTGAAATTGCTGTAAGTAGGACAAACAGCATTAAGTAGACTTCTGAAATGTGAAGTGAAAAATTAGGATGGTATGTGATTCAGAAACCCCGCATCATTTCATAGTTCCTCCGTTGTATCACTGCTGTTGTCAGTATCCTGTTTGTCCACAGAGGTTGAGCTGGTCTGCGGGTCTTCTTCGTCACACTCGCTGATGCTGCTTGCCTCAATACCACTTTCTTGTTCTTCCTCCTCCTCTCTCTCCTCCTCCTCTATCCTCGGCAGGAGGTGGTCTGTGTAGGGATTGGTCACGTTTACAGCTGGAATACTTTGCCCACTCTCCACCACCACAGTTGTGTATCCCTCATGTGGGGTTGGAGCAGCTTTGGCGCCCGGAGCACTTCGATGCACTTTCTCGTGACGAGTTGACCCACCAATTTTAGTGTAGTAGGGCTTTCGGTCATCCACCTCCAGCTTCATCAACTGATCAGCCTCAGCTGTTGAAAGGAAGTCCTTCAGGGTCTGGTGAAGTCTGGTGAAGGTCGGCCTCTCAGTGGGACTTCCGTTCCAGCACTGTACCATGATGTTGTACCTGAAAGACCAAGAAGATAATTCTGCTGGACGATGCATACATGAATTACACATACATTGAAGAAACATTGTATTTTCTACCCATAACAACCTACGTAGGTATGTATGTAGCAACAAGGACAACCTTCTTTAGACAATGAAAGGAGGTAAAATTTTACCAACAAAAAAATATATATATAACTGTCATACGTTTTATCTTTAGTACATGAATGTAAGTAGTTTCACTCGTAGAAACCTATGCAATGACTCTCTTTTCTGATTGACAGCTCCAGTGAAACAACTAGTGTCAAGGTACGCAACTTTGCCATCTCCATAGCAACTTAACTGAGTCCTAGGTCATGCCCCCTGAACTACTCCCAGTATCGTGTCCACATTTTTCGTGGGAAAAAAAGGACTAGGTGTTCCTGGACTGAGAGAGTGTGTGGTGAGCATGTCACCGTTTGCAATGGCTCCCCCGAAAGGGCCCAGGAAACACCCCCGTCCCTTTAATAGGCAGTTGCAGGATGTTGTACAAACAAGTGACAAGGTGTGGGTGGGTGAGGTAGCAATTGCAGACACTGCTAATTTTTGCCGAATGCGTCGACTGTGAGTTTGATGGCACATTGGGCCTTTTATAGTGAGATGTGCGCATGCTCATAGTCAGTGGACAGCTGGGCTATGCGGGGCCGCTACGCTTTGCGCCAGACTGGGTGGTCTGACAGCTACTTGAGCTACATGGCCCTTGGCTAGGGAGAGGCTGGGCCTGACCGCATCAGGTTAAAAACCCTGTCTGCCTAAGCAAACAAACACATAATTTCCTGCAGATAAAATTATGCTAATAGGGTGTGTGATTCCTGTGGCATCCATACAAACCACCCACCCACCATGCTGATAACGTGGAAGTCAAAACAATGCCACAGGCTTACATTTCCTGCGAGCAGTTCTCAGGGCACTCCATTCGGTGGCCTTTCTTGAGGGTTGACAGGATGTCTTTATTGCCAATGTTGGGATAGGGGAATCCACCTGGGGAGGGAGAGTGGAGGGAGAGTGGAGAGAGAGTGGAGCGAGAGTGGAGGGACATCGGAAGACATAAGTGTGGAGAACTAACAAGACCAACAACTGCAATGGCTTCACTATAATGAATTACTGCTATGCCCACTAGTGTCATTCTGTTTGATCTCATTGGCTTTAATCCACCCACTTCTGTCTGTTTCCTCCAACAGCATGTTCCACAAATTTCCTGTTTAGGTTTCATTACACAGTACATGCACCCATACTCCTGATACTTGCAAGGTATTCGCAAGTTCCCATATACATGCTACTTGTACTACCTTAAGGCTACTATCCTAGCTTCGTACAGCCTCATTCCCAGGCCGTCTCCCACTCCCCCTTCTTGACTGCACGTGACCTTTGGACCGGGTGAGGATAAAGGTTCAAAGGTCACCTACATGGTCAAGAAAGTAGAGTGGGAGACGGCATGGAAATAGAAACATTGAAGTAACTTCTTCCCATCCATAACCAACTGTGGAATCCAAATTCAGGCAGGTAATTGTGACTATGGTAGGGTGTTGATTACAGTAGTTGGGGTGTAATAGTAGGGGTGTGGCTTTGGTAAGAGACATAACTGACAACATTTGGCTAAGTATAATTTGACGTGGACTTCCAATCAGCCTAATCATTGTCTGCTGAAAGTGTATCAGTATGGCTAGGCTAATGTTCTGGGAAGGACAGGCAACACGACTCATCTGCAGTCATCACTCTTATAATATTATAGCAGGGCTGTTGGAAGCAAAAAAAACCTTGTCCGGACAATATACAATTACATGCTGCCGAAGGCAGTGGTGCGGAAAAAAAAATTTCCTTCATATTCAGGATGGGCTCTCGTGGCACCTTCGTGCTTTGCACTGCAAGTCCCAGATGTATGAGGATTGCAGGTCCTGGTGGGAACGAGACTACGGACTGCGCTGGTCTCGCTCATGCTTTCGTGCATGCCCATGCGATAGGTTTATTTATTTTTGTAAGGTCAAAACCGGTACGGCCATGGCCGGACCGGCCATAGTGGCTCCTACGGCCCTGCTTAGTAAGAAAACAGATGGTGGGAGGATGTATGTACGATGACTGTACAGTTGATTACACCGCTTGCCTATTGTCGCAATTTCCCACAGTGTGACACCGTACGCCCACACATCGGAGGCGGTAGTGAACTGCCCATCAGTGATAGACTCAATAGCCATCCAGCGCATGGGCAGGCGTCCCATCACGGTGTTCAGGTATACCCCCTCCTCCCCACTGCCTTCCTCCGAGGGATTCAGGCCAAAATCAGATATCTTGACAGTTCTCTGTCCAGCCTCCATGTAAATATTTCTGCAGGCAAGGTCTCCGTGGACAATGCTGAGGGTGGCTAGGTGTTCCTGGAGGGAAGTGAGGGGAACACACATCAAGGAAGTCGATCTCACATGCACTGACTAGGCTCACCATTCCTGATGCAATCTGGGCAGCAAACAAAATGAGGTCTGCAGGCTCCAGGTCTCCTGGGATACTGTCAGCGTCCAGTGCTCTGGGCTCCAAACTGGAATATGCACCAGGAGGCTCCTGTGTGTGTGTTTGTGTGTGTGTGTGTGTGTGTGAGTGTGTGTGTGTGTGTGTGTGTGTGTGCGTGTGCGTGTGTGGATGGCATGGGACAAGGTGTGTGGAAGAAAAATAATAGCAACGTGCAAGAAGCTTATCAATTGAACTATACTGCGTGTGATATGTAGTCATGCAAGTCATACTGGAAGGGGGTATACCCCCCCCCCCCCCCCCCCCCCCCCCCCCCCCCCCCCCCCCCCCCCCCTGTTAAATTGCCACTGCCAGTTCTTTTCAATTATACGCACTTGTTGAGGGGGAGGGTCTTCTTTGCCCACAGTAGCTTCCATCAGAGCTTTCATCTTGATCAGCTGCAAAAACAAAACGTCAACTGGTAGTAGATGTGCAGAGACACACACCTAAATACAAGTAATACCAGTCCCATATATGATAGAATATTAATGATGGCATTGATGGACAGGCTCCGTGAGGTAAATGGGCCTGCAAACTCTCTCACTTATCTTTTGGTTTGACAAGAGATCGAGATCATGCTGCCAAAAATAATAGATAAATGGATATGCAGAGGGTACGTAGCACTCCACAAACGACTAAGTTGCGTGTTGTGAGCCAATCGGAGTCTGCATGGGCTAGCCATCTTGGAGTGCTGCATGTAATTCCTGTGACTGTCCCGGACGTTGCGGGATGGTTGCATGGCAACTATGGTATGTGCATACTTCTTTTCTGTTCCTCTCCAGGAAGGCCAGCAGGGTTCCTCCGGCAGGGTAGTGTGCAGCAAGACAGACCGGGTCGTGGAGGGTCACACACCCCACCATGTTGATCACGTGGGGATGGGCAGCCCGGGACACCATCTTGGACTGCTTGATGTAGTGCATGAAGTTTTGACGATCCTTCACGCTGGCTGTGACTGAAGGAGAGGGGGGAAGGTGGGGAGGAGGTAAAGGGGAAAACAGACGAGAGGAAGGGAGGTAAGGGGGAGAAGGGGCCAGAGGAGGGAGGGAGAGGGAGGAAAGGGGAAGAGGAGGGAGGAAGAAGGGAATTAAGGTGGAGAGAGGGAGGAAGGGGCAAAGGGCTGAAAGGCTGCAAATATACACCTGTCCCATACATACATCCAACACTTCATGTACTACCCCAGACCTCAGGAGTGGTGTGTGTGTGTGTGTGTGTGGGGGGGGGGGGGGGGGGGGGGGGGGGGGGGGGGGGTGATACCTTTTAGTAGTTTGATGGCAACTGTTTTGGAATCTGTTCTCTTGGTTCCTTGCACTGTTCCCCGGTACACCTCCCCGAACGCCCCCGCTCCCAGCCTGGCTTCAATGATCACATGACTTGGGGAGAGTTCCCATTCATCAGCATTCGCTAATGGGTAGGGGGCTCCCCCTTGAAAGTGTGGCTTCGGTGGCATGGGTTGTTTCTTACGAATGATTGGCTGAAAGAGAAAGAAGTTGTGTGTGCATGTGAATGAATTTAAAGTTGGTGCTGAAATTATTATATGTGCACAAGTATACTAGGTACCTGATTCATATCATGTACTGGTATAAATAATACAGTACAGATAAAGGCTGTCTTAATCGACTGAAGTACATGCATGGCCACACAAACCCAGAAGAATTATACTGTGTATATAGCGCATCATGCATTACTGACCCATACTGCATGCCTGCAGCTTTGCTGTGCACAACGCATGTACCAAGATACACAGTAGTGTAGTTGAGAGAGTACATGACATGCTGGAAATACCACTAACCACATCACCTACGGTGCGCCTACTAATAGGGAAAGCTGCAAGCATAGACATGCTAGACTCGTTCCCAGGCCCCGCCCAGCTTTTCGTCGCTTCAGTACTGGGAACGAGGCTACAGAGATGCATGTTCCCCCACTTAACTACCTGTTGTTGTTGTCTAAGCATTGTGGCCCTTCTGGAGATCCTCTTGTTCTGGATCCATGCCAGGACAACGAAGAGTGCCAATACCACTGTGGCAGCCAGCAGCACCGCCCCTAGTGCTATCACGACGTACATGATGTCCTGAGGAAGACCTGGGAGAATGGAATAGAATGTGGAATAATGGTAGCTGGGAGAATTAACGTAGCGATCGGTGGACTGTGTGGAGTAATCAATTGCTGCTTGGAGAGTATAATGTGCTTGCATTGTTTGCTTGCAGACAACTCAGAATGGCCTCAACCCCTCCCCCCAGATTATATGTGCGTGTTTGCGACTCTGAATGGCCTTCCCCCCTGATATGCGCTTGTTTGCAGACAACTCAGAATGGCCTCAACTCCTCCCCCTCCATACACACCCACACACCCATACACACATTTCAGCTACTGTCTACATTCGTGAGGGCATTACATCCTGTGGAATTAGGGCTAGTTCAAGCTCTATCCAGGACCTACCCATAACACACAACACAGAGAGTGGGAGTGGAATGTAGAGACATGGGATTGACTGCCGGTTTGCTGTAGGAGTGTCCCCTGTTAAGCCTACAACAACGTCCCACGTGCATTTGTCTGCGGATTTCATTCATGCTGCATACCTCTTGCTGTGGGTTCCATGGGCAGAGAGGTCTCTGAGGGTGGGGTGAAGGAGGGGGAGGGGGAAACCCCACGGGTCACTTCAATGCAGATGGGCTCACTCCAGTTGCTGATTGTCCCAAAGCCACTGATGGAGCGGATCTAGGATGGTATTGAGAGGGAAAGTGTAACCTACACCCTGTAGCTCTTCAAGTTTTATTTCTAGTTAATATTTGTATACCAATATGGCTCAAAAAACGCTCTCTGACAGTCAGTATACTATACAGCTCACTGACAGTCAGTATACTATACAGCTCACTAACAGTCAGTATACTATACAGCTCACAGACAGTATACTATACAGCTCACTGACAGTCAGTATACTATACAGCTCACTGACAGTCAGTATACTATACAGCTCACTGACAGTCAGTATACTATACAGCTCACTGACAGTCAGTATACTATACAGCTCACTGACAGTCAGTATACTATACAGCTCACAGACAGTATACTATACAGCTCACTGACACAAGCGAGTATACTGCTAGTATCAGGTATACCGCACATAATCGGCCCACCTGGAGGAACACACAGCCATTATCGGTGATCACTGGGACGAGTGCTCTCACTAATGCCTGCGTCTGTGAGGCCTGGATGGGTGAGTGGAAGACACATACAGCACTGAGAGCTTGGCAGAGACAACAGATCTGAGGTTGAACTATGTACTTGTTCAATATCTTAACCTCCCTCGATCCTCGTTCCTATGATCTTTAAGATGAGAAGATGAGAGTGACTGGTCATACTCCATACCAATAGTGATGCTCACAGTACAGGGAATCGGTACGTAAGTACCACATTCAGCACACAGACATAGTGTTGCAGTGGCCATTACATTACAAATGCTAATAAGCATAAGCAGGAAGTTATGTGCTGAACTAAGCCCGCTGTTGACATACACTCAGCTATACTGTCTCAACTCACAGGAAACAGCCCGAGATACAAGTCCTCTGTCATGTCTTCATCAACACCCACCAGCTCCACTAATCTGATCTGGTAGAAGCTAATGTTCCCACTGGCTCTAGACCAGGACACAACCAGTTCTACGTCTGCCTCAGATGTCGTGGGGTCTGGCAGTCCAAAGTGTTCGCTGATGATGTTGACTGCACTGATGGGGTCTTGCGGGATGGCCTCTGCATCAAAGATGCACGTCTGGGGATCGGGGATGAGGATCAGTGTCTTGTAGGACTCTGTAAGTGTCTTCATCTGTGTGTCATGGGAGGGATTGAGGGAGGGATTTGAGGGAGGGAGGGAGGGAGGGAGGGAGGGAGGGAGGGAGGGAGGGAGACAGGGAGGGAGACAGAGGGAGGGGGATGTAGGGAAAGAGGGAAAGTAGATTGAAAATGTATTAACTTCATGTTGCATGCAAATGAAATCCAGTATATGATTCTACAGTAACACACACTCACCTCAATGGTATAGTAGGATCCTGAGTTGCCATAGGCAACTGGCCTAGTCTGGTGGTGGTAGGTAGTCTGATTATCCTGTGGGGAAGTTGAGATAAAGATATGCATGAGGGTTCACTACATGTTGTGAAGAATACGGTACATGTGGCACTATTGGGGGGGGGGGGGGGGGGGGGGGGGGGGGGTAGCCTTGTTCCCAGGCCGCTATATTGGGGGTAGCTGGAGATTACACTTACAGTGAATGGTACTTCGCCATAATCCATGTGAAAGACGAGAGGCTCTTCCTGTCCCCCTGTCTCAGGGATCACCAGCCTCACAATGATTTCAAAATGGTTGATGGCCATCTGCAGGTAGGTGGAGTTTGGGAGCGTCCACGAGGCAGAGAAACGGAACGTTCCAGACGTATCATTCCAGGAGCGGGTGCAGGTGTATTGAAGGGGAACGGGATTGGTCACTGTGAGGGAGGAGAATTGCTCACCATAACGCTCGGAATAGATAACAGTACAGTCTCATGCAGCTGCAGACCCTAGCTGATCTCAAGTGTACATAAATCATCTATCATATCACGCCCAGAGCCTGTGGACTCTCAATCAGTCACCCACTGCTTCTGTTTACACATTGTACTGGAGTAGCCTCATCCCCAGGCCTCCTCCGCCCAGATTTTATCTCACGGTCGTGGAGAAAAATCGATTTTTCACCACAGCTGTGAGAAAAAATCTGGGTGGAGGCCTGGGAACGAGGCTAGACCTGGAGGTGCATGTAGATGCTGGACAAACACTGGCTCTTCCAAAGCAATGATGGGACCCGGAACGTTGCAGAGCACTCGGTGATGCACAGCAAATTAAACCACCAACTGAAGTCATCACAAAGAATGGGGTACGGTGACTCTTTTCAACGGCCCTATTTACATGAGAATGGGTCTAACTACTTAGCCTCGTTCCCAGGCCTTCTAACACCTCCAGTTTTTGATCGCTTGCAGTATTCCCCAGGCCTTCCCCCTCCATTTTTGCATACTGCAAGCGATCAAAAACTGGAGGTGTAGAAGGCCTGGGAACGAGGCTACACTAACTACCGTCTATTCGTGTTCTCTCTACACACGATGAGCTCACCATTAATGAACAAGGGGACTCGTGCAATTGGCTGCATTGGGTCCCCATTCAGAGGCCGTGAGTACACCTGCAAATACAAAAAATTATGGTGTGTGAAACAAGGCATAGGCAATCATGTTGCAAACATCTTTCCTTTGCTTCCAAAGGAAGGGAGGCTCCTGGAAATAATTGGAGGAAATTCTTGCAAATGAAGCTAATATAGGTGGGGAAGGTAATACAATCAGTTGCCTAGCATTTAGCAACCGCATAGGTACACAATCCATGATTGGCTGTATATGTAGAGTGTTGCCATGGTACCTCGATCTGTTGACATGCTGCAACTACTAGCCTCATTCCCAGGCATTCTCACCCCAGCGTTTGTCACATGCAGTACTAACGTGCGTTAGTACAGCAAGCGACAAATGCTGGGGTGGGAACGAGGCTAGCTAACTGTCACTCCTGTTCAGCTCAGTGTAGGCATGCTCAGTGTAGGTATGTGAGGTACTGGGTCGCTATATACATTATGTTGGGTATGTGTGCGGATCGAGAAGCCCATAGCAAGTAGTACTAGCAGATTATCATCCATTGAAGGAAAGGGGAGTGGTAACCATGGGGACAAAGATGACGTACTGAGATTTCATAGATGCATCCATTCACTGGTCCCTCAGTGGGGACCTCAGCACGAATTGTGGCTCGGGTGCTGGTCTGCAGAGAGGAATGGAGAGAGAGAGAATGGAGATGAGATAGGCATGAACCAGTTTCCATACCTGAAGGAAGCGCCTCCATGTGGAGACTATTACTCTCAACTCATTTTGCCAGGAATGCCGCATCTCCAATACAAAAGGTTTTCATGCAGATCCTGGCCCCCATCAACTGGGGCTGGTGATATGACATCATCACTGATCTCGCTTGAGTTAAGGTTACGGGATACTCGTGTGAGTGCCGTGCGAAATGTATTGGGAAATGCATACTTAAGCTCGCTAACCAAGAAACTCTGGTACGAAGAGCGTGAGCAACTTGATTCTGGCGGTGGAAGTGCGCTGTCACAAAACTTTTTCGATAGTACAAATTTATCTGCTGTCTCGCTTGAGAAAAGTGGTAAATACGAATTTTTGGTGAACTGAACTGCTCGTTTTCACACGGCTATACAGCGTATCGGTAAAAACTTCCGTCCTGCACCTTGCAACAGCACACCTCCACCTCAAGAATCAAGTTGCTCACGCTCTTCGTACCAGAGATTTTTGGTTTGCAAGCTTAAGTATGCATTTCCCAATACATTTCGTAAGGCGCGCGCACGAGTATCCTGTAACCTTAACAGAGGACGGTGATATAACATCATTCTGACACTTCTCCTCTGAATTAAACCTTCAACAAGGCCTTTCCTGCTCAAACTGCTGATTTTTGTGCACTCCACAGACACAAACCAATCGCTCTACCCCTGCTGTGTGCATGCGCATGGGGTTCATTCTTAGACTTCTATGACTTAACCCATTTATTAGTCCCGTTCCCAGGCCGGAATGAGGCTAACCTATTATGTGATTAATTTTCACTCTCTGGAGGTTTTTATAGCCTATAGATACATAAACGCACAGCACTTAAACTTGTTCCTCCATTCCGGCTACAAGGCAAGAGTTTTCTCGGTCCATTAATGCAACACAGGAAAGAAAATGGCCCACCAAAAGCTACTCAAGGAGTGTTTAATGCTGATAGGTTCTGTATGAGCTAGTCTGAACCAGACTACGCACAAGTGCCTGAAGGTACATAGCTAGTCTCGGAACCAGACCCCCCCCGCGC